>CM060951.1:182936189-183196189 GCA_030765055.1 Mantis religiosa
CATGAGGGAATATAACTGGACGACCCGGATTAATGTACTGCGTGGGATGATGTACAAGCAGAAACTCCGGATGTTGAATTTGGTACAACGTATACGATATTGCAACAGTTTCGCGCTCAGCAGGATTTGGTACCTTGCACACGTGCTACCACCAACAAAGAGGGATTCCCAGAGGATAGAACAGATATTGGGCTATTTCATCTGGACAGGGAAGCTCTACCGTGTTGCGCGGGCTCAACTACGTCTCCCGAAGGGGCAAGGTGGTTGGGGATTAATAGAGGTGGCTCTCCAGTCGCAAGCGTTGATGATCAAAATGCTTCTGCTTGCCCTAAATAATCAGAGTGATCCCGTGGACACCATGATACAACGCACGCACATGGATTTTTGGCGCCAAGGACAACGAGGCAAGGTACCCGAGATTTTACGGGACACGTATTACGCGTTGGAGCGGTTACCCCCGGAGCACTCAATAGATGGTGATAAGTGCACAGTAAAGAACATTTATGCTTATCTTCGTCAAGCAGTTAGAATCACCCCACAGGTACAGATAAAATATCCGCAGCTGCCCTGGCAGCGCATATGGAAATGTTTTGGCTGTCAGCAACTGAACACCACATGGTTAGCGGTGACGTATGAAATTGTCAATGAACTTCTTCCAACGGCAGACAAACTGTACCGCCACAGAATGGCTAACTGCCCGAGATGCCCTATTTGCTCGGAAGCAGATTCACTTCCGCATCGGGTGATGGTATGTTCCGGAAAAGCTGATATATGGAACTGGGTGCTAGACAAATGTAATAGCTGGATACCTGCCGGATGGGATGCTTCACATGAAGATATATTACATCTGAATCTTCCTAAGGTGAACCCTTCATTACAACGTGCACTGCTCTGGCCCATAATGGGTACAGTTACCTGGATAAACACACTGGACACGCCAAGTGATTGTTCAGTATCACGGCTCAGACGATTTTTACGCGAAGAGAGATGGACAATGATCCAGCTCAAGAAAATAGCACCCTTCAAACCGTGGATACTGCACGTTTAAGAGATATAGGCAGAATAATATCAATTTCGGACATCATTCCCCTACATGTAAAACAGTGAGGTACAATAAAATAAAGATAAAAATCGGTCCCCTCCCTTCCTTCCTCTCCTTGTCCCTCCCTTCCTCCCTCTTTCGCTTCAAAAATAAAAGCAAGTAGCTTAAGTTAACAAAAAAAAAAAAAAAAGAAAAAAAAAGCTGCAAATGCAATATAACAAAAAAAAAAGGCAGGCTATATAGCATTCAAAAAAAAAAAAAAAAAAAGGTTTAGCGTCTAACGTTGTCATGGAAACGTCTCGACTCTAATTGGTCCTTCCAATGGTTACTATGACAACCGTTACGACCTACTCATCCCCTTCCGTTTATTTACAGCGTTTCTCCCTGTGTTTACTAACTGTCAATGACATTCTAGTTTGGCGACCAGTATAGAAGACTTTCTTTCAGCCATTATTTGCAAACTATGAGTCGAGTCTACTAGAAGTTACCTAATCAGACGCCATTTCCTGGCTAAGAAACAATGTAGAAGTTTGTCTAAACGTTATTCGCACCTTCTTTGCCCTACCATGTGGCCCAATTACTCCGTCTTTCACGTCCGCAGATATCCCTTCGGGCGTTATAAGATTTGCAGTACGAAACGGGCCAGTTCCAGTTAAACGCAAAGTCTTGGTTCTGCTCCTAATGACAAGAATAAGTTCCCAGGATTGCACTGGCCTATGTGTGTGTGTGTGTGTGTGTGTGTGTGTGTGTGTGTGTGTGTGTGTGTGTGTGTGTGTGTGTGTGTGCTTTTAACCCGAAAGTCCCCGTTGCTTTCTGCAACTATTTTAACGCACTATGGGATATCTGCTTAAGCAATGGGGCGGGGCAGTTGGTCGATCTATTATATGTACCCTTAGCTTTTTACTACGTTTAGCCCAAACTTAAGACATATTTTATTATATTTTTCACAAAATATACGCGTATTTCGTAAATGTTTAGACCAGTACTTCACGTCTGGCATGGAAATTACAAGCATACCTGATTAGTGTTACATTTCTGATGTGACTACTAACATATTTTGTTCGCTACTGATCATTCGAGCATGTGATTATTAGGAAGTTGTCACAGTTATTTTTTACGACACATAAGCACGCATAAAACATAATTCCTGGATTCAGTTTCTATAAATTTCTCCTTCAAAATGCAATAGCCATCTTCTAAATTCCAATAGCACATTCTCTAGAGCTGCTCCACGTCTCGCTGCCATTATAATTAAACTAGATTCTGTATGTTCATAATCCCGCCCCATGGGTACACGTTTCTCATTTGGCCATGCGAGATTTGGGCTATAGATCAAGCTGCATGCAGCATTCCGGGACCGCCTCTACACAATACTAATCCCACTCCTAGGATTAATTGTAATAAAACATAGGTCTAGGGTATGCGGACAGTTTTTGGACTAACCTATGTGACAGGGATGTTGAAAGCTCTATTAATACGCTATGCAGGCACTTCATGCCTTGGGTTCAACTGGAGGTTACCTTTTAGACTTTTTCTTTGTTATCTAATTTAGATCAATATTGTATTAAAAGGATATTTTGTTGTTTTAGTGTGATATTTTGTGGTTATGGCCTGGTAAAGAGCTAAGGGTTAGAACTGAAACTTCACCAAAGGAATAAGCTTAGTACAAATTTGCATTTCATTTGCTTCGTCATGGACTGATACGTATCTGAGTTATAACATTTTGACAGTAACAAGACATAATTATATTACAGAGCCTTTTCCTATTAGGATAATCCCATGTACCAATTAATTTAATAATGTTTAAAAACATTGAAATAGTGATTAAGTATATATTTACATTAACTTCTACCAGTAAATAAAAATAAAATGCCTACAACAGTAAAATGTATTGGAAATTATTTGTTCTTTCACAATGACCGTGAGTAGGCTAAAGTATGGAAAGATAGAGTTAGACTGAAAAATTAAATGCGATAGCCGGGATTTGAACCACGGATCTTCTGGTTGCCGTCTAGCCGTTCTAATCCTTGAGCTACTATGACCAACGTGCCGACATGGCATTAAATTCTCCAACTGACTCATGTTTTTTCCGGTAAACCACTTAGGAGTTCTCATAAACAGATGAGACAACTTAATGGCAACTTACAACGTGTAAGTACTTTAAGGCCCGGGCTTTATAGTTAACCACTATTAGGTCAATTAATGGAAATTAATTGTTCTTTCACACTGGCCACGTGTAGGCTAAAGTATGGAAAGATAGAGCCAGACTGAAACATTCAATGCCATAGCCGGGATTTGAACCACGGATTTTCTGGTTGCCGTACAGCCGCTCTAACCCTTGAGAGTAAAATATATTGTTGATCCTGTGGAAGATTAAATATCTCATGATGCATAAGCATGAGGTAATTTTATCTAGTAGTGTGATATTGGAAAAAATTCGAATGTGTTTTATGGCCATAACTTTATAATACTGGCCCTGAATTTCCCTGTCACGTACATCACAATATCAAATGTAAACGTTCACTATGTTACTGATTTTTAAAGAAATATTAGTTATAATATTTCAGATATGTTGAAGTTGCTGTACTATTTCTTGAGGGAGAGGACAACATTATTCTTCGGATGCTGACTTTTTAAAAGATAACTGACGCCCTCCAACCCTCCAACCAACGTTCCAAAGTTGTAAGGTAACTTCTTGTAAACACAAAACACTCGATGGGACCAAAATAGTTAAAATTGACTTATGAAATAAAGATTATAAGAATAAAAGCTTTACTCGTATTTATGCAACATGGAATTGCCTACCTACTCAAAAGTTTATTTATAGCAGAATTGAAATAAATATATTCCAATGACACAACTATACACACCTTGCACCATAACTTAATGTATTTAATAAAGGCACTTATATTGAAAGGGTCCACTAAGATGGACCGAAAACTTCAAATTTGGAAATGAAGGAGGTGGGTAAATCCGATTTAATACAATCAAATGACCTCTGACGGTAATGGTGATTTTTCTATTTACTAAACTCGTATTTTTAGATGATTTCAAATTATGCAGGATATTGAAATATCCTGCATTAAAATATTTGTTTTTCGTAAGAAGTGATGAAATGAAAAGGGAGAAAATAAAAAATCGCTAAGTGCATTAGATGGCACTTTGAAAACGACTAAAAATACAACACAGAATATTTCATAAATGGTCTAATTAAATTTCAGAAGAAAAACTCATCTAATTTTGAAGTATCAGAAATGTTTGTTTCGATTAGACAAAGAATGTCTGTAAGTAAGCAGTTGTTTTAATATAATTATCAAAGGGTCCCTGCTAGGGAATAGCTACGTTTCCGTAAGCTGTCATTAAAACATTGGTGAAATTTCATATCCGAATCAGCTAAAAGTAATATATCTTTTTATACTTAGTTTTTATTTATTTATACACTTTCCATTACGGTTCCAATACAATTTACCTTAACATTGTACATACACTTATTACACATCCTGTGTATCTGTGTTGATAGTACTTGAATCTTCCAGAATATATATTCATTCTGATATATTGCTGTTTTTTTTATTAAGAATATCTGGGTATTGCAACAATTGCATCAATTGCTGCGGGAAATTACATTTCGTTGCCAGAAATAAAAGCATCTTCAAGAGTAGTTGTCTTAGAATGTAATCCATTCATTACTCTTAGCACAACATCATTTAAAACATTAATACATTTTTCTATATAAAGTGCTATGATCTACATCTGCAATCTGCAACTCCCTCCTTGAAGCCTTGATGAAGAAATAATCTTCTTCTGAAGATTGCTAATTGTAGCATCTTAAGTTTCTTTCAATACTGGTAGAAAGGATCCTCGGCCATCCATTTTAGGTTTTGCTTTTTAAATGGATACAGTGCACTATAATTACATCTAAAAATAACTAGTCTTGGTTTAAATTTTTTCGTGCATCGTAAAACTACAATGTAAATGAAAAACAAGAGTAATATTAATAAATGCAAATCAATAATAAACCGTTCTAATAGTAAACCGAGACACCTAATGAGTACCTCAATGTCTAGTGTAACAGGGATACAGCTGAAAGAAATCAGCGCACAACTGAAAAAGCATCTGAATACAATCGGGGTATAATAGGGGAACTTAGATTGCAGATTCTGCAGGGAAGAGGCTGAAATGGCCCAACATAGTCTATGTTCCGCTGAAGCCTTGTCCCATAGGAGATACAATGCTTTCTGGGCAATTTTTATAGAACCAAAAGAAGAAAAATCCATACCCAACGAAAGACTGTATACCCTCTTAAGGGATGCAGGTGTAGTGGGATGGATATAAGCAATACAGGTAGCACAATAATTCCTAGGATGAAGGGCACTCCTCCCGGTAGCGTAGATGGTAGCGTGTCTGCCTCACAAATCTCCGTCATCCTGGATAAGGCTTTTCCGGGGTTTTCCGTTATCCTGAAAGGCGAATGTCGGGTAACTCTGAGCTCTATGTGTCCCGGACTCATTTGAGCATCATTTCACCCATTCCATTCCGTAGAAATGACGGGTAATCTGTAATGATAAAACCCAATTTCTACAACAAGATTAATATTTAATATTTTGGGAATTTACTCAAGGACTTTTTTATACAAAATTTCCCAGTGTGTAAAATGATAGAGGCACTTGAACGATTGCCGTTTATTTATTCTTAAAGTAATCATTGTTTTAAAATTAGTTTACGCTTATTTTGTTTTTACTGGATTAACTAATCAGATAATTGTCCTGTTTAGTCATATTGGTTCAGAAAACCAAAATATTTCAGATGAAGAAAGCTGAAATAATCAATCATAATTATAGAGACAAGTTCCTGTCAAATACAGGGCAAAAGTATTTATCAGCTGTAAAAATAAAGAGAAGCAACTGTTTCATTGTCAATATAGTTGTAATGTAAGGAGTTAAGTAAATACATTTACAGCGTGTTACATCATGTATAGATTGCATAAATTTTGGATCCACACTTTTTTTTCTAAAAAATAACCCGTAGGTTGCCTTTTGTTACTTTCACTACATACAACAAGTAGAGGAAGTATTGCATTTCACCTAAAAATTTTATTCCGAGGACCAAGGAGCCCTCGGTACTGAGGTTAGCTTCCGAAATCCCGGGTTCGATCTCTGGCGACCGCAAAGTGAGATTTGTGAAGGACAACATGGCTCTGGGGCGGGTTTCCCCCCGCCATCTCATTCCACTGGTGCTCAATCTTCATTTATCATCAGTGTCACCGCCTGCGGTGCCGCATTATACAAAGTCGGGCGTTAGACATCATACACTTCATTTCATTTCATAAGATTTTGTTGTTGCACCAAAGATAAATATAAATGTTTTGAGACTTTCTGAATACAAAGAAAGCAGTTTTGAATGGTCCGTGTGTGTGTGTGTGTGTGTGTGTGTGTGTGTGTGTGTGTGTGTGTGTGTGTGTGTGTGTGTGTGAGTGTGTGTGCGCGCGCGCGCGTATGTCAACAGCTTAACTCAAAAATAAAAAGTCAGTGAAACATCAAACTTTATGTTCACCTTTCGAGGATGCGAGACATAGATATTTTCAGAAAAATCCTCCAGTTCCTTCATAGACCACTTTTTGAAAAAGTATATAGATTTTCTAAAAAGTAAATTTTAATGATTTTGGCTTAAATACCAATTCGTTATGTTATTTTCATGAGATGTGAAGTTATATTTGAGCTTTCTGGAAATGTCCACACAGGCCTTCTACATTCTGAATGTCTTTTGCATAACTGGTAAAGCGTAATGCACAAAATCATACAACACAAATCGTTAAGATTCCAATTTATTTCAGGTACCTTTTTTGGAGTAAACCATTTAAAGATATTCCCTGTTATTTGTTTCACTTCTCCAATACTCAGTTTTCTTAAATGTTAAATCATTCGCATTGTAGTTCCTGGACATTCAAATACAATTATGCATAAAAATCTATCACACAGCGAGCTGTTCTTAAAATACTAGACTATCTCTTAAGCTTACTGTATTCCCATACTGCTATTAAAAATATGTAATAAAGACATTTCAAGAACATGAAGCAAGTAGAATTATAACTAAAACGAAATTATCAAATTGGTTTCCCGATGTTTCTGTGTTCTCTTTTACGAAGGTTATCCAAATTTCAAACACTCTGCGAAAGGTTGGGGTGTAGTGTTTGATTTTGCTGCCTTGTTTATGCATTCTGTTAAGTATCCTTGATTGTTTCTCCGCTAATGGTAAAAGCAGCGAATGTGGTCATTAACAACTGACCTCAATCACGTTTCCCTAAGCTGATTTCTAATCAGGAACCCCCATAACCTGCATATTGTTAAACAAGATTGACCTTTCGACCTCACTCGTATGAACGGCAAATGTATCTGACGAAGCCGATTGAATCCGGCTGATTGATTCAAACGTGGGATGACAGATTCACATTTCGATTTCGGAAACAAACTCCCTCCGCTGAGACCAACTCATGCGAAACGAAAAGATCGTTACATGGCGCATGGGTAAACTGCATTCTGTGATGATGACATTGTCAAAATGTATTTTCCTCAGCATCAGTACGCGCCCTCCAATCCCAAGTGCTCATATTGAGCTCTAGCATCATAAGGGAAACCTGCGTACTTTTCAATGAGCACCTATATACATACACCACAACCCGAACTACGTTTTAAAGTACCTACTGGTACTTCATATGGTATATGTTGCTTATCCTCTTTAACGGGATTAATCCAAATTACTTATCCATAATTTCAATCTTAACAATATACATGTGCTTCGAAAGTATTCTTTTTGTAATTTGGTTATTCTTAAGCAATACTTCATTGTACCTTATAAAATTAGGTCTCTTTCATTAATTATTTTCTTTACTAAGTTTTGTTTTAGTTCCGCTTTGGTAATTAATTTTCTGTAGATCATTTTAAAAGGGTTCAGGTACTCACTAAACTCCCATGAATGCTACACTACTTCCTGTAACAAAACTTTACTTTTATACTTTTTATAAAATATACTTATATACCTGTATTTTTATTCAATTTTCATTCTATTTCATTTTTATCACGAATGCTAAAAAGATGACAGAAGATGAAGAAGGATCCCGACCTTCTATATACTTATTCAATGTCTAGAGGTCACAGTAAGTCTCAGATTTGCTTGTCAGGGAGTACGTCCATCAAGCGAATCACGACAGCGGAAGGGAATATCTAGGCTTTCGAGGATGACCACCAGATGTCAGCGGGTCATTCTAATATCGAATATAATCAGAACACAAAGAGAGGGGGCATTGTAAATATTTAAGCTGAAAGTATGGAGACATGTTCTCGAAAGTGCTGCACCAATAAAAGGTAGAGTTAATAAGTGATATGTTTTAGTATACTATCACAAGAATTGCAACAGTCCGATATGATTTAACGTTGGAGGACGCAAATTAAAAATAAAGTATTAGGATGAAACTGACAGAAACCTTAGAAATTCTTGTAATTATGACTATTTCCCTTATATGACCTCATCATACGAGGGCTATTCAACAAAGAATGATCACAATTTCTTTTTTGACAACGTACCTTTACTCATCCTCATAATTTTGATGGTCCTTGTCAAAATAGTTTCCCCTGAATGCGATACACTTGTCCCAGCGTTTCTGCCAGTTTTCAAAGACATGCTGGAAAGCATTTTTTGAGAGATCCTTCAAAATCTCCCCCGCAGCCTTCGTCACTGCTTCTGATGATGGGTAATGCCTTCCAGGAAGGCGTTTCTTCAAGTTAGGGAATAGAAAAAGTCACATGGGGCTAAATCCAGACTATAGGGAGGGTGAGGGATGCACTTCACGTTGAATTTTGCAAGATACTCAGCAACATCATTGACAGTATGTGGCCGCACATTATCGTGCTGCAACATCCAGCCTGCTTTACGGAAATGTGGTCTTTTGCGCCTGATATGGACTTGCAATGTTTTCAGGACATCCCTGTAGTATTGTCCAGCTACTGATGTGTGTGCAGGTACAACATGCTGATAAACCATTCCATGAGTATCAAAGAATGAGATGACGATAACTTTCCCGGCACAAGCAGCCACTTATGTTATTTTGGGGTTTGGTGATTAAGGAGATTTCCACACTGAGCTTTGATGCTTGCTCTCAGGATCAAAATGATGTAGCCAAGTTTACTAGCAGCGATTACGTTTGAAAGAAACTTCGGATCTTCCTCTATCATCAACTTTAACTGAATGAAGATCTGCATGCGAATGTCCTTTTGTTCGGGAAACAACAGTCTTGGAACCCATCGCGCACAAACATGTCTCATGTGTAATGTTCCTGTCACCAACGTGTGGGTGGCACCCACTGAAATGTTCAGTAGTTCAGAAAGTGATCTTAAGGTAATTCGTGGATCCTCTCTCACAATGGCAGCAGCAGTGTTGATGTTTTCTTCAGTAAGATCAGTAACTGGAGCACCGGGTCTACCTTCCTTTGAAATTGATTGTCTGCCCTCTTTAAACACTTTAAACCACCTTCGAGCTGTGCTTTAGTGAATAACAGACACTCCATACGCCTTCTGTAACATTGTATTGGCCTCAACTGAAGATTCTTTTAGACGAAAGCAGAATTTCGAAGCCACATATTGTTCCTCGCGTGATACATCCATTGCAGCGGTAGGCGATACTGAACATGTGTGAACTTGCCTGGTTCTCACAGGCGGGAACCAGGAGTACCAAAAATGAGACTACTACAGCGTGTTTGTTTCACATTAACCTAACAGAATATAATAAGTTTGAATTTTATTGCGAAATATTATGACCGTAAAAAATTATGATCATTCTTTATTGGACAGCCCTCGTATATTGACCGTGTTAAAGTCGACCAATCAGACTCAAGAAATCATACACAACAGTGACAAATATTTTGTTATTGCACCCTCAAACACGATAACAACAAATTCTGCACGTTAACGAACAGGAAAAAGATTATACATCTCACAGATCGTCGACTGTTAGTGCGACTTTCAAATGTCAAAGTGGCTGAAAGGTTTGTACGCCATGATTTGTGAGGTTAAGTTTCATTCATGTGCTAATGTAGGCCTATGTGATTTAGGGAATCAAATATTTTGTTTTATTGCTTTCAAATTTTTTTCGTGAAATAATATCTACAAATGCAACTCGTGGTTTTGAACTTCCCTAGGAAATTTCTCAGGACTTCGTCGTTCCTGAACTTATCGGTAATTTCAAAACCCTTTGTGACATTACCTATGATAAATTAAAATGTCTATAATGTATTTTATTTCAGTATTCAGTGATATATGCAATAAAAATAAAACATATGGCAGTTTTAAATCATTTTTTATCGGTTTTGAGGAATTTTAAAACATTTAAAGTCATAATGTTCATTATTTAAGATCATTATTAATATTATTTAGGTCATAAATAGCCATCCCACTGTTATTGCTATTACACTATCCCGTTAGGAGAAACAGGCTCATGAGATCAGCGTATCGAGCATATCATGTACCGAAGCGACACGACTCCTACCGCTGTTTTTGCTGCAGGTAAATAAGTAATGTTAAGCTCACGTTACGGATGAGTGTGTGCAGCATGAAAATTGTAATTATTTACGAGTATTACTCAAAGCCAGTGGGAGCAGAGGGATTCTAACTTTCACTCACACTGTTCACTTTTGTTTGCCTGTTGTTACTTGCATAATTTAGTATGTGTTTAATATTGGGCAGCCGTATTGTTTTGATCAATTTTTGTTTGACAAAATAGGCAAATACATATTTAAAATGTTATTACGGGGGAAGATATACAAACAAAAATGGCAAGTAATATTCAGTGTTTATAAATTAATTTTATCAGCCGTTCTTTCTGTTTTATGTCGGTAAAACTGCTTAATAAAACAGATAATGTAATAAACAAAGAAATAACACTAAATTAATTATTAAGGTTACTTACAATAATTATTTTGAGTAATCAGAAGCTTACTAGCTCATCGGAGTGAAGCTATCTAACGCTTAATGGTGCATAAATATCAGTGAGTACAATTGTTTCACATGGGACTATTATTTTCAGTTGAATGAAACTACAATCAATGAATGCATTTAGGATACCTTTTACAATATATATATATATATATATATATATATATTCTGAATTTCTTATGTCTTGGCCTCTAGATGCTATAACAAGACAGAGTATTACAATTTTATGTTTACTCAAACATAGAATTATATTGATATTTACAACCATTTTGCAGAAAAGCTAACCTACACTAACCTATCTAATCTAACCTAACTAATCTAATAACTACACTTGTAGCTTACAATTTTCACAAGCTAAACTACTTCTACCTTCTTATCTTAATAAATCTTATATCCTTTTGTTCTTCTGTTGATGTTTTCTTCTTTCGCTTCAAATTCTTCTGTTGAATCCAAGATTGTCCTCTTCTATTAATCCTTCGACTAGCTGAAGTTCCTCTTCTTCATTTGGTTGTTGAAGCTAGGTATCCATATTCCGTCCTCGAAGTCGTTCGTTCAGATCTTCTTGGTGTGGAAGGTGGTCCACGATATCTAAGTTGAATATTGCCACTTACTCGTCGTTGCTGCTCTCTTTGTTGATTATATCCATCCATTACTATTGTTGAGACATTCTCTGCTGCCAATTCTAGTGTTTTAAAATCTTCCCTCTTCCTAATGATGTTCCATATACATTTTCCTGCTAATTTTTCCTCTCTTCTTCTAGCTGTTGTGTATAATTTATAAATTCAAATAAAGCATGTTCCGGAGTATCTTCTCTCATGTAGGTTGTGCACATTGTTTCATCTGCTTTTCCTATCTTTTTAAAGTATGTCCATTTCCTGAAATGTATTGTATTCCACTTCGTCTTGGTTGGATCTCCTTTAATTTTAACCTCTCATTTATACTAGGAAAGATTTCGTGTATCCTTCTTCCTACATCAATTTGATCCCATTCATATTGCCATTCTGCAATAAATACGTTCCTAATTTCTCTCCTCCTCCTGCATGGCGTTCCCAATAAATTTTCTATCTTAGTGAATTCTCTCCTCTTCATCCAAAAGTAGGCTGTTCGTTGTTTAATCAACAAATCTAATGACCAATTTCCCACTATTACTAATAATGTCATTGTAGCAGTCGTTGATACTGCTCCTGTGCAACAAAGTAAAGACTGTATTTGGTATTCAAGTAGATTATCTATATTCTTCCTCAATTTTACACGCTCTATACGCAGTTATACCCACCATGAAACTCATATGATTTATATGAATTGTACTAGGAGAAAACATTGTGTGTAGTTTCATTAATACTCCACTAGCTTTCATTGCTACTTATTTAATATGGGTATCAAAGTGTTGCTTCTCATCAATATACACACCAAGATATTTAACAACATTTGCTCTTTTGATGTTGATGTTATTAAGTTTTACAATGAATATGTGAGGTACGTTTAAGAATGATCAGTGTAAAATAAAAAATTGAAGCATATTCATTTTTAAATGATGTAGCTCTCCCACTGCCATAGTAGTTCGGCAATGAGCACGTTCATCAGTGGTGTGACAATTGAGAGCACTAATAATTGCTAAACTCAATTTGTCTCTTAAGAGATACCATAGTGATAACGATACACTTAAACCATTGTTGCACACAGAAACAGTGATGAATTACATCATCATCTACTTCCTTAAATACGGCCAGAACACAGTGCACAAATTTCTGGAAGGAAAAGCTCTGAAACCTGCCGTAAGGAATCTTCTAAAGCAGAGAAGTGTTATGCAATGGGCATTGTTATATATGCCAAATAGTTAAGTCAAGTAGAACGCCCATTAACATAGGTCCATTAAAACCACTAATCTCATGTCGTAATTAGCGGTACAGTAGATTAGGTGAAAGAAAAGGATCTACCTGCGTTTCAGACGTTATAGAAAATCGTATACTTAAAATCTGTGCATCACTGTGATTATAGCATTATGTCAGAACGCTATTTATATATGGTAGAGTTAAATATATTAAGTACTAATAAAACTACATAATAGGAAAGAAAATATTGAAAAGAAGATAGCTTTAAATTGGCAATGCAAGCGGTGTATATTGTGATCCTCTTATCTAGCGTAACGATAGGTCAGTAAAACATTTGAAATGTAAATTTATATTCAGGAATTAATCCTTAAAGAATTAGTCCTTTTAAATACAATGCTCCGGTATATGGGTGATTTTTAATTAATTAGAGCCAACTGAGAAATTCAATGCCACGAGTCAATTGGAGAATTTAATGTCAGGAAGGCACGTTGGCCATGGTAGCTCAAGGGGTTAGAGCGACTGGACGGAAACCAGGAGATCCGTGGTTCAATTCCCGGCCATGGCATTGAATTTTTCAGTTGGCTCTAATTAATTCAAACATTTGTAGCTAAATTAACTAATATTTCAACCATTAACACTTCTAAAACAACAGGTGTTACTGATGGCCTATTTGCACAAACTTCAAATATGGGGTCCCACACAAAGATTCTATTACATAAGTGTATTTTCCTAAAAGGTTACATTTTTCCTCAAATACATTATATTTACCTCAAGAAAATAAAACTACGTGCATATTTCAAATACGTTTTTGCCACTTTTTGGGTGAATAATTAAGATAGATTTGCATATTAAATTCTGAACTTAGCTGTTCGCTTTATCTAATTGTCCCCTATGCTAGAAGCACCATGCCATGGCCCCCTGTCACGGAAAGCGACCCGAGATCAATCCTGGCCGTGGGGTACGGATTTTAACTCCCGGGTATAGGACCGGTGTCCACTCAGCATCGTGAAAAAATTGGGGAGCTTACGATAGGTAAGTGGCTCTGGTCATAGAAGCCAACGTGTGGGCTGTGGGACGCCGAGATGCTGACCACATCTCCTCGCCGTAACGGTTGGATGATCGCCCACCTCTACCTTGCGTATGAGGGCGTGAGGCCGGCAGTAGGATTGGTAGGTCGTGGCCCTGCATCAGCTGTACCACCCTGGGTTATCGTTATTACTATGTTAGAAGCGCACTGATTTAAATTCTTCACAACTAATGGCTCCTTTCGCGATTGCTATGGAAATAGTTTGACATTATTATTAAAATTTATTATTCCATTATAAATACAGTTTTGGCTTTAGATAAAATGTAAATAGTGGGCAAAGATAAAATGTTCCTTAATTGAATGATTTAAGAACCACAAACAGTGAACAAGTAAATAACAAAAAGCAAAAGGTTAATAAAACTCTTTATATGTCTATTGAAATAAACACACAAATTTTACCTTATTAATTTTTACTACATTTTCTCACATAAATCACAATTAAGAAAAAAGTAGAAAGGTTCGACCTCTTAATACTCTTACGAGATGTATCTGTACTTTCATCATCCTTACTTCTTAATAATGTTATATTCAACAGTGAATAATTGATTTCAAAGGCTCAAACTCTGTGAAATTAAGTTTCTTTTAAGTTCAGAAAAAACAGGGCTCAAGCTTGGATGGTACGATGTTTGGGAGAACCCAAAAACCCGTTTCGGTAGTGTCATCGTTACTCTCTTCCCGTAATTGGTCTCCTTCATTGATATGCAAGGTTTTAACTCGGCTTCCAGCCAGTAGTACACTCTTTTCCACAGTGGTAATAATTTTGCTCAAACATTGTCACCGATCACTTGTTGATAACTTTGTTCCAGAAAGCATGCCCTTGTTCATCTATTGACAGCACCTATAATGTTTTTAGATCCCAAACTTCTGCTCTGTACTTTTATCGAAAGCTAGACCTAGTTCTTAGTGACTGTTATTATGTAACAAAGAATATGAACGGTGGAAAACAAAGTGTGTGAATATGGTATGCTGTTCGTGGACCAATCTAACTATTAAATGCAAATGAGAATACTTGGAAAATCTTCAATGGGCAATACATTATTAATTATTTAGAGAATGATCTCGGAGGAAGCATTACCTTCACTTTGATTTAAACATCCAATACCATAGAGAGATTCCTGAACGGTAGACTAAGGCAAAGCTCAATTCTGTAGCTCAGTTCTTGAATTTTTACATAAGATTGATTCTTTCCAACATATTTCCAACAAGCCATGCTAGTTTGAATGTAGAATGTACAAACCCAATACACACAGTACCTCCAAGTTGTCTATCGTAGCTGAGACAATCTTACACATTTGTGATACATAGATATAACAGACTGAGAGGTTCATGCCCATAAGTATGGAGACTAGACCCGAATAACCCTGTTTTAAATATCTAGGATTGTTTCCAAACGTACTCTTAGTTTGTGCGCTGTGTTTCTAAACGAATCTTTATTATAGACTTATTTTAACATTACTAGAATTTAATGACATTAATTTGTTTCTCTTACAATACTATATAAAATGAGCTTTATATTTCAACTTTAACTTGACTTTTAGCCATTCTTTATTTCATAAAATTTAGTTATATGCTTGAAAATGTATTCCAAAGAAACATGAATTGTCAATATTGACTTTATTCTAATGTTGACTGAGCACAGAAAGAATATGTTTAGCTCTTAATAACAAAATACAAGTACTTTCAAAAGAAAATAGGCACACGTATCATGTGTGTACATGTCATTTCAAAACAAAATGATGAATAACTAGCAAACTTCATATGCCAGTCAGCCAGACATCCTTTACGGAAGCATAATAAAGAAATTAAGACATCACTACCTTTACATGCCTTTGCTGAATAAATTGTAGAATAAAAATAAAATGATAATAGTTGTTAGAAAACATCAGTTAGATATAGTATCAAAAATACTTAGAGAAAAAAACCTGAGCAAGGCTTATGATCTACAAAACCTGAGACTACAAAAGCAGCATTAACATTTTGCACCAGTAGCTATGCGTCACTTTTTGTTTGATACTTTAAAGGCGAGATAAATGGTTGTTTCATCTACAATCGTGAGCTGACAACAGGAAAGCTAAGTAATGGAGCGTTGGAAAGGGAAGGAAAAGTCAGTGTAAATGTGCTCCTTTCACTCAGCTGCATTATCTGGCTTTGCTTGATGACTCCGCCATTAGTCGCTGCTGCTACTCGACCTTTTCTTTGTGGGACAACGCCCGCATCAACCATTCTGTCGCCGGCTCATCTTATACCAACCATTTAGCATTCCTAGGCCTTTATGTTGGCATCAGTGGTTTGGAGTTACCAGGAAAGATCCGTTCTGAGAATAACAGCCTTCTAATCTAGCTTTCACCTTCGTTTGTCAAGTGTGCTACAACAATGACTAATATGTATCACTTTTCATTAATGTCAAACACCTGATTGGTTAAAAATGAACAAAGACTGATCAAATAGAAAACAACACGTCCATTAGGATGATAACGAAACAAACCAAATGACTGCATCATGGAACGACGTATCCATTTCTCGTTCTTTTTTTTCTACTGCTCTACTGCTAGTCAAATAAAATAAACTGCCGGTTCCATGAATTTTGAAACGTTTTAAATTTAAAACCTAGTTTACAATCAGAGATATAAATCTTTGTGTCGCATCTTTGGAAGATACTGAAGTTATGTACAAATGTATTATTTTATCTTGACAGAAATCCTGCGTGGTAGGGATGAGTAGCAACTGTGGTGGGGATACTGCATCTATCGCCACAATGCGTCACACGTGTAAGATTACGAGAGGGGAGGGCGGTGCATAAGGTGTCTAAAAACAAATTTCATTTTCGAAGCCAGTTTTGCAGCTCTTATAAACTAAGTTGTAATTCTTACTATGGAAGTAATCCCCACGCTTTTGTTGGATCTTAAATAGTACATAGGCATTTGGAACAAAACCCTGTTCTCCTCCAGCAGGCATGATAAATAACTGTCGGGTTTCAGTATCACTGCAGAGTCCCTGTAACGTATTTCACTCCAGGCATATGGTCCAGTATGTCCTGTATTTATATAAGGTTCATCCATATAAACTTCATTTCGATATCTCCGAATATTTTGTAAATACTTAAGCCTTTTTGTACGTATGGTGCGATGCTCGATAAAAATTTGTCGGTCACGCTTAGTGTTTTTTTTTTTCAAATAATCCTAGCTTCAAAAGAACTCTTCTTAATGTTCAGACACTGCCTTGGAAGTCCGTAGAATTTTTAGCTTCATAAGCACTTTCTTCAAAGTTGGTGTTTGTTTTTCTGTGGTTTAAAAGTTATTCATAGTTCGCCTAACTACTTCTGAATTAAAACATCCAAATTAGATTTTCTGCATGTTCTTAATCTTTGTTTACTGGGCATAGAGAAGGACGTTGTTGCACTAGCACCAATGGCTTTTCTTTCCTTAATAACTGTCCTAAACTGCTTTCAGACTCGACTATTGCCTCAGATACCCTTCCCCAGATTTGTATAGCTGACCCAGACCATTGTTCCTTTTTTTTTATAAATCTATGAATATTGGTTATTACTTCTCGTGTTTTTAAATGTAGCACTTTATTTCCTAATGTGCTGCTAGGAGGCGTCATTTATAAATGCCCTCTTGGAACCAGGAGACAAGCACATTTTGAAACAAGCTGTATTGTTACCGAGTAGCTCTGCACGTGTTTAGTTGCTCGCAACTGGTACGCAACTGACCTGCCCTCCCCTCTAGTTGCAAACGTTCTGAGGTGGACTCGTCCAGATACCACTGCGCATGGCTCTGCACTTTTCAAGATAAAAAAAATATATCTGTACTTATTTGGTATTGAGCTCTTTTCGTTTTCGAATTATGGTGCCCACAACAAACTCAATCAACAGCCATACACAGGCACACAAGCACGCGCGTGCTCTCAGATATACAAGCAGATAGTTCTCTAAAAATAAAAGTACATTTCCGTTAAAATATTGATGTTGAATGATTGGCTAGAGTACAATATATTTCCTACCTACCAGGTGGATAGTTGAGGTAGTGAAAATGATTCTTTCTATTTTCTTATGTGAATCAGCAGCGAAGGAATATTATCAAACATGTTAGAAAGAAAAGGATAGCGTAGTGCCCATGAAATTATCTGCTGGTTTAATCCGTGCTTTAATTGATAGATGCGTTGAACACTGTTGAAAATATTTTGAAATCACTGAAGCAATTCAAGACGTTATATCAGTTTTTGTAGCTGTCTAACAGTCAGTGGTTCTCAGTGGTAAATACGTATTTAAAAGAGATAATTAGTAGCTTTTGCATTTATGCTAGTATTACGTACCAACAAAGCAGTGACATTATAGCAAAGCAGCGCTGAAAGAAATTAATTTTTCCTCTGGAGTCGCTAATTGTATTGCGTTCAATTATCCACCACATCTCGAATATGAGATTGTGGGATTTCTCCAGAGCTTGGGAGTTAGTAGAGGAAGTTGACCAGTTTTGCTAAAGCTCAGAGTGGAGGATTATGTAATGCAGTTGATAATCTACAGTAGCCTAATAGTTTAATGCTGTTTGACTTAATGCAGGGGCAGGGGTACTCGTGAATGGTGTTAAGGAGTTTGGTAACTGATTCAGTTATTTTCAAAGGAGAGAAGCTTTAGGAGAGGAAAGTGTGTACGGTAGTGTAATTATGGAAGAACCTATAAGCACAAGTTTCTCAAACAGGACTGGGTGGATGCGAAGCAAATCTCTTAAACAAGATTTTCAAGAAAGTTCCCCCAACACGAACTACACTGTATATGAGCTATGTTCATCAGCTTTCACTTTATCAGGAATGATTCTTAGAATTTTGATTAAACTGCAATGTCATTAAGATGTTTCCATAAGAATTAAGATGCTTACCTTGTAATTTTTTTGAAAAATTTTGGAAGATTTCATTTGGCATGAACTTTTTATAATTATACTACATAAATAACCAATTATAATTATGTTTAACTATTATGTGTTTCAAATGGGATGATGTTTGTACTTGAGTGCTACTAAATGAGCAACCAATCGGAGTCCTGCAGTGTTATATTGTAATACCCCTATGTGGTGTGTGACGAGCGCCAACCTAATAAATCTCTAATAAATAATATTCGCACTAAGACAAAAATTCAGATTTTGCAGAAACTGATCCACGAGGAAGGAGAGAGTAATATATTTATCATAACCATAAAAACCCATATTTTTAGCTGAAATAGTGTTCCTAATACAAATAAATAAAGTAGATACTATTATATTAAAACAATGCATTGCTACGTAAGCACAGTAATGAATATCATTATTGGTTGGCATGCATGCGTAAACGTATATTTTAAATTACTCAGAACTTAAACGTAAACATTTGACACGACGTGGTAAAAGAAATATGTACTTTTAATAAACCAAGTTGTTTGTTAAATTCGATGAGAGGAAAAAGATTCACTTCCTGCTAGTCTGGCAAAACGTGTCTGGTCACATTATGTCTTTGTTTATGAATGGTTCGTAATCTCTATTTACTCAAGAGAGTTAAAAGCAGCATTATTCAGTTACTCTTCCATGAAAAAGTGTATCAGCTGTATCAATGAGGCGCGATCCACCTTCCCGCCTTACTACTGCCACAACAATAAGATAGAGTTAATATGGGCTCAAATTAAGTTGCAAACAGAAATAATATTTTTAAGCTCACTGACGTTCAACGACTTGTTCACGAAGAAATTGGCATGGAACACAACAAGACTGGGAAAACTGCGTGAGACATCAGATAAATTACAAGAAGACGACTTTTGGAAAGAAGTAGCACGTAACTAGATTTCGGAACCTATCATCATAAATTTACTGTACTCAGACGTTGAAGACAATGACAATGACGAATTATCTCTTAACGTAAGTACCATTCAGAGCTATATGGATGCACCACTGTTATTTTCGTTGGATTATAAAAATAAGTGATTCATAAACTATAATTAATTTTAAACTAAACATTTAAAACATTTGCGTAAATATACGAATATCCATGTTGCAATTGTGATTTCAACAAGTGCATTATTATAAAACTTTGGAAAATTCAGTTTGCATTCCCTTACGTCTAGCACCAGGAACATTCGCAAGTGTGCAAGAGAGAGGGAAATATAAAATGTGGGGATAACGAGGTGGCAATCCTGAAGGCTCTAACGCATCTGGTTCGCTACAGGCGAGAACTCTTCCCATTTGAAACACATAATAAATGCTGCTTTATAAGCCAAATGACATTGAACAGGGTCGCTCAAAATGAAATAGATAAAATGGACTGCAATGGGTCTTATAATTATGAAAATGTTTCTTAGGTGCAATTGTTTCAATTTCAATTGTTTCGAACTACCCTCTATATGAACTATTTTCATTAGCTTTCACTTTATCAGGAATGATTCTAAGAATTTTGATTAAATTGCAATATCATTAAGATGTTTCTATAAGAATTAAGATACCTTGAAATTCTTGTGAAAGTTAGGGAATATTTCATTTGGAATGAGCTTTTTATGTTGTTTAACTAGTCAGTCATGCGAAAATGTAAACATCAAAACAGCAAGTCATTTCAAATGTATTTTTCTGTGATATCCGTTGTAATTGATTTGAAAATATAATAGCTAACTATTTATTTATGTTGGTAATGCTACTCGTAGTAATTCAAAAAAGGCGTTTTAGAGCAAGCTGATGCTCTCCTCAAAGGCTTCGCTATGGCTTTAGTCTGTTGTTTTCCTCTATGATATAGAAGGAAGCGTATATAAATTCTCCCGTAAAATCCAATAGGAGATCGGCTGGATTAAAAATATTTTAAGAGAAGTTTATAGAAGAAAGGGCACGGGCAGTAATGTGAATTTAACGCCTCAGGCTTTTAAACTAAAAATTATATTCACGAAGAAAGCTAACATCACATTATATGCATCATATCTCCAAACACTTATCTTTAAAAATACTGTAAAATAGATGTTTTATAAAAATGGCTGTATGCAGTTGAGTTTATGTTAATAGCTAGATATTTAATTTTTTACTCTTTTCTACTTAATGCTTTCAAAATTGTTTCCCTGCCTTTTATGTTTCTGTGCTTTCCTGTTTTTCTTAAACATCTCCACAAAACAGACAAATACCAATTCCCGAGGAGAGACTCGAACTCACAACCCTATAAGCTGTTCATTAACATGGAGGTGAAAATTTTTTCTGTGCAACTTTGTGAACGTTTTCTAATTTGTTTTATCTACATTTTAATCTTTTTTTATTTTCAAAAATATATATATATATATATCTATGCATATAGATTTTTTCCCTTTTTTCCTTATTTAATCAATTTTTCATTATTTACGTTTATTTTCTTATCTGTTTTCCTAGTTTCAGAAATATTTACTATACACACCCATGCCCAAGGCGGGACTTGAACCCGCTACCCTCTACGCGGCGGAACACTAGAGACATACGCTTTAGTGACCATGGCTACGAGGGTCGGCTCATCTTAAGCGCCGATAAACAGGCAACTACTCTCACCTGGGTGTTGCGCAAGGCAACCTATCCATTAGGGGCGTAATGCACCGCATTCCGCGTTCAATGCGTACTGAGTTGTCATTCTAGGCTTAAAACAATACATTCCATTTTATGGAAATTAATTGTTCTTTCACACTAGTCGTATGTAGGACGCACTATGAAAGGGTAGAGCCAGACTGAAAAATTCAATGCCATAGCCGGGATCTGACCCACGGATCTTCTGGTTTCCGTCCAGCCGCTTTAACAATTTGAGCTACCATGGCCAACGCGCTAACATGACATTAAATTCTCCAACTGACTGACTGAAAGGCCAATTAATTTCCATTAATTGTACCTAATAATGGTCCAAACTATAAAGCCCGGGCCTTAAAGTGCTTACAGCATAGTAAGTCGCCATTAAGGTAGTTGTCTCATGTGTTTATGAGAACTCCTAAGTGGTTTACCGGGAAAAACACGAGTCAGTTGGAGAATTTAATGTCATGTCGGCACATTTGTCATAGTAGCTCAAATGGTTAGAGCGGCTGGACGGAAACCAAAAGATCCGTGTTTCGGATCCCGACTATGACATTGAATTCTTCAGTCTGGCTCTACTCTTTGATTTCATTTGGTATTAACATTATAGGCAAAGTTTTAAAATAAGATTTCAATTCCTACACATATGACATCCCTTACCTTTTCATTATTTTTATGTATATTTACATAAACTTCTAAATGTGTCGGTATTCGAGAAGTGTAAGCAGCATTAAACGAATTAGATGGTTCCAAATACACATAACAAACGAATCCTTGCTATAATTTCTGTTACCTCTTCAAACTGGCTGTCCGGTTTATGAATAACTTAGATGCACGCAACGGCAAACTACTTCGCAGTCTGTAACAATGTGATTAAATAATTATCCTACAGAATCAGCTCTCTCAGCTACTCTTATGCGCAGCAAGCCTGTGTTACAGTTTGACCGCTGTGTTGTAGAGAAATTCATAATACATTATAATGATTATTACACTTGGAGAGTGCAGATAACAAATATGCTTTTATATATAGCTTGTCCGTATTATCAGAGAGCTGATGGATATAGAAAGGCTACAAAATATCTGAGAATGGGTAGAACCAGACTGAAAAATTCAATGTCATATCCGGGATTTGAACCACGGATCTTCTGTCTCCGTGCAGCCGCACTAAACCATTGAGCTACTGTGGCCTACGTGCCAAAATGACATTAAATTCTCCTACTGACTCATGTTGACAACTGGCTCTACCCTTTCATAGTGCGTCCAACACACGGCTAGTGTGAAAGAACAGTTAATTTCCATTAATTGTACCTAATAGTGGACCGAACTATAAAGCCCGGACCTTAAAGTACTTACAGCAAAATAAGTCGCCATTAGGGTGGTTGTCTCATGTGTTTATGAGAACTCTTAGTGGTTTACCGGGAAAAAGCTCGAGTCAGTTGGAGAATTTAATGTCATGTTGGCACATTGGCCATAGTAGCTCAATGATTTATAGTGCCTGGACGGAGAGCAGAAGATCCGTGGTTCAAATCCCGGCTAGGGCATTGCATTTTTCAGTCTGTCTCTACCCTTTCATAGTGCATCCTACAAACGTCTAGTGTGAAAGAACAATTAATTTCCATTAATTGTACCTAATATTGGTCCGAATTATAAAGCCCGGGCCTTAAAGTATCGTACTTACAGCATAGTAAGTCGCCTTTGAGGTAGTTGTCTCATGTGTTTATGAGAACTCCTAGTGGTTTACTGGGAAAAACACGAGTCAGTTGGAGAATTTAATGTCATGTGGCAAGGTAGCCGTAGTAGCTCAATGGATTAGAGTGGCTGATCGGAGACCAGAAGATCCCTGGTTCAAATCCCGGCTATGGCATTGAATTTTTCAGAGTGGCTCTACCCTTTCATAGTGCGTCCTACACACGGCTAGTGTGAATTGTACCTAATAGAGGATCGAACTATAAACCCCGGGCCTTAAAGTACTTACAGCATAGTAAGTTGCCATTAAGGTAGTTGTCTCATGCGTTTATGAGAACTCCTTGTGGTTTACCGAAAAAAACACGTGTCAGTTGAAGAATTTCATGTCATGTTGGCAAGTTGGCCATAGTAGCTCAATGGTTTAGAGCGGCTGGACGGAGAGCACAAGATCCATGGTTCAAATCCCGGCTATGGTATTGAATTTTTCAGTCTGGTTCTACCTTTTCATAGTGCGTCCTGCACACGGCTAGTGTGAAAGAACAATTAATTTCCATTAACTGTACCTAATAGTGGTTAACTATAAAGCCCAGGCCTTAAAGTACTTACAGCATAGTAAGTCGCCATTAAGGTAGTTGTATCATGTGTTTATGAGAACTCCTAGTGGTTTACCGAAAAAAAACGAGTCAGTTGGAGGATTTAATGTCATGTTGGCACGTTGGCCACAGTAGCTCAATCGTTTAGAGCGGCTAGATGGAGGTGGTTCAAATCCTGGCTATGGCATTGACTTTTTCAGTCTGTCTCTACCCTTTCATAATGCGTCCTACACACGGCTAGGGTGAAAGAACAAAACATCTTACCAATAATTTTATAACGGATAGCATTCAAGCAATAAACAAAATGAGTTTCTCGTTCGCTTGTTTTGTTGCACAGTTGTATGTTTAAAAAATAAAAATATCTTTTAAACTTCAACTAACCTGAGTTACTTGAAACGCTGGTTTACTATAATTCTGCAGTTTGGCATACATTTTTGCTCTATAGCTAGTTCTGCAGAATATGATAGACATAGAAAATTGTCGCAGTAACAGTTTATATATGATTGGCCTATGTTTTTGATAATGTTCTATAATTAATGGCAATGCATTCCTTGAACCTGTAAAAGTGTTTATATGCAATATTTAAATACATAACTGCTTCAACTACATAATTAGTTTAAGACTGGTTCCAGGTTCCTTTGTTTTTGCAAAAACCATAATCTAGACGATATTAAGTACAACTAAAATCATGCATTAGTAACATACTTCACCTAAATTCTGTTGTGCCTCAATTTATTTCCTGGAATGCATTTTACAAATTTGGAAAAAATTGAAACATTATAACGGTGTACCAAGGTAAGATCAGTCTTCTATAACCTTGCTTCATTGATTATAGGTGACGTTATACATGTTCACAAATTAGGAAGTACATATAAAACTTTTGGACTGTTGTATATCTTCACAACAATTCAAACTAAAGCAATATCATCAAAAGTGAACGAAAACCGCAGGTAACGGTGATGATATAAACAAGATGTAAAAGTGCTCTATAAATTCCAATATTTTATAATAACCTATTGGCAGCGTCGTATTTTCCGTGATTGTTTACAAAATCCTTTCATATTCACTTAAACGAAGCATGGTTGAATTTTAAGTACCCATATGTTTAAACCTTATCACCATGGAAGCCCGAGTTCGACCCTAGGCGACAGCAAAATGAGATTTATGGTGGTCTACATGGCGCCAGGACGGGTTTCCTCCGGCTCCTCCGGTTTTCCCTGTCATTAATTGCTCCATTATGATCTTTCTATCATTCATCTCCCCCTCATATGGTTCATCCACTTCCTTCACCTTCACACCAGGTAATGGACTGATCACCTATCCTGGTTCTCTATCGGAACCAACGCATCGGTTACTCAGGAAAATGTGTAGTGTTTAACGCCCGCTTTTACTACATATGGCACAGCAGGTGGTGACACTGATGATACATGAGATGAAGATGGAGCCCCGGTGGAATGAGACGGCGGGGGAAACCGGAGGTCCCGGAGAAAACCCACCCCAGCGCCGTGTTGTCCACTACAAATCTCACTTTGCGGTCGCCTGCGGTCGAACCCGGGCCGCCTTGGTGAGAGCTAAGCGGTCTAACCACTGAGAGGTTACTCAGAACCAATATTAAAAGGGATAGATGAATAAGAATCCCATAACACCGCGATAATGATTCAATTAGGGAAGTTAAAGAAGAAGATGAGTTTGAGATTACCCTAAACATACAGAAACACACATACTGATAGAGTCAACATGAAAAACTCAATGCCATGGCCGGGATTTGAACCACGGATCTCCTGGTTTCCGTCCAGTCGCTCTAACCCATTGAGCTACCATAGCCAACTTGCCGTCAGGACATTAAATTCTACATTTGACTCATATATTTCCCCGTTATATCACTAGGAGCTCTCGCGTCCGAGATACACCGTTTGTGGCGACTTAGCAAGTACTTAACACTTACTTATTATTTTAGTTAATTGATGGAAATTAATCATTTCTTCACACTAGCCACATATAGGCTAAGATTTTGATAGACAGAGTCAATATGAAAAATTCAATTCCATGGCCGGAATGAGCGACTGGACGAAAACCAGAAGATCCGCTGTTCAAACCCCGGCCATGGCATTGAATTTTTCATGTCGACTCTATTCAAAACCTTACACAACACTTCTTGTAAATTGTACTTCTTGGTAAATTGTAGGGACCCTGTCCTTCGCATAGTCGTAACTCCTCTCGCCTAATCCTTTCTTCCGGAGATACCCCACGTAGGGACAGGTACAATAAACACAGGATTCGGTGCTGAATACCGTCCGTAGTAATCCTAATCCTGATTATCTAAATATAAAATACATATTCTGTCATTCTCGTACACATTCTCACAGTCTCCTAATTAGTGTTGTCTGTAAGAATACAATTTGGGCGAAAATTTTGAGGAAATCTCACTGCTAGCCAGCAAAATTTCTGCAATGTATTGTAAATAAGAAGGAATATATTGCATTTAAAAACTTGTGCAAGGTAAGCAATGTTTTCCTAGAATTTGGGAGGTGATCGTATGCACGGTCTTTAATGCACCTCGCTCTATAAAATGTTTTACTTGGATTGTCTGCCCATCTGAATCATTCGTTACATAACATATAAGGAATGGACGCAGGGACATGTGCACGTGGCTCGTATGTTCCCTACAGTGCTGCGTAATTGACATATACTCTGTTTCATATAACCTTGCCCCGCTGACATGTATCACTCCGCGTCCAACTACCTTCCCCCTCATCCTAATTGGCTAATGCTTTGTTGTCATAGGCCCATGGCGGTGCCTTTCCGTCACATTTAAACCTGCAGTAATCGTCATAATAATTTCCGGGAAGATAAATAAAATCATACAAATAAGGATATGAAGGCATGCAAAAATACAAGTTTATAATGAAATGAGCAAGTTGGAACTTAATGACGGAGCACTGTAACTGAAACAAGTTCATAAAGAAAGGCCGAGCACACATACCTTTCAAAAATGTTTGTCTTTCAGTCTTAAAAGCCGTGTCATGCTATACCTTACTTTTCGTGTGTTCTTCATTCTCCCAAATCTCGTCAAGGTAGTATATTTTGCGACTTGTATCTCGGTACAGTCTGACTGTCCTTAAATAACGTCTTCGCCACACAGCAATATCGCCTCTGTTTTTAGCACATTTTTCTTCCCTATTTTTTCATTCACAAACCCCAGCTGTATAAGCAATCTGGTGAAATTTGGTGAATCTTCACCCTCATTTACAGCAGATGAAATGTTATTTATGTTAGGGAGATCGTTTCTAAAGAAAAAACTATACGCATGACGACGAACAGCACTTTTCACGTATTTTCTCCGAGCACGCACTTTTGTTTATTCCTGCTTTTGCCTGGAGTGGCAAGTTTTCTTGTTTTCTCAATTTCACATCACGATGTTTCTACGGATCTAACACTCACACCTTTAACTTCAGAGCACAGCTGTTCGACTTCTCTCACTGACAAAGACGGATTCTTCTCTATGAGTGCATTAAACACATGCACCGCCATTCTTTTTTCGCTTGTTTGTAAGGATTTACCCTTGCAATGCTTCAGCGAAAAGCTGGCGGTAGAGCTTGCCATTATTCATAGAAGTACACGCGCAATAAGCGATCAATAAAATAATTTAGCTTTCGCACTAGGCACAACCACCTTCGAATGCCGATATATGACAAATCCAGTTCAAAACAAGGTCAGTGATAAAAGTCATATAAACAAATATGTACCACTGAAGCACGTGCTATCGTGTCATGTGCTTGAGAGCAAAGGAACCTCCTCTTTACTTCGTTTAAGAATTAACATGCATTTCAGATAAATCAACTGTATTGCGTAATATATTTAATTAAAACAGTTACGAAAATATAAATTTGACAATTCTATTCCAACACATATAGTTATATACAGATATATCACCATGTTAAATAACGAACTAATTTTTACCGCACGACAGTCTTTACTACAACAGTAGCCAATGAGAGGTGATTAGGTCACGTGAGCAGTAAGAGATACTGGACAAGCTTACGTGAAACAAGGAGATATGTGGCTGGTGACATAACCCAAACCTCCGCGATTTGTTGTGAGGCATATGATGAGCATACATATAATGAGCGTGAATAAGTTGATGAACGTGCCCCCAACATTCATTGCTGACGTACTCTGCATAAAGCAAACACGTAGTAGTGGTAGTCCTTTTCGTTTTGCTGCAATAAGGAACCCAGCTGCTTTGAGTATTGTTTGTATTACGTGTAGGCTAACTCTCTAGCAAGAAATTTGATATCTAAAAATAACCTGAATACACAAAATTATTTGTATATCCGTGAAAAATTTAAATATTTTATTTATAAGTCAAGTATTCATATAAAATGTGATTTTTCATCTACGTCATTCAACTGACCATTCATTTTTGTATTGTGAAAGACAAACTGGACTTCCAAGTTCCGGGAGTGTACCGCATTCCCTGTGAATGTGGGAACCGTATATAGGACAAACCGGAAGGACCATCGCTACTAGAATAATCGAACATGAACGGAGCATTCGTTTAATGCAACCTGAGAAGTCTGGGCTGGCAGAGCATTGTTTTGATAACGACCATAGAGCCAATTTTCGGGAGACGACCATCTTGGCAATTTGCAGCAGTTACTGGAAGCGTACTGGAGGCTTTGGCGATTTCCTCTGAAAGGAGCACGCTTAATCGTAATTCTGGATTTCAGTTCCGCTCCTCTTGGAAACCGGCCTTGAAACTGAAAATCCATCGATTTAAGAAGCAAAGATCAATACTGCTTGATAATCAAGTTAAGCAGTTACGTTTCTTTGACACAATTTTCTATAGTCACGCCATCTCCTGACCTGGCATTTAATTTACTGAAAATCTTTTGTTCAGTAATGCGAATTTTGATAGTGTTTTGTCTTTGTTTATGGTTGTGTTATATCCAGTATTTCATTTGTGGTTATAACATTTTATAAATATCCTGATGATGGGAGAGATGCACACTGCCGAAACGTTGATATCTAATCATATTTTCACCTGGCTGGCTGCCCGAGAAGACAGTGAGCGAATTTGTCGCCAGGAAAGCTTCAGGTCCTATTTTATGCGACTTTGTTTGGCTCTAAGAACTATAAGACCTTCACAGCCATTCGCAAATTAGATGCTGCTACATTCGCTCTGCTGCATCTTCATTATAACTGTAACCTATGTACCTCTCCTGTTACGTTTATATATATAGCTTATTTCTTTCTTGCTTACTGTCTGAAACAGATAGGCCGACGGAAAGACAGATAAAGTTCGGCGAAATTTCTGTACTTGACTTTTAAGTGGAATAGTGTATATAGTATCTAGAAGTTTAAAACACCTTTAGTTACTACTGGTTCTAACAAAATATCGTGAAGCTTGTAGAATACACTTAGATTAATAGCAGGTTACAAACATTTGGATGTTTGAAAATAGGGCATGAAGTGTTATGAGCAGTTTGTATTCAGCTTTTTAAAGGGAAACAACCAGTAGCAAAGCAACTATAATTAAAATCCGGCGGGTAACAACCGGCTCTGATAATATCAAAACAGGTTTACTGCGGTCATGAAAACGCTAATTGAAATAAACACGAAGAGGTGGTGAAAGGAAGTAGAAGTTTCAAGATTACAGATAAGAGTAATTATCTGAAGGTAAGAGAGGCAGCAATTAAAAGCAAAACTCTTAATGCACATAACTGAAATTTTGCATCTTGTAATAGTTTAGTCTCTGGAATGTATATAGTTTTCTTATACAATGAGGTACCTACCAAATTTATTAATTGAAATAATAAAATATTTATAAATCCTATAAAATATTCGTTCACTTTTGTCCAGGGCGTCTACTGTTTATGCCGACACAACGTAAGGAAAGATTAACAGCATGCAACATTACATTGTGAGGCAGCTTTAAATCTCCTAATATAGTCATCTACAGAATCCAGATTTTGATCACCTTGAAAAATAATATACAGAATTATTCCAATCGTTTTAAAAATGATATAATAATTGCAACAGATAAATTAAAGTCCAGATACAACTTATTAATAGCTGTAAGCTAATTTATGCAGGCATATAATTACAAAAGATAGGTAAAGGAGTATCTAATACGAGGTTATTTATAAAATAGAAAATTGGTTTTTGAAAGGAATCTGCCAAAATTTAAGTACTCCTTCTAACGAATTCTCAAATTATATAAAATTCATGAAAACGAAGAGAACTTCACATTTTTCATGTCTTTAAATACACGTTAACGTACTATAAAGGAAAACTCATCTCTCTCGGCCTTAATTTGCGAAAGAATTCATTATTTATAGCTCCTCCCTGACAATAGCCTCTCCTCCATCTACGGCAACAATTTCAAATATAAAAATCATCAATTTTTTTCCATGAAGACGAATGCAGGATATACAAGTCAGTCTTACTTCTCAGTTTTACAGTGATATGACAATAATTCTTTCATGGACCTACTAAAAATGCAAGAAAAATAGTTACAAGGGGGAAAAAACCAAATAATCAAGTTAAGTTGAAAATATATTCTAAAGTTGAAAATACCCACAGTGACAAGAATCCCTTTATAGATACGCATAATCTTGTGCCTCTGATAAGAATTTAGGCGCATGCACAATCATTAAATTGATAATTAATATAAACCAATATGCGGTGGCATCCTGGACATCACACTTGCCAATGAAATTGATCTGTAGTATTAAGATAAAAATGCTAAGTTTAGTCTCAAAAGGCTTAAAAATAGGTAATTCGAAAATCCTGTCATCCATTTGCTGAATTAAATAAGTAGTCAAATGTTTAATTATACTACTCCAAATTAAGACGAGTGTGAGCTATGAATCGCAACCAACATAGATAAATATCGACTTCCACTCATGGCAGGGGAGTAGCAAAGAATTTACGCCAAACAATAAAAGATACGACCGCTACTCCTCTTCGATCCAGTAGAAATCGATTCATATCTAACTTTAGCCAATCAGATATATAGGAATATCTTTCTCTCGTGGAGTAAATTAGTGATAGGAGTTGGTTTGCCCTTAGTTTAAATGCCACTGTATTAAATGCTTCAATTTGATTCATCATATCGATTTAAGCATTATAGCTTTGTATAACATTTGTACTGTATTTAATCCTTATCAATTCCATATCTATGCAATGAAATGAATCTTCTGCTATTTCCTGAGACTGAATGCATTTGTTGACGTAAATTAGGGGTTTGCTTTAACAGCAAAATTCCGCTGGTTAGTCATAGTAGCGCGCAAGATTTTGAGAGTTAGGTACTACTTATGTAGACAGTGTATTAATTAAAAGATAGTGATTTAAATTAATGTTAAACTACATAGTAGAAATTGCATTTATATAAATTAGTGATTCGAATGTATGATTATTGATGTTTACTTAAATTTTAGGCGCTAAAATTCTGTTCAATATTTACTTAACATAAAGTGCTACAAAACCCACGAAACTATAAAACATATATGATATGTAAGTGCTAAAACAAATACATCTTGTGCTCCCCTTGAGCTGGGCCTGGCGCCTTTTCTAAAAGTGCAGCCCTCCAATATAATTTACATAATAGATGCGTTTTAGCCCTTTATAATGATAATTGCTTTCCATTTATTATTCTATCATGCATTACTTTTTGTTATTTTCCTAATTTTTGCATACAACTGTTAATTACTAACATTGATTTCAAACCTTTAGCACTATTGTTACACTGGGTCTGGATTTACTTAATTTCACTCTACATATTTCTCATCTGCCATCTCACCTTTACTTGCACCTCCTTTCTCATTAACAATTATTTAACTTGGCAGTAGCTTTTCTAGTTCTTGTACCAGTTATGTATCAGTTCCACACATTTTCTCAAATATTCTCCTCTGCTTCTCACAGTTACACTTAAATCTCCTTTCCCCTTCTGCAGTTTATACAAACATATTAATTATTCGCTATTTGTAAAAATGTTTAACTTCCACTGACCACTATGTACCTTTCAACTTCTTATCACTATCACTTTACTCAACTCTTTTATTTTCTTACTTCTAATTTTCTTCTCCCCCGATTATCTAGTGTTTAATCACATTTGCTCATATATTTCCCTCTACTTCTCTAGACCCAATTCTACTCCTTCCTTTCTGCAATTTACCAATTATAGCCATATGCCCCTACACCTCGATATCTCCAGCCTAATTTTCTAAACCCTCGTCACACTCTGCAGTTCCATGACCCTTGTATACCCACATTTGTTTCACTCTACTTTTTTCTTTCATCACCTCGGTCCCCACACTGTGCTCTCCGTAATGCAATTACATTTTTCTTACCATCTTCTTCACTCCACCAACCACCATTTCAGTGTTTTGCCCCTCTTCTCTTCCATTTGTACTTTTCATCACTTCCGTTCCATCAATGCACACTGCACTCACACAACGTGTTTTCTGGACTCTCACACTGCGTATCGAAGTCAGTTTGCTTGACACTCATATCCTCCGTAACTGAAAGATGTTTATTCACTAACTCTTTGTCCTTCAGTTATACAATATCATTTTATGGAATTCGTTGATCTAATTTAGGTGATTTTATGAAGAGTATTATCAAAAGGAATGCGGTGTTATCCGTATTTCTTTTCATTTACATCCTCCAACGTTAAGCCATATCGGACGATGAATGAAATGGTGCTCAAATGAATTCAGGGTTCATGGACCTTAAGAGTTATCCAACTGTGGTATTTCAGAATAAGGCAAACCTGCGGAAAAACCTTATCCAAGTAACTCACCCTAACCAAGATTCGGAATTTGACATTTCCTTCCGATGACGATGTGCACTAAACGATACAAGACTGGCTATGTACTCCCCTAAGAGACTTTTTTTCAGATAAGGTCTTTTGTTCAGAGTGGTAAAGAGGAACCAGGTTTTATCACGTGATTTATTTACTCATCAATATATTATGATGTATCTGATTGGCTATTTAGATATGAATTGATTCCTACTGGGTGGAAAGGAATAGTAACGAACTCTACTCTAGCCAATAACGCATGCGGTTGCTTTAGTTAGTTATAAATCGATTCGTGCTGAATATATAACAGAATAAACAGCAAAGACTTTTAATTTATTGACATGCAGATTCAGTGAATACTTTTTTTGTAATTTTACGTCCTCCAACGTTACGTCATATCGGACGATGAATGAAATGGGTGAAATGATGCTCAAATGTGTCCAGGGTCCATAGAGCTTAGAGCTACCCGACATTCGTCTGTAAGGATAAGGTAAAACCCCGGAATAACGTTATCCAGTTAACTCACCCTGAACGAGATTCGAACCCGGGAACTCTTGAACGTGAGGAGCGACATTTTTATTATTATGGTGCTGCTGGTTGATGTATATTCCGGGCTTGTAGGCCGTGGTCTACTGGGCTCTTTCTTCTTCTTCCCAGACGTTTCGTCTGCGACTACGGCAGACATCCTCACGGATCAGAGGATGTCTGCCGTAGGCGCAGACGAAACGTCTGGGAAGAAGAAGAAGAAAGAGCCCAGTAGACCACGGCCTACAAGCCCGGAATATACTTCAACTAGTATTGACACCGGCCATGAAAGCCTTAGAACCTTGATTATGGTGCTATTTTGGAATTTATACACATTGGCATTATGCCGAAATAAATTCCTACACTTAAAATGCACTTGAGGTTTACAAGATATTCTAAGTCTGTGATTTTGTCACTGATATGAAATTGCCATTTTAGTGTCTGTTACTAGTGACTAGAGGTGCCTGTTAAAAGTATATCGCTTACTAGCTGTGGATACCTCAACATGGCTTCGAAAGTCGCCCCCAGTGACATGTGCCTGTGCAAGTGACTAAAGGGCGAACTTTTTTTTTTAATCTGAAATGGGTTCTTGGAAGACGAACGACATATAGCGCTCTGCACTTAATGCGAAGAAATTCATATTAAAATAAATGGTGAAATGCCTTGAATTTTATATGTGATTCAAGTATATTCGCACCTGGTACTCCATAGGAGCAAGGATTTGTATCATTTTAATTGTCTCCTAGAGTTTTATTACAAATTTGGTGTATATTTTCAGTTTATGTAAAACGTCGATATCTATGTTTTATATGACCTATGCGTTTTTAACTATTATGTATATTCTAATTAAAAAGAAAGTATAAAAAGGCATATCCTTATTGGAACCAAAATTAATAATGTTTACTTTTAAATAATCATTAATATAACAATCATTCATGAGGAATTTTGCTCTACATTGAAGCTTCAGTGTTTAGAAGTTTGAGCAAACCTCAAATCTAAGGTTTGATTAATGATCTGCAAGCTTGCAGTAATAATGTAGGGTAATGCACCTAAAATGGAATGGAGTTTTGTCATTTTGGGAGTTTTAGGTTAATCATTAAGATAAACTAATTGGATTACGTTATTTCGAATGATTTTGTTTAAAATTAAAAATCATGCACATTTAGGAGGAATTATGCTTCTACCTTGAAGAGTAGTTGCAGATCCAGATGAGCAAACTTAATTATAGATAAGCAGCTTCCATAGATTCTATCTTGCTATTTCTCTCTATCTCCCTCTCTCTCTGTCACGTACAGGTATGTGTGAAGTAAAAATATTACAATTGATAAAACATTAAGTCAGATAAACACTTTTCATAATACATATTGTCGCGAGGCATTGTAGACGAGCGCCGAGAGAGATAGAAGCGGGCAGTTCGGCAGCGCCCAAACAACGCTCTTTTGGACTGGTCAGCGCTGGGCACTTGACGAGAGAGAGAGAGAGCGAGAAACAGAGGGAGATAGATACGGACATAGACTGAACGTTCTCGCTGCACCACGAAGGGCCGTGAAGCTTCGACAGCTTTCGAGAAACTTCGGCAGAATTCGAGAAACAGCGGCTCGGTTATAAATGCGGCAGTGAAAGACGTCAGTCACGGCAGAAGACTTGACCTGGGGGAACCAGAGCTCAATATTCAAGAATATCTAAACAATCTAATGCCACCCTAAATATAACTCAGCCATGGCTTAGCTAACACAAATACACATACAGTTCGACTGACAGTGGCCCTTAAAGTTCCTGTTCCATACAGGACGGTTCCAGCGAAAATGTATATAAATGTATATAACTAATTAAATCATAAACATAAGCATACTGACATGGCAGCTTCTGCCGAAATTGTTCTACATCTCCTATGGACACGGAATATAGTATTCCAACAAAAAACAATGAATGACGAGGGCCTCCTGGAAGCCATATAACACAATGCAATACAGCTGTATATAAAATAACTTGTATATCTAATATGGACACAGGACTCAGTGACATTCTATCCTGAGACCAAATAATTAGAACGCATAGTTACTCATGACACCGTCCTTCTGTTTCAGGACCACACTAGGAGATAATTAGAACTTAAGACGTCGCCCCATTCGGAGGCACACCAAGAAGAACTCCTTACCCTATTCCCTCACCAGAATATCCAAGTAGGGCCCTGGTCATACTTGCATCCTGGCGCCCACCTCTCGCCTGGCCCAGGCTCTAGTCTGGGCCTCATCTCCTCACCTTGAATCCGCAGCTGCAATAGCGGTACCGCTACGATTCACTCCCTACTTCTTACCGGTGGAGGTTTTTTAGTGAGTAGGGCTGGCGGGTCGATCCCCCCAGTGGAGCTCCACATTCCAATCCCAGAGCTAGTGCGTAGAAGCATTTTCCTCCACTCGAAAAAAAAGTCAGTCAGTTCGGCAGGGAGCTGCTAGGAGTTGCAGTTGCCAGACAGTGAACTGTTTATTGAACTGTACCGAGTCGAGTCGAGAACTGATAATCGTGTAGTGATTTGAAGGTGAACTCTTTTGTTTGTATGTGGTGAAACCACGAGAGACTGTGTTGGTGTATGTTACGTCATCCTGTTACAAAGGGGTGTATCAACTGTCTTTCTACGGAAATAAAGATCATTTTGAATGTCTGCAAACTAGACTTTTATTTTACGAACACAGAAAATCACAATATTATATACCGACATCCTGCGCCATGGCGTAGTAGGCTAGGGCATCTTGATTTCGCTCCCTGCCACGGAAATGCCCGGGTACGATCCCACCCCTGGGTGCGGATTTTAAGTTCCGTGTAAAGGACCGGAGCCCACTCAGCATCGTGAAGCAATTGAGGAGCTTACGGGAGAAAGAAAACCAACTTTCCGGCTGTGGGTGCCGAGATGCTGACCACATTTCCTAATCGTATCGGTTGAATGATCGCCCACCTCTACCTTGCGTATGTGAGCGTGAGGCCGGCATTTGGATTGGGAGGCCTTGGCCCTCTATGGGCTATCGCGCCATGGGTTACTATTATGCTATGCACCGACTCATTACGTTACCCACTCGTTAACGGAAATTCATGGTTCAAATTTTCGTGTTTCCCTCGGTTTTAATAGTTGAAGAAAAAGAATGCAATGGGGAAAAATTCTCTTACACAAACAGCAGTTTGCGTAGAAAACGTCGCTAATTATGTTTAGAATGCCTCTAAAAGCGTTAGGTTATGACACGTTTGAAATGTGATCATGATAATTTAACTTAAAAGTTAAATAACAGCACCTCACGTCCCCTATATAACTACAAACGAAAAATCTACTAGAGATACGAGTAGATAGCTAGTAATATAAAAGTAATTAATAGTTTATGCCAAATAAACGTTTTATAGCATTCGAGCTTTTAAAACATTCAATATGTATATTTTACCCTTTGCAGCTTAACACTTACGTGGTCACACTACGGATATTTCGGATTAAGGTTGATGTAGCACAGGTTGGTATAAAATGAGAAATGGCACAACTTAAAAATTTGAATTGAAACTGTGTTAAGATAATATTATTAACCATACGAAATTTGTAACTGAAAACACATTTGGATGTCTCTTAATTTAGTATGGGAAAATGCTGCATGTCATCAGTATTTTGCTTTCACGTTCATATTTATGTTCAACAATTCTTTAGCGAGCCAGTTTTTATTCCCTACATTCAGGTAATTCGAGATGCGTGGAATAGTTGAATAAAGTGCATAATTTGAAATCTGTCACTGCCTATTTACTTTGACATGCACAGCTAATATACAACCGGAATACCGTTACCCAAATTACTCTGTACTTTCTCATTTGTTGAGGAACAGTAACACGAAGAAAAATTCATTACCAATGCGTGCGGAAAGGGCTTCAATAATTTGTTGAAATTCAATAGTTTTTAAAAGGGTTCTATACTTTAAAGGTGAAACTCAGAGCTGGCAAATGAAGTCTTTAAAGTATAAATGAATGAATGAATGAATAAATAAATAAACAATAAATCAAGTACTCAATCAATCATTCAGTAAGTTGTTGCACATATTCCTCGAAACTATCTCCCATTCATTAATACCTCTATTAAAAGTCACAGAATCGGTTTTCTCTTACATTAATATCATAGCTTATTTGTTTTAACTCTCCAGGAAATCCCCTACCTTCACCTAATTTTTCTTAAACTATTTTATTTTATCGTATATATTTTATGTTCCGGCTTTTAACTCTGTGCCTTAAATATTTCACGCCAGTCCTCTTACTTCGTCGAAATAACCATTTTGGGGCACTGTATAATGTGTTACTCAGTGTTACTCAGAAAATCCTTCTTTTTCCGTTCACGTACTGATTTCTTGCGTTACCATAACTTGTAACGAATACAAAACATCTTTAGCTTCTTAGGTACTCCATTATAATTTTGGGGGAGCTTTGCCTTCAGAAAATATACTCGTGGTGCTTTTGTATACTTTTATAATCCCTTACCGTTGAAAGTCAATTGGATTAGATATCCTCGACATGTTTCCTTTCCGTGCAAGTAAGCCATATATTTTAAACGTGAGTTACTGATGGAAACGATTTATGCTTTTCTGAAGAAATGATGGACGCAGGTAAATAATTTGAGTAAATAATTTCGCTGTGCTAAAATAAGTATATTATATAATAAATTTTTATTACAGCAGCTAGACAGGAATTGTAATTTTTATGAATAAAATGTATTAGTGGTGGATTTAGGAAATATTCAGACAAACAATAAGCTAGTGTAGCTGTGTAATTAAGTTTAGGAATAGAGCATCATTAGCTCTAGGTGAACATGGAAATCAGTGTTCAGCTATCACAAACTTTGATAGTAATGCAGATATTATTAAGAAATGTATATCAGAAATGGAGGTTCTTAGACTTGATCAGAGTGAAAACGTGTTTCGGATACCAATTAGTCGCTTTAATATTTGGAAACATTTTGCAGGAACATTGATAATGATGGCCTTTTAAGCGGGGCTTAAGTTAAAAAGCTTGTATTTCTAAATTTAGCTTCGTTTCTTTCGTGTTTTTTTTTTTTTGTCTTAGATAAGTGTCTACTTGATCGATTTTCGGCATCTAACAGGGTTTAAAGAACGCGGGCGAGATGTGTTGCTTAGCGGTAACTTGGAATTAACGTTTCTGTGACTATGTGAAACTGTACTTCGCTTTATAATAACGAAGACGGCTATTTCTAAAGATAAAGTATGGACGCATTAGAATTTGTAATTGATAACAATATGATATAATTCAATTCTTTCGACTCAACATAAAAAATAAGTTAAATTCAGTATACAACAGGTACAACATAATATTACTAGTAATATTAAAATTATAAACAAAAATAATCGGCAAAGCATTACAAAGAGATCCTTAGTGTCCTCCATTAAATTTGTCGCCAATATAACATCGCTAGAGCAACTGGCAGCAGACACACTAGAGAACGAGGCAAGAAGACAAATAAGAGTCAGATATTACTCTTCAAAATTAAGTGTAGTATTATGCTCAAAATAAATTTCAGCGCTAAGTTATTAATGAATTAAAATATTGTTGAATATAAAACAAACGTCTATGTTTCAAATGTATTTTAATAACATGTTTTACCTAGCGGAATGTGGTAAGAAATCTGAAAGGGCCATACCTCACAGATTTTATAAAGGCAATTAAGTTTTTAAAACACTTAAGAAGAACATAATGGCTTGTTAATTTGCAATAATTATTGACTATTATAATATGTAATTACTTCTTATTCATTTTAAAATTATAGTAAATAGTTGTTTACTCCTTGGAAGCTGGGTGTACACTGCGCTTTCCAAAGCTGGTGTTTGTATGAATGGTTTAGTTACAATATTATTGTAACATCCAACTGAATCATTTAATTGGTAGGCGAACTAGCCGATGAACGTAGGCAGAATTTAGTCTTGAGTAGCTGTGGATGGAGTCATTAGTAGTGGATTTCTATCGATATTATTTAGCAGCGATTTGCCGAGCTGCCAGATTTCAGTTCCTCCCTTAGACAGAATAGGATTAGCGTGTTGCAGTGTTTACGTCGACATCAGACAGGATATAATGAAGACCCCATGTTACAGCAGAAATTGGATTTCAACCTGCTATTAATATTTTACAAGCCACACTGAATTCTAAACATCTTCCTGAGCAGCAAGCATTGTGCTCCCGTAGATATTCACCAAGCTTCCATTTTAATTCCAACACTACTATCGCCTTTTTTCACATACATTTTGAGAATTAATCCGTTTTGTAAATTGTTATTGGTCTGCCGAGCATTTTTATTTGTTGGCCATCCAATAGCTTCTTTTCTTCACGTTTATAAAAAGAAAACGTTAGAATTTTCCTTCTTTAACTACACAATCATTTAAAGTTGGTTTCCGCCATCCGCTTTACAGTTGATGTACATATTTTTATGCTAACAAAATCCACACACAATTAGGCTACCATTTAAGCCAATATACAATAGATTCAACTTAGAAGAGAAATTTCTTCTAGAGAGATAACAGTGTTAGTTTTCTGAATGACTTCATGAACTTCTACTGTTCAGTCTAGTTCGTTATATACATCATACTGGAAGAACTAATGCCAAAATTAGCCACGAGGAAAACAGTGCATCTAAATAATTAGATATTTAAGAGGTTACAGCCCAATTTAGAGGCATATTTGGAATGAAAATTGTTCCTGTAAAGCTACTTCAAACAGAAGATTTCAAATCAAAAGACTAATTCTCGCTTAGAAGCTTTAAATGTATGCGTAATAGGTAAATACATTTAACTACTAAAGCAAAACCGTGTAATAGTGCCTTCAAGTTGACCAAAATGTAGTAGCAAGAAATACCATGAAATGACGGTGAATGTCAGTATCATTTTATTGTAACAATTAGAAATCACTTTAAATAAATCATGACTTACAATAAGTATTTAATAATCAAAAAGTTTTGTATTTAATTTAAGAAGTGACTGCATTCACAATTAGCGAGACTGGAAATGAAGTTTCTTTTTGTTTTCAATCATCAGTCCTAAAGGACAGCTCGAAAGAAGGGCTATCTATAAAGCATAACGAATACTTTACTGGAACGCTCTTTAGCAAAAAATAACTTACGTGGTATAAAAATCTCTATCCTGTAATTATTGTCACCCAATTATCGGAAGGCACGACCAAGCGAAACAGCCAGAGACCGAGAATGTGGAGAACCTGGTGGACCACTTCCACGACATGCACGAGATAGCTCGCCAGCAGGCGAGCGACCGCATGAAGACCCGCTACGACAGGTAAGCCAACAGCCAAGGGTTCCAGCAAGGTGACCTGGTCTGGTTGTACCGTCCTACCCGGACCAAGGAACGCTGCCCGAAGCTTCAGCAGCCATGGCAAGGACCGTATCCGGTGGTGAAGAGGATTAACGACGTGGTCTACCACATCCAGAAGGTGCCCCGAGGAAAGATGTTTGTGGTACACCTGGAGCGCCTGGCCCACTACGATGGTGCTGTTCGGGACGACCAGCTTTGAGGAGGGAGCAGTGTCACCCAATTATCGGAAGGCACGACCAACTAACGACCGTTGAGGGAAGGGAAATATTCGACCACGCCTACCCATTTATCTTGTAGTGCTAAGGAGGGGATGGTTGGAAAAACATCACTAGCCATATCTTTCCCCTCCCCCTGCCGTCTGGAACAGTTGGGATGATTCACTGAACCACGAGACTTCCAGAAGCAGTATATCTCTATATAAGGCCTACAGTGGGGGGAGTCAAGTTCAGTTCTTGGCGAGCAGCGTGCGGAGCGCCGTGCTAGTGAACGGACTGGAAGACTGTGTACGTGTATCACAGGAATTGCACATAATTGTGAGTGTAGAGTGGACCTATGACAGACGAACTGGCGAATTGTAATTGTGTGCGCTACGTAATTCTGTGTAATCGGCTAGTGTTTCAACTGTAATTCGGTGGAAATAAAGAACATTTTGAGTTTGTGCAGTTGGACTTCTAATTTCAGGAACCCACAAGGTCACATTATTGTAATTATTGCGATTGTTAACATAAAATAATTTTTTTGTGGGGTTAGGCATAATGTCCATAAATATGGGGAAGTGGCATAATACAACACGCAGTGCTCCTTAAACTTACATTACAAGCACCTGCTGATCAATATTTCTTATTTTACTTATCTGTCGCAACGTTTCAACTTATAACATTAATTTATTCTATGGCGTGTTGTTTGTTTTCTGCAAAACCTTTCAACTGTGCGAGCACTTGCAGGTACAGGCCTTAAATTCAATGTTGACGATTAAGTTCCACAACTTGGCATGATATAGGAAAAAATTCATGTTAGAAGGTTGTAATTTTAAAAGATACATTTCGAAAGCGCAATAAAACGTCTACAGTTTCCTGCTGCCCATTATTTTACTTAACATATGGACTCTTAACATTGACACGCTCTGTATCATGCCAATATAATCTCATGTAATATTTGTAAAATGCGTCTCCTAAAATTTCCCGTATTTTATACTTGTCCTTTGGAAGATCGGAGTTCTTTGGAAATGCGTGGGAAGCACTCAGAAATGTTCACTACAGGGTAAATATCCAGGGACAGATGTACAGCTGACTACTTTTTGTGCTTTTCCTGTACTTTAAGATTAAAATCGTACTTTGTAAATCTGTGTTTCCTACACTTGGATGTCGTTTCTCGAGTTCCCCCTTTGGCGCCACAGTTCTTTATTTTCGTTTGCGATCTCATTCTATGTGTAAGATTGTTGGTGGCCTCCTCTGTAACTCTGTAAGCAGAATCTAACTGTATCAATGACAAATCATTGACAATAAAGCTTTGATGCCTGTTCAGAAGCTATTTAATACATATATGCATTTAAGAAGTGATAATAAATGGTATTCATTACAAAAATTTTGAGACCTACTGGCAAAGTCAAGTAAAAGTGGATTATAAAGTGAGTTTGTGTCATATACAATTAGTTATGTTAAATTTTCAAATACATATGCTAATAAACTGTATACCTCTGCATATGTTCATTGTTCATAGTCCTTTATGGCGACAAGTGAACCCATGGAACACAAATCAATCTGACCTAATATAATTTAATCTAATGCAATCTATCCTGTGATCAACTTAGCTACTTTAAGTAAAGTAGTCATTTACTACTGTAAATGTCTTTCCCAGTGTTAAAGTTTCTTGCTTCCAGAAAGGTGTGTATTATGAAACTATCAAAATATTTGGCCCACTTCCTAATGTTCCTAAATAAAAAATTGATAATTTCGGTGCTGTTAAAAATGCTGTTAGAGAGTACCTTTGCTTAAAATGTTTTTAATTTGTACAAGCTTATCTGAATGACAAATTATCCTGATAATGCTTCTGTAGCTCTGTAAGTAATATCTACGTGTTCCAATGACAAATCATTACCAATATATCTTTGATGCATGTTGACAGTTTATTTTTAATGTATGTGTATTTAAGAATTAACAAAAATGGTATCCATTGCAGATAGGCTGAGACGTACTCCAAGTGAAAGCTGAATTAAAAAGTGTTTGATTTTGTATAATATATAATTATCCCTGCTTTGTTTTCCATAATGTTGTTCATATTGTCTGTATACTATAATATGTGTCTTATGTTAACTTTTGTACATATAGTTGCTATTAAACTTTATATCTCTGCACATGTTCAATGTTCACAGCCTTTCCTGGCTACAAGTGAACCTACTGAAGGCAAATCAATCTAATCTAATCAATCCTTTCTTAAATGATCAGAATTAATCCCTTTAAATACAGCTCCTGTATATATAAGTTCTTAATTATTTGAGTCAAACTGAAAAATGGCAATGTCACGGCCGGGATTTGAAGCACTGATCTCCTGGTTTCGGTCCAGTCACTCTAATCCCTTGAGATATCATGGCCAATGTGCCGACGTGACATTAAACTCTACAATTGACTGATTGCCCACCTCGGTAGCGTAGATGGTAGCATGTCTGCCTCACGTTTAAGAGGTCCCGAGTTCGAATCTCGGTCAGGGTGAGTTATCTGGATAAGGTTTTTTCCGGGGTTTTCCCTCATCCTGAACGACGAATGTCGGGTAACTCTAAGCTCCATGGACAATGGACGCATTGAGCATCATTTCACCCATTTTCATTCATCGTCCGTTATGACTAAATGTTGGAGGACGTAAATTAATTTTTTTTTTAAAAAAATGACTGATTATATTTTTCCGGTAAACAACTTAAGTAGAGCTCTCATATTCGAGATACACATTTGCGGTGATTTACTGAATTATATACTTAAATACCAGACTTTATGTCGTTGAACTCTTAATGTCAATTTTATATTGAGGAATTAATCCTTTTTAAATGATCCGAATTAAGCCTTTTAAATACTTATAATTAAAAAATTGTCTTTAAAAGGATTAGAGGGACTGTACGGTAACCAGGAGATTCGTGGTTCAAATCCCGACAGTGGCATTGAATTTTTCAGGTTCACTCAAATTAATGAATATAAAATACCATAAGGGATTAAAATTGCTCCAACAATAACTGCAGAGTAAATGGCTCTACATGCATTCTTATTATAAGAGAGTCGACAACGCTACATCTGTTCTAAGTAGAATAAATGTTTAGAAGTTTACTGAACAGTCTGCCCTGTAAGCATAACGTAGATTCTAACAGTTTAAACGTACCATTTTAACTCCATATCTGCAGGGCATATGCTCTAAACAGTTACGGCGTCCTGAGCACAGCCATTGAGGTCGGCAGTGAGGTTAGTTTGTGGGGAGACAAGCAACCGTATGGTTGTTATTGCACAGTGGCTGTTAAATGTAGGCAAGTTAAAGCCAGTGCCATCCAAATAACAAGGCTGCTCCAGCCGTATGTCACTTGTTTCTTAGTTCTTACCCCCTACCCACAGCATCGCGTTACGGGCAGAAATCTCATCATCCACAGTGAACTCTGTTGCTTCCTGCCCTATACAACTGTGATAGCACGAACTTGAGGAACACACCACATCCATGTCATTTATACAAAGTTTTGTATGCGTGTCTTTTTGTATGCTCTGTGAAGCACATTACTGAAAGATAAAATCATCTTTTTGGTGGAGTTTGAGTTACGGCTGTTTATATCACACGCACCAGATGATACACACATCATGAATCCCCAGTCTAACTCGCAGTAAACTCAGCTGTGGCTTACTGCCTAAAACAGATATTAACAATGGAAATAAACCGCAGTTATGACGTACTAATGAGTGCTGGTGGTAAATTTATCTGCAGCAATAATCATTTTTCACTGACTTGCGCTACTTATTGTTAGTGTAAACGTAAACAAAACCACGAATATATAAGTCAAATGTGTTTATTGAAACTAAAATAGATGCCTAGAAAAAACATCCGAAAACCATTAAAAGCATTAATGAGTAATTATTACATAGTATAGCTCGCAATCATCATTAATTAATTTTGCACTTATTCTACAAATATTCACAGCCCTGCGGTGTGGACATGTGTGTTTTATTGACCCGCTCTCAATTATGAAGCCTATATATGTCACGTAAACAAGGCACTTCAGTTAATTCGCAGCATAATTCCAATATTATACTATAAATATGTGAATTTAAAAGGGATTGAAGCATTCATAGTAAAGCGCATTTGCAAAATTATGAGGGCTGTTCACAATGTTTTGATATCGTACCTTTACTCATCCTCATAATTTTGATGGTCCTTCTCGAAATAGTCTCCCCTGAATGCGATGCACTTGTCCCAGCGTTTCTGCCAGCCTTCAAAGACATGCTGGAAACCATTTTTGAGAGATCCTTCAAAATCGCCTCCGCAGCCTTCACCACCGGCTTCTGATGATGGATAATGCCTCCCACGAAGGCGTTTCTTCAAGTTAGGGAATAGAGAAAAGTCACATGGGGCTACATCCGGACTATTGGGACGGTGAGGAATGACTTCACTTTGATTTTTGCAAGTTATTCAGCAACAATATTGGAAATATGCGGCCGCGCATTATCGTGGTGCAGCATCCAGCTTGCTTCACGGAAATGTGGCACCCAATGAAATGTTCAGTATTTCAGAAAGTGATCTTAAGGTAATTCGTCGATCCTCTCTCACAATGGCAGCAGAGGTGTTGATGTTTTCCTCCGTAAGAGAGGTAACCCCCTTCCTTTGAAAATGATTTTCTCCCCTCTTTAAACATTTTAAACCACCATCGAGCTGTGCTGTAGGGAAGGACAGACTCTCCATGGACCTCATGTAATAATGTATAGGTCTTAACTGAAGATTTGTTGAGATGAAAGCAGAATTTCAAAGACACATATTGTTCCTCGCTTATTCCCTCCATTGCAGCGGTAGGCGATACTGAATATGTCAGAACTTGCCTGGTTCTCACAGGTGGGTACCATGAGTACCAACAAAGGAACTACTACGGCGTGTTTGTTTCACATTAAGCTAATAGAGTGTAATAATAGAGTCAACGTGAAAAATTCAATGCCATGGCCGGGATTTGAACCACGGATCTCCTGGTTTCCGTCCAGTCGCTCTTAACCTTTGAGCTACCATAGCCAACGTGCCGTCCTGCCATTTAATTCTCCAGTTGACTCGCATATTTTCCCGGTAGACCACTAGGGGCTCTCGCATCCGAGATACACCGTTTGTGGCGACTTACTATCGTAGGTACTTATGTCCCAGGCTTCATCATTTATCTCTTATTATTTTAGTTAATTGATGGAAATTAATCACTTCTCCTCATATATATGGCTAGTGTGAAGTAATGATTAATTTCCATCAATTAAATAAAATAATAAGAGTGTGCAAAATTATGACCGTAAAAACTTATGATCATTCTTTATTAAACAGCCCTCGTACAAGGATGTATTCGTCAGTTTACGGTTTATTAATACAAAATTATGAAAGTTAATTTTCCATCTGATTCATCCTAGACGTTATAATTCACCAAATTCACTCTTGGTTAGGATATGCTACAGATCTACTGAACAGCTAATTCTGTACACAGGTCGAAAGAATTTTGCTTCATCCATACATTTAGTGCAGAATCAGAATTACAATGAGTTAATGCATTAAAATTTCCGAAGTTAGAATGGATCAAATTCGTTTATAATTTGTTACCAAATAATTTTGTAAAAGTAAGAATGCTTGAATGTATTTAAGTAAGAATGTATTTAAAACTCACCAATGGCTGAAAGAAAGCGGGAAAAATGTACATAGAGATAGGATTTTTTCTACATCTTTATTTTTTTCGAGTGGAGGAAAAAATTATTTACGGACTTCCGCTGTGTTGGAGGGCACAGTGGGGTATCTTGGCACTACCCACTAAAATACCTCCAACGAATAGTGGAAGGAATGTGAAGGGAGCAATGATATGGCTTCTTTGCTTTCCCGCGTTAGTATCGTACTTGGGATCTGCTAAGCTGGTAACCATTTCGTACGAGCACCTAGAGGTATTTTAGGCTACAGCCTTGACTGCAGCCTAGAGGATACAGGTGACATTAGGTAAACACAGGTTAGGGATGGCTATGTAGGGATGTTGCACCTACCATGCCTTTACCCCATTTTCCGCTCCATAATGCCCATCAGACTTAAACTGCGGGTGTATCGACGATCGTTCCGCCTCTGATCCTGTACGGATGCGAGGCCTGGGGTTCGGTGGCTTCTACCACCCTCCGCAGACTGCAGGCCGTGCAGAACAGGGGTTTAAGGATGATCTACGGTATCGACCGCAGGTTCCCACCACACTTCCTACACACCCAGTCCGGCATATCCTACACTGAAGACGTCGTGCGTGAACGAACGCGCACCTTGTATGCCAAGATCACTCCTCACCCAAACCAGCTGGTGAACACACTGGGTCAATATGACCACCGTCTTACCAGGAGACGGAGGAGCTGTCGCCTCGCCAAGGATGCCCTTGGGTGATAAAGCCTGCCTCTCCTCCGTCATTACCAATCACCGCCAGGTCACACCGCACCTTGGTCGTGGCTGGAAGGATGACAGCTGCAGCTGCGCCCGAGAGCGTGTGACCGACCTGGATGCATCCAACCTAAAACCTAATTCCATCTGACCTCTCGCTGGTCCCAGCCCCCTCCTGCTTGACGGATCACCAGTGACCGTCCAAAGCAAGGCAGATCTGGCACTGTCCCTCATCATCGGAGGTACACTCCGGCACCTGAAGCATCACTGGAGACCAACCACGCCGTCATACACAACGACACGCAAGCTCGTGCGAATGACAATACCTTTTATACCGCACGGGTAAATCCGCACAGCAGATAGGTACCGTGGCGTGTTACCCTCCGCCCGGGAGAATCCGGGCGACCTACTCTTGGCTCTTGGCACCTACCATGCGTGACCCTGTGCCTTATCTCTCTGCGCTATCATAAATAATGGTTCGTGACAATATCTACGCATGGAGCTCCATGGACCCCGGACTCATTTGGGCATCATTTCAACCATTCCATTCATCGTCCGATATGACTTAATGTTGGAGGACGTAAATTACAAAAAAAAAAAAAAAAAAAAAAAAAAAAAAAAAAAAAAAAAATCTACGCATGGTATCGCACCGATTATTTTACGTGAGCCCTCCTCGTCCTTTACCACAAGCCCATTTGACTGCAGTTTCCCAGATTCGATCTCACGAAGTTTGGCCATTACCCATTGATTTAACAATCATGGCTATTCGAATCGAATGCGTATACATACCACAGAAAGCATTTGCCGAGATTCGAACTCATGACATTTGGCTTTGAGTAGATGGTCAGTCCATTACCTATTGCTTTAACAATCATGACCATTCGAATCGAATGCGTATAGATACCACAGAAAGCAGTAGCCGAGATTCGAACTCATGACATTTGGCTTTGAATTGATGGCCAGTCCATTACCTATTGCTTTAACAATCATGACCATTCGGATCGATTGTATTGAGATACCACAGATAGAGGTATGAAAAACGGTTTATGAATTACAGCAAGAGTGGCACAAGTAGCAAACTAAATCTTGCGTTTAAGGGTCAAAACACGCAGGTGCGTGCTCTCGCAACACACACACACACACACACACACACACACACACACACACACACACACACACACACACACACACACACACACACACACTACGCGCGCGCGTTTGTGTATTACATTTTCCGGCCCCATATGCACAAGAGAGGAGAAATGAAGAGAAATGATGAAGTGGTTCGGGAGAAAGGCGCTAAAAGTATTTGAACTTGGAGGTAGTCGCATGTACAACGCAGTACACTAACTGAAACACTGACTTCCACTTCTCTTATTAGTACTTAAGTGGTCTGGTCAGTGCTTTTGTGCATCTTTCCTTCAGAGGTGAGGAATGTCAAACCAACTGTACACACGATTTGACTACAGAGTCATGAAAAAGAAGTATTACACAACCTCCATCACTGACCAGAATTCGACGTACTTTCATCAGTCACCTCTCCAATTAGATCATATTCCACGGGGAAACTCTTCCAATCAGTGGGATGACATGACGGAGACTGATGGCATGATATTAACTTAAAACTATTTGAAAAAACAATAGAGATATTTCAAAGTAAATGCAGCTCCATAAAGAACTGCATAAAAGAGCAGTTATGTAAAAGGAACATAACATAAGAACGGAAATGAGAAACCAGAATAAAATATATATAGGAATCTTACCATGAACTGTAAGTACTAAAAGGATAGCAGCTGAAAATAGAAGAAGAATAAATGTGAAGATAATAAAATCATTATGCATGAGCAGTTTCGCTCTCGGAATATCCATTAAACATCGTAATTCGTTCGTTTTCTCTATCCACAAGAAACATTATTCCAATATAAGAGAAAGAACCGCAGCTGTACTCCTGCTCTGTGATTAAATTTCCTCCAATCGATCCTTCTCTCCATAATAAATGTGACCATCTATAAATCTTTTCTCTTGCGATATTCGAATGGCTTTGCTATAACTCTTTTAAAGGGAACTTCAGTTTCAATTGTCGAGAATTTCGAAGCTCTTACGCATTAACTTCATAAGAGCAATTTGTATAGAGCAATTTCTATTCTTTTGCCTTTTCTGAGTGTGAAATAAATTGATTCATTTTGCTGACTACAGTTCTCTAAGTAACCTACTTTACGAGATGGTACCCCCGTCGCAATTTACCCTCCTTCACTATTTTTCTTCCCTCTTCGTTCTTTCTCGTTGGTGGTCTTACTCTCTTTTAATGTGAATACAAACGACTTGGTTATGCAAATTCTGATCCAAAACTTTCTACTATAAGGAACATTTGTAAGAAGAAAGAAAGGGCATCAGGAACTCTCTAGTAGAACTAGAAGAAAGAAGAATCTTTATTTCGGCGTTACCACATGATTACCTCTGGTGTTCTAGAGTAATGCTCTCCTCAGTTGTGCTTTAATACAAGCGAAGGGTGCTTTGAAGTTCCTCACTGCAGTATTAAAAGCTTGTTGTGTTAAAGACGATATTATCACGAAATAAGGAAGCATTGTCTAGGATCATGACATTACGCACATTTGAAATTATTCGGGTCAAAAACGTTTTCGTGGAATGTTTATATTTAAGCACAGAGGCGTTGATGGTCGTACTTACTTTATAAATTACTAAGTGCCTCCAGACTAAAAAACGAACTGAAATGTACGTGCTAACTCATTCGCTTCTGATATTTCGGTCCACTCTTTGGCTGTCATCTTTATAGGAGAAGACTCCAGACAGCTTAAGGCAAGGCTACACTGGAATTTCCTTTTTTGGCATTTTTGGTAGCTTAGGGTTTGTGGTAATAGATGGCATGCTATTTTTATCATTTTCACCACTTTAGGCCATCACGTAACAATTTCAATAGGCTTTTAACAATCGTTAAAAGTAACAATCATGACTTTACTGAGAAACTGTTTCCCTCACACTTTCCAGCACACAAAATGCCCCACGCGTCTAAATTTTCCATTTAACTTGCAGAAACTACCAGGATAGGTCCACAATATGTAAATAAAAAACGTCACATTTCCCCGTTATTGTTAATGCTCATGGTTTGAAAATTATATGGTGTTAAATAATAAAATGAGTTAATATTTAACAAATTTTTAGAGCTAACACGTGGAAAATATTTTAGAACAAATGGTACAAGAGTTATCCAAAAAATAGGAATGAGTGGTTTTTTTTTTTTAAATTGATCTGTACTAGTCAAAAACAAGTATTCCACTTAAAATCTCAAATTTCTTGACGCATAGAACATTTTAAATGTTTACAATATTCTCTCAAAAATAATTAATAATTAATGAATTATTTGGTGTAGCAACATAAAAATTTGCATGCAAGTTTAAAATGATGCTCAAAGACGCTGTTTACATTAAAACGTTAATCCTTTATGCGGATAAAGCAAATGCGACAGTGATATTAAATATATAGGACTCTATATATAGTCAAAATGATGGCAAAAGTAGGGCTGTAATGCCTCCAAGATTTTTTGTTGTTGCAATTTACGTGCTCCAACGTTAAGTCATATCGGACGGTAAATGAAATGGGTGAAATGATGCTCAAATGAGTCCGGGTTCCCTGGAGCTTAGAGTTACCTGACATTCATCTTTCAGGATAAGGGAAAACCCCTGAGAAAACCTTATCCAGGTAACTCACCCTGACCGAGATTCGAACTCGGGACCTCTTGAACGTGAGGCAGACACGCTACCATCTACGCTACCGAGGCGGGCTCTCCAAGATTTCGAAGTCTCGTTTGGGAGAAATGCCTCATGAAGTATGTACGTACATAGTATACTGCTATTTTAATATATACCCTGCCGCGACAGCCCTTAGAGGGCGAAGGCCTACCAACCCGACTGCCGGCCCCACGCCCACTTATGCATGGCAGAGGTGGACGATCATCCAACCGATACGGGAAGGAGATGTGGTCAGCATCTTGGTACCCCCAGCCTGAACAGGGCCGCTTACCTTGCGTAAGCTCCTCACTTAAAGTCTATTAACGCGTGTGCAGTTCGGCCGCCTGTTTTGACGAATCCTTATAATCGTTTTACAAAACAGACCCTCCTTCTACCAGTCTATTCTGGAAGGCTTCCATCTTTCTTGATACGTGATGGGTATCGTACGAGGTTTCTTCTAAATAAATTATTTTATGTCTATTACTGCTAAACCTCCTAGTTTTGACAAATATATTGTACATAACCCGCCTCGGTAGCGTGGTCGTAGAATGTCTGCCTCACATACAAGGGGTCCCGAGTTCGAATCTCGGTTAGGGTGAGTTACCTGGATAAGATTTTTCCCGGGTTTTCCCTTATCCTGAAAGACGAATGTCGGGTAACTATAAGCTCTATGGACCCTGGGCGATTTTGAGCATCATTCCGCCCATTCCATTCATCGTCCGATATAACTAAACGTTGGAGGAATTACAATATATATGTATATATAACCCTTATCTTATTCGAAGTGCGGTTTTTGAAACCCAGCTCCTCTAGGAGGCCGCGATAAGTGCAGGCGCCATAAGGAAAATCACAAATTTCTTGCAAAAGTCCAACCAATTCATCTAAGGTTGGCGCTGTCGCTTTGGCATAGAGTATGTGAATTTATCGGCGAATTAAATCGCATGTGAAATTATGGAAACTTTAGATAAACGCTTCCTTTTGTTTTCACACTTGATCGGAGTCTTTGGTATTCATTTCGTCACAGATTTTCTTACAGTATTTCTGTGAATCCGAAAATTTATCAGGTTCACTGTAGGACCCCTTACCAAAATTATTTTTCACCACATATTTATATGTGTTCAAAACAAGCGCTTGAATTTGCTTAGAAAGAGTTCCCGTTATAACTTTGTTTTTGAGGCTTTTACAGTAACATAACTCGGCCCAGCAACACTTTCCAATACATTCACACTATTGTCTTCACCTTGATTATTTTCACTTGACTGAAAGTTATCTACTACTTCATTTGCATGCACCACTGCATTTCCCTCTCACAGTCTCCACATCGTGACACACAACGAATTTCTGCACGTTATGAAACAGATCAACTGGAAGTTGGAACTTTGGCAACTGATACTTCACGTAGAGTAAACATGCGACTGTCATTTTAAGTAAATCAGGGTTGCTATTCGTCCTCAACGACAGTGTTCCATATCTGAATTGTGAAGATAGATTTATGACGGTTATTAGCGGGCGGAAGGGTCTGTTTCTTTGTGAGGCAACTGCACTCGCGTTGACTAGACAGACTTTATCTCACGATGATGAGTGGGCACCGGTCCTATACCCGGGACTTAAATCCGCACCTCATGGGTGGGATCAATCCCGGGCCGTTTTAAGTAGCCATAGACCAAGGCACGCTGTCTTAGTCCGCTACCCTCGGCGCAGGACACTATTTTCGTATATTAAAACAAAAATCTGCATTGAGAGCCTGCAAGATTTCACTACAGACAGAAGGCAGACGAAGATATTGAAGCAATAATATTGCAAGTCCAGCATAGTTTAGGCAAGGCCGAAAGCAGTGAAGGGAAAGTCTTTAAATGTAACACGTAAATAAAATAAATGCAGAACTGATATGTAAATAAATTACTAATGTTGGAAACAACAGACGATCTGGTTGAGTGGAGTCAGATTGAAAAATTCAATGCCATGGCCGTGATTTGAACCACGGATCTCCCGCTCTCCTTGCGGCTGCTCTAACCAACTGAGTTATTATGGTCAACGTGCCGACATGACATTAAATTCTCCAACAGTCTCCTATGTTTCCCGGTAGACCACTAGGGGTTCTCATATGTTGTGAGACATGCGCCTTTTTGTGGCGACTTACTGTGCTGTAAGTACTTAAGTGCCAGGCTTCATAGTTAAACCACTATGTTTTTATTTCAGGCAAATTGATGGAAATAATCATTTCTTCCACACTAGCCGTGTATAGGCTAAGGTTTGGATGAGTAGAGTTAGACTGAAAAATTCAATGCCATAGCCGGGATTTGAACCACGGATCTTCTGGTCTCCGTGCGGTTGCTCTAAACTACCGAGTTACCATGGCTAACGTGCCATAGTGGTACTAGAGAAAAATGAAAAAGGAAGTAAAATCAAATTCTATCAACAATATCAATGTGAATGAAGTAAGTGTTATAAAAGATAAGCGTCATTCACAATAATTAAAAAGAAAATAAGAAAAGAGTAATAGTTCAGAACATAGCAACTGTTTCATACTTGAGAAATAAATAGATTTTGGAAGATGTATTCATGCGTAATGAATAATATTTTATCTTTTCTTTGCCCTTCTCCAAAAACATGAGCACATGCATCACAATGGCGTTTCCAAAGTCTCTCTTCATAAAGTGTGATTTTATTATCATTATATAGTTGTTGTAATTGTGAGAATTTAAATTAATTTCGCAGGTATTTTATTGGATTTGCTAACTGTTGCTCTGGAAGAATGAACCATGGAACCACAGAAAGAACGAACCATATATTCATTAAGAGTTGCTGCTTACATAGGTCTACAAAATAATTTTATTGAAATTTTAATAGATCCAGTGACTTTTTTTCCTATTTCCATTTTATCGTACTCGTATGGTGAACTTAAACTACCCAGGATCTACTAATGGGTGCCTGAGGTCAGGGGCCTGTCGAGTAGTAGAATATGACCAGTCCGCTTCCTGGTATGATTGTTAAGAAGTTGATAACGTGAAAAGTCGGTGCAGTAGAAGAAAGTAAAGACGATTGTGGACAAGATGATAGAACGAATGGCAGGGGAAACCGGAACACCCTGAGGAAACTCGCCCAGCCGCTACTTGGTCCACTAGAATGAATCCCACGAGTGGCTCCCTAATGTCGAACGTGGTCTACCTTGGTGAGAGTCAAGTAGTCTAACAATGAATTATAATAATTTCATTATTATAACCTCCTAAACATTAGAACTCTTTCAATCACAAAGGCAATAATGAGAGTTTTGTCGCAGCTTGATTGATTGAAAGGACTTGAGATAAAATTCAATTGCTGCTTCTTATTGACTGCAGCTTGAGTTATAACAAGTAACTTTTGAGACTTGTTCAAACCGTTGAAATGACTATCTTTTATCTGGATTTGAAGAATTGGCAGCAACAGAAGCTCCCTTTTGTGTGTCAGGCAGGCAGGCACATGTGGTGTGGGGGGTTTCCAGTAGGGACAACAAAGCAGACCAGTATCTTGCTTCAGGTCAGTGCGGCGACGGCAGCAGCTGTGAGAGAGGCAAGGACATCAATATCAACTGTTGGACGTCACCTACGTGTGTCCAGCTGTGTCCCACATGTGAGGTGTTGAGTGCTCATTTGACAATTCCTGTTTGTTCGCCCTGCAGCTTCCCATCTTCTTGTTACATAAACCACATATATGTCCAGCATCTACTTATTGCCTCCCAGCATCAACCCCACTGTTATTACTCAAAGTTACACAATATGAATCGAAGTCCATCCCTTTAGATTAAAGCCCTAGTTAATATAAAATTAATACAAATGTTCTTACTATGCACACTTTTGAAAAGTAACTTAGAATCCAAAAACGAATTTTGTTCTTCAAAATTTACATTTAAAGTACTATAACATAATTCACTAATCAAATACAAGTTAAAACAAAAGAAGAACGAAAAGAATCAATTTTCAATGTGCAACATAAAACACAAAATTTTTGATTTGAGACGTCACAAAACATATTGTTGCTAGGCATTGTTTTTCTAACGGCTGTCCTTGCGTAGGCGAACGCCGAGAGGGAGACAGAAGCGGGCAAAGAAAGAGCCGGAAAGTGCCCCAGGCATGCCCGCGCGCGCTAACGCTAAACACTTGCCGAGAGAGAAAGATATAGAGTTGTCTGGATAGTTCTCTCTTTCGCTGCGTCGTGAAGCTTCGGCAGCTTTCGAGCGATCAAGTGAGTTCTAGAACGAGTGGACATATAAAAGAGCCGTGGCTAGTCACTCGGGGCTAGTCGAGAGTTGTCAGTGGACAGTTGCAGTGTGCAGCTGTATGGGCGTGTGAGCAGACGACCTTGAAGGTTGCGTCTGTGTATATTACGTAATTCTACTACTGGATGGGCTGTACAAACTGTGTTTTTACTGAAATAAAGATCAGTTTGAATTTCTACAAACTAGATTTTAATTCTACGAACCCAAAAAGTCACAATATTTTAGTCATTACAGTCCTAACCGAGCGGGATGGCTCAGGCATTCAGGAGATCCAGTTTCGAATCCCGTGGCTGGTCTACCTGAACAATAGCGTTTTTCGAGGATTTTCCCGGGTCCCAAGACAAATGCTGGGTAGGTTAATTACATTCCCTGAATTTCCTATTCCTACATTTCATCTCCATAATCATTTCACACCATCTCTTATCTAGATGCCTCTTTCGAGGTAGAAGTGTTGACGGGAGTCTTGGCGCTGCATGGCAGGATATATACTCCGGTAATTTTTTCTTCCTCCGGTAGGAAGGTATCCTGGAGGATGTGTTGGTTGCCGGCTGCACAGGCCTGCCGGGGAGTTTCCAACTGATCAATTATAGAGACCCTGCACTCATCTTTGTCATGACTCCTTGGGATGGCCCTCCTCTTTTACTCTCGCCTAATCCTTTCTCCCGGGGATGATCCACTTTGGGCATAGCTACAATAGAACATGACTGGAACTCCGTGCGGGGTCCCATCGGTAACGTAATCGAAACCAATCCATTGCAATGCTATGAACAGTCCATAATATTAACAAGTACACATTATTGACGTTCAGTTCTTCATTCGCTTTATGTTAACCCGAAGAATAAGGCGAAAACTGGATTTTTTTTTTTATAAATTTAACTATCAGTGGACATTGAGAGAAATTCGTTTTCAGAACTTCAAATGCCACGAGGGATAGATCTTTTTTGTTTTACATTTGACGCATTTTAACAAAGTAAAGTTTCAAATTTACAGATGTAGGACATTTTAATAGACACGTTTAATAGACATAGTTTATTCGCACATTTTTTCGAAAACCTTTTATTCAGAAAATAATCTACATCAGACAGTTAGTTGCTTATTTGTTAGAAGAAATACTGTATCTAGCAGCACAGTAAATTAATGGCCGTATAGATTTTCAAATAATATTTCAATGTGAGGAAAATTATGATAATTTAAAAATAGAGTTGTGTTTGGAAAATATAAGGCACAAAGCCTTTTCATTTATTAGTTGTAAGACCAAAACTGTATGCGAAAACTATAAGAATAGCACTCTGGGCTCTTTAACTACAATGAATATACGTAATTAACATGTAACATTTAAATAAATATTAAAAGGTTTACTGTAATAAATGCGTACCTCCTTAAAACATGCAATTTAAGACAACGATTTCAAAGTTTTTACCTGAATGAAAACTGAGTATATTTTGAACATGGTCCGCGTGGTATGTATCTCTCTCTCTCTCTCTCTCTCTCTCTCTCTCTCTCTCTCTCTCTCTCTCTCTCTCTCTCTCTCTCTCTGTGTTTGTGTGTGTGCGTGTGTGTGTGTGTGTGTGTGTGTGTGTGTGTGTGTGTGTGTGTGTGTGTGTTTTAGCAGCATAACTCCGGAACGAAAAGTTGTATGAATACCAAATTTTGTATTCATGTTCAGTATCTTATAAAGATTGGACAAAAAAATTTCAAGAAAGGCCCTATAGCCTAAACTACCTCTTATGTTGAATATTTTTCGATACAATTTTCTGAAAAAGAGTTATATCGATTTATATTAAACTGTCACTTTAAGTATATTTAAAATAACACGTAATAAGAATTTTATATAATCTTGAATAACAGATAAATAGCGATAAACCAAAAACAGACTACACGTAATGTTTTGAGATTCAACTGTTTATTTCATTGTTTAAGCTCTTCATAAATTTTACACAATTTATTCCTAGCTCTTCTAATTGCTTTTCTCTTCTTTTTCTCTTAATATTTAACATTCTGTGGTGTGTAACTAGAAAGTTTATTGTATATGTTCTGAGATATGGATGAAAGGCTGATTATGTGCTAAATATTACATTATATCAGTTATTAATACGTAACCATATTTTTTAGTTCGATATAACACTGTTTTGAAATCTAATTTTATCGCTGCCCCTCTTGCCTGCAAGGTCATCGTTCCTATCTTATGTGGCTTCGTTCAATTTTCATTCATTGACCGTTAATATGGCCTCCGTTGTATAAAGTTTCTCAACCCCCAATGTAAAGCACTGCAGAAATTGGTATCATAGTACCTGAATTCAATGGTTTTATATGGCTTACTCTTAAAATCGAACATCTCAATTAGCGTGAGAGGAACTAGGTAGGAAAGAGTACACAAAAAATAATATTCGTTGATATTTAGAGATGTTTATTTTTTATTTTAGTTTATACGTTCAAAGATCTCTAAGGCATCTGATATTTTTAGTAGATGTGATATCAAAACAAAGAGAAAAAGTGCAGTCGACTAAACATGTACGAAAATTTACCATGCTCTAAGAGCAAAGCATTTTATTTTCTGTAGAAAGAACTGCGTGAAGAAAGTGAGGACAGTCCGCTTCCACTATGTATGCATGTTACAAACACAACCTTCTAATACTGGAAAGAACAACAATTAGTACTAGATTGCATTGACTAACTGTAAATCAGATCAGGACTCTTGATTAGTTGCCGAGGTATTTGAATTACTCAGTCTAAGTTGCAAATGTACATTTGACAAGAATACCGTTTAGACGTCCATTTCTTCTACCGCACCTCTTCTTTATAACTGCTGATGCTGATAAGTAACAGAGTCCTCCAATAGGTGACATCGCTCTCCACTGGAATATCGATGTGCTAGACGTTGGTGATGAAGACGGTGATGACGAGAAGCAGGTGTAGGAATTAATGGCTGGGAAAACGGAGCACCCAGGTACCATATATCTTACATCCAAACCAGAGACATAGACATATAGTGTCGTGCAATGTCATGGTCTTCTGTATACGCAATAACAAGGCACAATTTATATCTACATTAAGGATAGAACTTTAAACAGTTATTTCACCTATAGAAAGCAAATAACTAAAAAACGAGTGAAAAGGACAAAATTGTTACAAAGTGAACCTTTGTTTGGAAAGACTGGGCTTCAGAAGTGAAAGTTACACACACATGCACAACTGTACCCAGTGAGGACACACAGTCCGCGGCGTGAGGCCGATTAAAGCAGTCCTCTTTTTTCTGCCTTGGTCGAAGGCAGATCAGAACCCGAGGATAGATCTGTCGGTTGATACTTAATGAATTAAGTATTATCGAGTAATAAGCACTCCACCTACAGTGACTCTAAACAGTGATATATTGGTAACGCTTGGTCTGCAACTTCCTGTTTGATGTGATGATAAAAAGGAGTCATTAAATCAGTTTGAAACGGGCATTCCAGTGTCATTAGAACCAACCTTACCATACATATCCACGCATACCCTGAGAGAAACCTCAATATTTTACCCTGCGCTACACATCTTATTTGCATCAAACTGTCGCGATACCGTGCAACACTTTGCTTACCCACATAGTGCTTCAATTCTATGACACAATATGGCTGTCACAAACTAATCATAGCCCTGATGTTATTAAGTTATTAGCAATAACTAAACTTAAACGGAAATGTATGTGTGAATAGATGTCGATTCCTCATTATATAACAGCACATTCAGTGGTCAAGAATATACTAAAAATTCATTGTCTAGCTTCATTTAAATAACACAAAAAGCCTTTCGCAAGTCTATGAAGCCTGCGTATGAAGTAAACTAAACAAGAGAAGCCCCATGCTATCCTTTACAAAACAAATATTTCCTCAGTGACACGCCATCATCTAAGCACACAGGTACTCTTGCAATTTTCCTTGATAAGACGTGCTTTAAAATCTTTACAAACAATCAAGATATAATAAAAGCAGTGCATGCTTTCTGGCTTTATGTTTGGGTTAGCATTTTGTACTTTTATGTCCGTTAATTTGTTTTGCGTGCGAGAATTTCTTTTGTGATACAAGAATTCTGTTTTCCTACACTAAAACCCACTGGCTATTTTGCTTATAATGATTGGCATTTCGATTATCTCCATAATATGGCAATAAAATGTAACCTCATGTTCTATATTTTATATAACGTATAAAAAGGTAGCCAAATTATTAGACTAAGCTGAATTTCAGTCTTAAAAATCTAAATATTTCAGCCTAACTCTGAATTAATGACAACATTGGATGTAACAATGATTGAATTATACACAAGAATCATTTAGGGATATTTTATGATGATAAATGGGATGTTTTGTAAGCATATGTTGGTATAACTGTTAAGTAGACTGTCAGCTGCCATAGAAGTACATTTATTGTGAGTATTTCATAAGTGCCCATGCAAGTTTATTTGACGTTTCATTGGACTTCTTCTGTATTATACTAACACATTTAAAGTTCTGTGCATGTAGTGAAAGATTAGAGAAACTGTGATATTTAATGTTAAAGAAAATTTGAATGTCTGGGGAAGAAGTGTGACATATAACCAAGAAAAATTGGTATTACGGGGCACTAATAGCAGAAGGACGGTATACGCAAAATTAAGTAGCACAGAGACTCAAAATATGACAGAAGTCATATTAGAAGCAGAAGTAAACAAATGAACGAAAACAATAAGATATATCATGCACAACGAAATGTGATAGAAAAAGCAAGTTGAGCCCTAGAGGTGTAAGAAAATTATGGCTGAAGCACACAGAAACCAAAAAGCCACTAGTAGAGACTTGAGGAATACTTTAGTAGCAAGAGACTTAGAAATATCAGCAAGAACTATCAGGAGAACCCTGTTCGATGGCGGTTTGAAGGCTCGAAGATCCAGAAAAATAGCAAAGCTCACACCATATATGGCAAGAAAGACTCGATTGTGCAAACGGACTTAAATATTGATCTTCTGATGACTGGAAAAGGGTCATTAATGTGGTACACTGTGTTACTCTTTCTTACAAAGATAATTTAATTTAATAACCAGATTCAATTATGGATAACCTTCATGAGATCACTTATTGGGTATATTCTTTTTTGTTGTAATTTACGTCCTCCAACGTTAAGTCATATCAGACGATGAATGGAATGGGTGAAATTATGCTAAAATGAGCCCAGGGTCAATAGAGATTAATTACCCGACATTCCTCTTTCAGGATAAGGGAAAACCCTGGAAAAAACTTTATCTATGTAACTCACCCTGACCGAGATTCGAACTCGGGACCCCTTGAACGTGAGGCAGACACGCTACCACCACGCTACCATAGCGGGAAGGTATATTATTGATAAATAGCTGCCATTAATATGGATTTACCTTTCCTGCTGTGCTTTAGTGATGAATCCAATTATGAAGTTACTGATGAAAGCAGTCAGTATGTCTGGAGGACAACTGAAGGAAAGTTTCATCCTCGGTGTGTGCAACCAACTGTGAAACACCCTACAAAGGTGATGGTCTGGAGCGTTATGTTTGTCCAAAATACTGGAAGATTGTACATTGTTGAGGGTACTATGAGGCAAGATCAGTACCTAGGAGTTCTTCAAACTCGACTTCTGCCCCAGATAAGGGATTGGTTAGGAAATGATTCTGTATCATTGTGCACGATGGTGCACCGTGTTACAAAGCAAAGAAAATAACACAATGCTTAAGTAATTTAGATCTTTCAGTGCTTCCAAGGCCAGGAAATAGTCCTGATACGAGCCCGATCGAAAATTTATGGTCCATTGTGAAGAAGAAAGTCAAGAAAATCCATATTAAAACTAAAATACAACTTATGGAGACACTTATAAATATCTGGCAGCATAGTGTGAATAATATAAATAATGTGTAAAACATTGCTTGAGGGCATCCTAACCGAATAAAACTTTCAATTTCCAACAAAGGAATGTATACAAAGTATTGATTCAAATTTCTGTGTCATATATATTTATCTGAGAGCTCATGTATTAATGTTAAGTAAATAAAGAAGGTTTTCTGGGCTTTAGTCTAATAATTTGGCCACCTCTGTATATAAGCTGTATTAAATATTATTTATTATCTTGTGTAAACGCAATATAGAGAAGTCAGCACTGCATGACATTGAAACAAACTTAGAATTTAAATAAAAAGTCCAACTGACGTAAGCACACAAGTTGGTGTTAAGTAAAGTCAGAAAATAAGTCAAAGGGACATGTGTGGGGAATTCCCTTGCAATAGTAAATATTGTCACGGTAACGGGAATTAAAATCGGCGCAAATAGATAACAGACGGTGGATAATATTTCACGGTAATAAAGAGCTTGCATAAGCAGTTAACGATAGCGCGGCTAGTGTACACAAAGAGCCGGCAAATAAAGATAGCTAAGATAAAGGTTTGGAAGTTTCTAGTGATATCTTGATTGCCAGAGAAAAGCTGGTTTCCTGTTTGTACTCGAAACCTCTCGAATATATGAATGAGATATATAAGCGATTTTGACACGCCAGCGGACAGTTGTAAAACAGTCGCGGGAGAGGTTAGCAGAGAACAGCTGACAGTATTGTTGTAACGAGAACTGATATAAACTGAACGCTGTTTGTTATTGTCATCTACCTTGGAAGATTATGTCGTATATGTGATGTAATGTTACGTGAGAATTGAACAGTGTATTGCTACGGAAATAAAAAACATTTAGAATTTCGGCAAATTGGACTTTTAATTCTACGAACCCACAAAGTCACAATATCATTTGTGAAATGTGATGGTACAGTACAGTATATGTGCAATCAATCCATCAATGTCGGGGTTTTTGACAGATAGACTGAAAATGAAAAATTCAATGCCATGGCCGGGATTTGAACCACGGATCTCCTGGTTTCAGTCCAGTCGCTCTTAACCTTTGAGCTACCATGGCCAACGTGCCCTCCTGACATTAAATTCTCCAGTTGACTAATATATTTCCCCGGTAGACCACTAGGGGCTCTAGCATCCGAGATACACCGTTTGTTTCTTTTTTGTGTAATTTAGGTCCTCCAACGTTAAGTCATATAGGGCAATGAAAGGAATAGATGAATGATGCTCAAATGAGTCCGGGGTCGTTGGAGCTTAGAGTTATCCGACATTCGCCTTACAGGATAAGGGAAAACCCCGGAAAAAAACCTTATCCAGATAACTCACCCTGGCCGAGATTCGAACTCGGGACCTCTTGAACGTGAGGCAGATACGCTACCACCACGCTACCAAGGAGGGCCTATACCGTTTGTGGCGACTTACTCTGGTAATTACTTAAGTCCCAGGCTTCATCATTTAACTCTTATTATTTTAGTTAATTGATGTAAATTAATCATTTCTCCACACTAGCCGTATATATAGGCTAAGGTTTTTGATAGATAGAGTCAACATCAAAAATTTAATGCCATGGCCGGGATTTGAACCACGGATCTCCTAGTTTCCGTCCAGTCGCTCTGAACCTTTGAGCTACCATGGCCAACGTGCCTTCCTGCCATTAAATTCTCCAGTTGACTCTAATAAAAACCTTAGCATATATACGGCTAGTGTGGAGAAATGATTAATTTCCATCAATTAACTAAAATAATAAGAGTTAAATGATGAGGGACTTAAGTAATTACCAGAGTACGTCGCCACAAACGGTGTATCTCGGATGCGAGAGCCCCTAGTGGTCTACCGGGGAAATATATGAGTCAACTGGAGAATTTAATGTCAGGAAGGCACGTTGGCCATGATAGCTCAAAGGTTAAGAGCGACTGGACGGAAACCAGGAGATCCATGGTTCAAATTGAATTTTTCATGTTGACTCTATCTATCAAAAACCTTAGCCTATATACGGCTAGTGTGGAGAAATGATTAATTTCCATCAATTAACTAAAACAATGTCGGGGTCTTAACGATTCCAGATGGAACCTACCCTAACGCCGGCTAGTCATGAGCCAACCCTTGCACCTGGACTTCCGCTGACTCCAGATATGCTCCCAGAGATCAGGGGGGATTAAGCCCTTCCAAAGCGCATAATTTACGCTCCTGTCGCAATACTTCGAACATCATCACATGGTCCTTAAATCCTCAAACAGATGAAAGGTAATAATAGGACATAATATGATTTAAAGAACTACCTCAGCGTTGTCCTAACATTCCGGGTAAACCAAGTAAACCAAGGTCAGAATGGCTAGTTCGCCGGACAAGAGAACCAGCACCTTCCGAAAGTGAGACTCATAAGTAATTGTGGAGCCATTTCAGTTGTTATAAGTACAGTGTTGTCAGTGACCAAGTCTCAGTAAGGACTTCAGTTCACGTTATTCTGCATCGCCACTCAGATTTTCCCAGGTTGATTGGAGAAACTGCAAAGATTACTATAAAATATATGTTGCAGTCCGATATAATACTGGTATAAAAGCTAAATAGAAATTACACGTAAAAATTGTCAAAAATTCATTTTAGAGAACAGAAAGCAGTATCTACCAGCAGATTAAACCTTTCCCATTATTTAGATTTGGACACATGTAGAAGCTACATGCTCCGACTACGTGAAGCATTATAGTCCCTTAGGCAATCCCTTTAAATTTCAGATAAGTCAGAGCATAATTCGCGGAAAACCGGAATGGCTTTATGTGGGTAATGCTGTTTTAGAAGGCAATTCCCTGCAGAATGTCGCGTACAGAATTTCATTGCTGCCGTCCTCATATGCATGTCATGCTTGCTATTTGTACAAAATAACAGTAGCAGCATCCGCCGCCTGGTTCTGTTGATCCAGATTTATTACGGCATGAATATGCTATCCCTATATTCCCGGTGCTCCTTTATGTTTATTCAACATTCTGGAGAAGGAAGACTCTTTTGGTCTGGATAGCTTCCTTCAGGGTGTGTATTATTCATTTTATATTCCACAGAAGAGCTAGGATATAAAATGCAGAATATGTTTGCATTATTTCATATCTACGGCAGAAGACAGTGCATTACATCCTCAGGCAAAAGTTACAAATCAAATAACTTCGATTATTCATACTGAAGAGTTGTTTTTAATAACCATTTTATCTCCACGTGTATAAATATGGTCCATAGAATAATTTGTTGCACCACTGGAACATCTAGCAATACATCCTCGGCACTTCCATTAATATTGGAGCAAGCAGCATAAAGGACCTGGCTGTTGCTTGCAAAACAATCACGTGAACAGAGTACAAAAACCATTTAGTCAGAGAATTATTTTATAAGTTATGAATCTAAATTCCAAATTATGTTTTAAATAGTGAAACACCATTGAAATTGTCCCTAAACTTATTAAGCTGTGACATATCAGATCACCATTTCAGCTCTGAACAAACCTTACCTTGAACAATGTGTTAATAACGATACCAAGTAAAATGCCGTAAATAACAATGATGATGCATTTTATTCAGCTATATTTAGATCCTAATTCACAAGGGCGTATGTTATAGGTAATAATGTATTAACGGATTTTCTACTTATTTTTAAACGTTTGTATTTATTGTTAAGAAAATGACAAAATTCGGAGATAATTTTTTGATAAAAAACAAAAAACAAAATAGAGAGGTTCTTCAAAGTAATCGAGTTTGAAAATAATTCACTACAAGTGTTGTAAAATATGAAACTAAGTAAGGTTTAGCCCAACTGGGTATTTCACAATACCAATTTGCAGTGACAGAATTACAAGGATTTAAAATAATTGAGGATCTTGTCAGCAAATGCCAAAATGTTATAATATTATTCGCTTATAATGTCAAAATTTGATGGTAGTCATAAGAATTGAATATATATCTCACAAAGTATATGAAGTTGTTTAGCTTTGGCTTTAAAAGTCAAAGTCACACCCTGTGGTCTAGAGGCGATATACTAGTTTCTGAAACCCGGGGGAGAATGATGGAATTTTCGGGGTGCAAATCTAGTTAGCGTGTCCTTCTTCTGAAGGAAAATAAATCCGATAGTCCAAAGTTATAGAGTTACAGTGGTAATCTAAGCTCAAGCCTGTTAAAGAGACCTCTGAGCAAACGTTACTAATTTTCATTAGCAGTATGTAATGGGACGCTGAGGTTCGTAGGATCTAAATAGTCCATAATAAGAACTAAATTATCGTTTTTAAATCAACATCACTTTTATTATTAATGTGACACAAATTTCTAACGCAGTCGCAGAATTCAACAAAACAGAAGGTAGGTAGTTAGTTATAGGTTTAAGTCGTCTACATTTAATGTGAAGGATATAGAACTTGGAATGGGTACCGGTGATGATATGTGTATAAGGGCGCCCAACTGCAGCGGTTATCAGCGCCCTTTGAAAAATCAATCATGGCAAAAGCCAGATATAAAGGATTCTAAACTTAATACAAGTGTAAATAAACTCACAAAAACATTTGTACATAACAAAAACTAAAATAAAATAAAACAAGTATAAGGCCAAACAGTAAAAACTTCTCTACACTAAATTCTAAAATCTAACTTAGAAGAGAACCTAAAAACCTTCTCCGATGCTTTGTCATCCATCTACATTTCTGCAAAGCTGTCCGGCAGCTCCGAAGACGTCCTAAGGTGTGCCAGGAAAACATACTCCAGCAGCACGTGCCGAACAGATAACGTTTCGTTGTAAAACGGACAAACTGGAGCAGGCTCCTTTCTAAACAGTAAACTATGCAAGAAAAAGCAGTGCGAAATGCGTAACCGAGCCAAACTCACCTCCTCACTACAAGATGAACGACAGGAGGTAACCCAGGAAATTGAAGGCTCTTTCAAAGGTCTAAGTTTATTGAGGTACCGGTGTTGAGGTCGTGTTATTGATTAAAATACATTAATCATTGGTAGGACTGCTGTAGTTAGTTGGTATTGCCCAATATCATGAACATAAATAGGGATTGCATCTTCGGATTTAGAGCAGTCTTTAGCTGCATGTTGGTCATCGCACTTGATGGACCGTGAATATTTATGGCAGTAGTTCGTCCTGTGCGCATACTCTTGGCAATTTATGTACGGATTGCAGCACTTCATGTTTAGGCTTAAGCGGTTCACGTTTTCTATCGTACAGTCCAATGAAATGGTTGGTTTCGTTCTCAGGATTTAATATCATATGGTAAAGCATAGAGTCAATTGCGCTGCTTGTTCATGAATAGGATGGAATAAATTCCTTCAAGGAACACGCTGGAATTCCTTTCATATCTATTTTGATGTCTATGCTATTACACCTTTTTAACAACAGCAATAATAATAATAATAATAATAATAATAATAATAATAATAATAATAATAATAATAATAATAATAATAATAATAATAATAATAATAATAATAATAATAATAATAATAATAATAATAATAATAATAATAATAATAATAATAATAATAATAATAATAATAATAATAATAATAATAATAATAATAATAATAATAATAATAATAATAATAATAATAATAATAATAATAATAATAATAATAATAATAATAATAATAATAATAATAATAATAATAATAATAATAATAATAATAATAATAATAATAATAATAATAATAATAATAATAATAATAATAATAATAATAATAATAATAATAATAATAATAATAATAATAATAATAATAATAATAATAATAATAATAATAATAATAATAATAATAATAATAATAATAATAATAATAATAATAATAATAATAATAATAATAATAATAATAATAATAATAATAATGATAATGATAATGATAATGATAATGATAATGATAATGATAATGATAATGATAATGATAATGATAATGATAATGATAATGATAATGATAATGATAATAATAATAATAATAATAATAATAATAATAATAATAATAATAATAATAATAATAATAATAATAATAATAATAATAATAATAATAATAATAATAATAATAATAATAATAATAATAATAATAATAATAATAATAATAATAATAATAATAATAATAATAATAATAATAATAATATTATAATGATGATGATGGTGATGATGATGATGATGATGATGATGATGATGATGATGATGATGATGATGATGATGATGATGATGATGATGATGATGATGATGATGATGATGATGATGATGATGATGATGATGATGATGATGATAACGATTAGTATGAATAATCTGCCGAACTTTTAACTTCTAATTTTTAATAAGTGTAATATTTCGTAAACTTGGATGACATTTTTAAAATATTAAGAATGCTGATCTTTCATGTTAACAACCTTATATTGGGTATATGCATGACTGCGAGGATTTTCTAAAATAAAATATTTTATATAAAAGTTTATGTACTTCTACAACAATGAACAATGTATTAGATTATCATAAAATCCCTGGAGGAGAGCAAAGCGCAAGTGATTTTAACCCTTTCTCCATTATGAAAAGTTCAAATATTTAACTCAAATATTCTCAATTGCGTGATCAGTATACGCACAGTGGATTAGATATACGGTTATTAATATTGCCGTAGGAAAAAGCAATGTTTGGATTTGTGAACAATTGAGAAACGAATACTTTAAGTGCAAAATTTAGTAAACACAATATTACTTGCCCTTGTATTAGGCACGTATCAAATATTAACAGTGACAAAGGAAAGATTTAAAACTTCAATCATGCAAGAAATCATTTGTTTCTGCTTTACGGTTTGTTACATTTGCTTTATATTAATGTTTGTTAATGTTTATTTTATACCTCAGGGATCACATTTTGTAGAAGCATGAAATTAAATGAATACCGCGAGTTTCAATGATAAAGTTAATACTTTGTTTAAAGTTATATTTTAATTCTAAAGGACTTCAAAAGATAGTGATAATGTGGAAATTACTTATAGATTCGCACCAGCTACGTATAATATTTGCAAGATCTTTAAAGGTAGAGCCAGGCTGAAAAATTCAATGTGATAGCCTGGATCTCCGATCTCTGTCCGAGTCATTGGAGAATGTAATGTCATGCTGGCATGCTGCCATGGTAGGCCAGTTGGTAGAACAAGCGCATGGACACCGCAGAGACCAACGTGTTAATAATATTATCAGGCCACATTTATGGTTTAACGTACATATGCTCATCCATGTTCTTCACCATATTAAGCCAAATGAGAACGTAATTTTTCAGGAATCTAATAAAACCCAAAATATATGTATTTGATATATATTTCGTTCTAGCAGTCCTGCAAATGCAATTTCAGCCATTAAATTTACGGGTCAGGTACACATACAGACACACACACACACACACACACACACACACACACACACACACACACACACACACACACACACCTTATGAAATAGACCTTGCTGGCTCCACGCCGATGCCGAACTCAATTAAATTAGAGAAGGGGATCTAATTTATTGCAAGACTGGCTCTTACAACACTGGGCTTGTCAACAGCTTCACGAATACAAGCCAGCAGACCATCTTGTTAATGACCAATATTGTCTTCTTGGGTTATCGTGCCTTCCAACTAACCAAGTGTCAAGAACTTTGTCTTATGGGACCTTGCTAAGCAATATGCATTATGATGAAATTAACGGCACTTTCAGTTTTCGCTGGTTGCGAACTTATCACTATGGTGCACGATACAGATTGAATATGCATTACAATTTTTGCAGTATTAAACTTCTTAATAAGGTGCAATCCCTACATAGTTTTACAATATTTTTAGTTGGGACTGTAACCTCTCGGCTTTATTAGTTTATTATTTAAAAATAATAAAGCCTACAAATTGATACACTCTTAAAGCAACTATAAAATTGCAATTATAATTATGATATACGATATCTCCCATTAATACTTATTTAAATTCAACATGGCCAGAAAATATAAAGCAGAGACGACTTAAGCGTAATTCAGGAATTTATATTTGTATTACTTTATTCACTAAATTACCTTCTGACCCTTAGGGAGCGGTTCATATAGTTTAATGTTTAAAATAAACAGTTGAAAGCCACTTAAATCATGCTGTTTTAGTAAACTGGTTGAAATTCCATTAAAATGTGTAAGACTTCCTCCAATCTATCATTCAACATGCTTAATGAAAAATTTCACAGTTATTCAATTCCCCAATTCGTATCACCTTTGGCTGCAAAATCGATTTATCTCACTATCTGTATTTTACACCATAGATTTTAACATAAACACATACAGCACAGAAGTTTGAAAATTCAGAACATGTTAATAGTTAAAATGTACATAAAAATAACGTATCAAAATTATTCATAGTAAATGAATATTTCATGGATAAGATTACCTATAGCAAATACACAAATTTTGTTCCTAAGCCCAATCCACTAGAAATCATTAAATGTTATACAATCCTTGCAAATTTAGTAAATTTGCTTTACAAACTGCTACTTGAATTTAACTCTAAATGGCGATATTACTCATATTTTAATTTATTAATTTGAAAGTGTTAAAACAGTCAAAACAAACTATTTCTTAAAAAGGAATAAGCCTTGAAAAATATAATCCAGCAACCGAGAGGAAAATTTCCAAATTCACATGGGTAGAATGTAAATTGGTATAGTAACAAGCCGCTTACAGTGGAATTATTTGACTCATATACAAATTTTAAAAGGAGTTGAAGTTGGTATGACTGGACTTGACTAACCGCCAGGTAAATTTCACCCTATGTTTACAAACGTGTGCTTATATTCAGATACTTCGGAGGCGAACGTGGGGGCCTAACGCCATACTAGAACCTACCTAGGGGCGCGATGGTCCCTAATGTGAGCTGGAGGTTCATCTCACTGGCTGGTTTTTTACGTGTAGCCGCCAGTCACCTGGGTGTTGGCACGAAGACAACGGCATGCCAAGCCCCTTAAGGACCTTTATACGGAGCAGTGTGGGATCAAGAAACAAGTACAATGTTACGGATGTTGAGCAGAAATGTGTGTTTGGGACAGATGTGGCGATTTTTGTTTAGGCTGCAAAAACTGATGAAGTGGAATATACAGAAGTGGATGTTCATATAGTTACCTCAGGATAAACATTTATACAGTTAGTCTAGAATAGGAGGATAGAAAAAGAAGAGCTGATTACCTCTTTTGGAATAAGGATAACGTTGCAATGTTCCTTTACACTTAAAAGTAACCAAATTGATGGCAGGAGTTTATCATGTGGATTCTGTGGTAGTCAAAATTTAAGAAGCTCCATAAGAATTCAGTAAAGTCTTCTGATGAACACGACATGTGGTAGTTGAGACAATTCAATCGGGCATGCTGAGGTAAACGGCTGGAGAGGAGATCAAGATTGCGGCAGCTGTCACTCTACTTTGGTTGGAAGTATGGTAGTGAGGACAGGAAGGATGAGGCTGGAATGTCACAAACATCCATAGAAGTGTGGACAATAAAATAAAATTAGTCAGAATCTTTGGACAACTATGTGAGGGACCGTTATTCTACTACGTCCTGATTTGTCAGAAGGGAAACTTTCTCCTGATACCCTTCAAGTTAGCTCACCCCGTATCAGGAGTCGACTACACTGATAAATAAGTTTTTCTTGCACAAGGCTGATTCAATCTTGAAAATGAGCAGACTGAAGTGGTTTGGTGCACCCCTGAATGATAATAGAGTAGTGTTATGCCTCCAGAATGTTTCTAAATATAAAAACAGCTATTTCAGGAACTGTTTGAGAATGCAAGACTACTCGGCACTTTTACAGCCATGAGAACAGGAAGGTGGTCAGATGACAGGCAAAGAATAGTTTAGGCGGAAGAAGAAGTCGACAAGGTCTGAAATAAATATATCGAGAATAACCTCATAACCATCATGATATATGTGGTTAGTTGTATTGGGTGTAATAAGATTACTTTGGGAGAGTTCTGAATGAAGGAATAAAGTTATTCCAACTTGATTGTTCATTTGACCTGCCATTCCTTGTTCTTGGCACCTAAATTACCACATAACACAAACGTTCCTGAGTTGCTTATAATCAACAGGTCGTGAAGAGAGTTCACATAATGATTGCGATGAACTGATGCAACGATTACGTCATCACATGCTAATACTTTAACTGTGGTAAATTAGATCTACTTAAATGTGGCTGTAGTGGGAACACAATCATAGCAATATGACTTAAGTAAGTTTCAACCCCTTCAGTCGGTTGAGGAACGAAAATCATAATAATTCATGTAATAATCCATGTCCAAATTTGGTATATGTTTCTTGCGTGTTTCTTAAAACTAACTTGTGAAGTAACCTTGAATTTCTTGGAATAGTTATGTTCAGAAGGTCGGGAGCATTTCCAGACAGTATGTATAATAGGCTATTACGGAGATTACTCGTTATTTCGTGAACTGAACATACATCAAAGACATACAATAGTATGATGACCTTTCTGATAATGCCCGGAGCCGCTGTATCTTAATGAACACACGAACACTACAAGCATAGAGCTCATAGCGGTGTACCAGAAGCAGGATTAGGGTTGGGATTTCATTACGGAGGGGATTCGATACGTAGGCCACTATGTTGGGCCCATTATTCCTATGCCCCCAAGTGGGGGCCTCCCCGGGAGGAAGGATGAGGTGAAGGAGAGAGAGGGTGGCCGACCCAAGGAGCCACGACAGTACCGAGGGTAGGGTCCCTACAGTTTACTTGGATAGAGACTTCCCCCGACAGGCCAGGACAACGAACTCGCTCCCCTACAGCGGGGTGGCAACAAGCCCAGCAGCACAGCTCTAATGGTACCAAGTCAGGCGATCCGAGCTCCAAAGGTCCCTGGCTGGCGGTCCCGAAATGGTCCCAGCAGAGGAGCGGAGACCGGCAACAGACCTACTGGAGGAGGAAGTAGTTTTTCCTCAGAGTATATCATCCTGCCATGCACCGCCGAGACACCCGCCGACACTGCTACCCTGAAAGAGACCACCAGGTGAGAGATGATATGAAATGACAATGAAGATGAAATGGAGGGACAGGAAATTCAGGAGATGTAATTAACCTATCCAGCATTCGCCTAGCGACCCGGTAAAATCCCCGAAAAACCTATGGGTCAGGCAGGTCGGCCACGGGAATCGATCCCGGGTCTCCCGAATGCGGGCCACAGACGAAACCGCCTGAGCCATCCCGCTCGGTAACAGAAGCAGGAGTAGTAGAGTTAACGTTGCTTACTCTTGTAGTCGCGGTCTTAGCGTGTACATCTCTGACGTCCGCTGCGTAGAGGGTCGAGGGATGTTTAGTGTATGTGTGTACGGTAAACAAACGAAAACGATAAAAACGTTAAAAATAAGGAAAAAGAAGAAAATACATATAAAAACACGCAGGAACTTGAGAGCCGGAGAGTTGCCATATGAGAGAGATGGAAAGACGGACGGCGTGTACAGATGTACCTAAATCTGAGAAGGTGTGGAAGCTACTTTGACATAAACCATGAACACTGTAGATAGCGGCATGAGCGCCTTGGCAGTTATCTCAGGTACGTATCTTGTGGCAATCCGCTGATGCATGGTGGACGACGCATTTGATACTGCTTGGTTGGATCGCACAATTGTGTGACGTATGACCATAGTGTTAATAATGAGAGCGCAGCGTCGGAACTATTAAGCTGACATACTCTTCTACGCTGTCTTTCAAATTCAGTTAGTCCTCAAGATATTTGGTATTCTAATTGGTGACGCCTAAACCCATCCAAAAACAAAGTTATTTTAATTATCTTGTCTATATTGTGTCATATACCAGTAATAGAGATACACAAAACAAAATAAACAAATTCCAAACAATATGTGGCACAATAAAAGGAACTTAAAAATTGTAATCGTCAAACTTTGTTAAAACTGTATAAAATAATGGCGATCCCAACCCTGCTTTATGGGTGTGAAAACTGGGTCTTGACTATCTCACAACAGAAGAAAGTGGAGGCTGCTGAGATGAAATTTCTGAGACAGTTGGCTGGTAATAGACTCATAGACAAGAAAAGAAACAAGGATATTAGAAGAGAATTGTAAATTCAGAGTCTAAATGAAACAATCATTGCAAACAGGCAAAAATGGCAAGATCATGTGCAGAGAATGACCGAAGACTGTACACCACAAATAGTATACATGTAAAAACCTGTAGGTAGAAGAAATGTTGGCAGGCCACGAATGAGATGGTCCGATCAATTTCCTTGAAGTCGGAACAGGCCACAAGGCTTATACCGTGATGATGATGATGATGATGATGATGATGATGATGATGATGATGATGAGTCGGTGACGCACTTTTGTATCGTAAGTATCCAATCGGACAGAAGTAGATACAGTGTGACATTAGTCTATGGATCCATGCTGGTTTTCCGTAGTTGCCTAAAACGCGGAAGCTGGATATGTTTTGCAGCTGCTGCGTGATGACCGCGCCGTGTTCCAGTGGTTATATTGCTTGACTCTGACCAAGGCGGCCCGGATTGGAGCCCAGGCGACCGAAAAATTGAGATTTGTGATGGACAACACGGTGCTGGGGCAGGTTTTCACCGGGATCTCCGGGTTACCCCACCATCTCATTCCACCGGTGCTTGATTTATCTTGATTTCAGGATCACCACCTGCGGTGCCGCATCTTATAAAAGCGGGCGTTAAACACTACACATTCATTCATTCCTCTGTAATGTCGACAAATCGGGTGTCAGGAAGGCAACCTCTCAGCTTATATCCAACAACAAAGCCAAGATCTGGAGTGAAACTATAATACTGCAGCATTTTATATTCAGAAAAGTCTTAACTTTAGTGAGTTTCGAGAAGTAGTCTCTTGAAAATTTCGGGCGGTAAAACAAACTAGGTGAAAATAGTGTATTAATACGTAATTTCAGAGACAAAAGCACTTTTAACCTTCAAAAAAATAAATTCTTGATTTTTTTAGACATTTCTGGGAGGATTTAAATGGTATACCAATATTTGCTACACTAGTTTCTTTACTGGGAAGATCAGCACGTCTGTATTGCATATTCTATCATAGCTGAAGAGTGTATGTGTAAATTTATCATTGTGTTTAAGCCCTTTCCATAAAAATGATGGTAGAAAACCTCATAATGGTGCAGAATATCGAAAATTAGCAAATAGAAAGAGACAGGAAGAAGTAGTTTAATTGCAGATTCCTAAACTTATCTCACTGTTGAAGATGACGTCAAAATTTATTTCTGAACTCATAATCTTGAGTTCATTTTGATCAAGTGCAACTCTTATATTACAGCAGTTTATAACAATCACTTTAAGACAATGCCTTAAGTTTTGAAAACTATACATTTCATGTTTACAAATAAATCACAAATAATGAGAATAATCATATGTCGTCATGGTGATAATTGTGTCCATTATTCAACTGATCATATTTTAAGACACCAAGGTGTTCTGGTTACAGACAGTGCTTTGGGTATGTTATAGATATATGATATATTATCTTTATATCACTGGACATAAAATATGCAACGTCTTTTGTTGGGTCGCTCAGGTATTGCAGGAAGTAAGTAAACTCCTGGAGACAGAGTTAAAGGCGATAACAGCGTCGGTCACAAACGGCGACCTACCATACGGTAATTTCCTCTGAGATACTATTGACTGTGTAATCGAACTGCACCGCAATCAACTCTGTTATAGCACCCTAATTAATGTCCTGATATGGCCGCATTATTCCGGAAACATGCAAACACGACATTTTATGGACGCTCGCAGATATACTGCTTTTAATTATATTCTAATGAGGCAGCCAAGAATGTTGCACATGTGGCTTGTAACTACACCACACCAATTAATACCGTCTGTAAGTACTCTTCAGTAAATCTGAGTATGTCCTCTACTCTATTTGATATAAGACTGCACTAGAATAGAAAGTGTAAAGGATTTTAGGTTTGTGCACAAAATTACCAGAACCCACATTCTTATTTCCAATAATTGCTAAAACAAACAAAAGAGGAAAAATAGCTAAGATGGATAGGGTTTATTTTCCTATTGTTGAATTATTTAGTATGCATGTTAGAGTACTAATGTATTCTAAAAATAACATTTTCAAAAAATGTCTTCAAAAATTTCAATTTCTAAGACGGAAATTTAGTGCTATTAAATCTATAAGCCTTCTGTTTACTTCATGTATTTATTAAGGATACACGACCTTTCAAAGTACATCATACAGTGATTTAAATATCCGATTACAGCCTATCTTCCTATAAATTATATGGAAAGTCTAACACTTCCTATGTCAAAGAGGAAAAAAGCTATTTAAGAGAAGCTGTATCGATCTTCAAAAATGGCGGAGCACTAATTTTTAAATTTTCTTTACTAGAACTGGATTTTTAAACAGTTTTCAATTTTGAAATTTTGACATACTATATTGTCACCCAATTGGCGGAGGGTGTGACGGCGGCAGCTGTGAGGAGGCCGGGGGCGGCCGAGCCACGCCTCCCATTAGTCTCTGTCACTAACTGAGGGGGAAGATTAGAGGAAATGTCGGTGGAAATAAAGAACATTGCTGAGTTGGTGTAATTGGACTTGTCATTTCACGAACCCACAAAGTCACACTGGTGTCAGGAAGCGGGAAGATAACATCACCGAACATTACAACCATGGACGCGGCATTGGAAAAAAATTTTTGGAGAAGATGATGGAAATGAAGGCCGAATTAACAGAGAAGACAGAAGCGGCAAATAACAGGCTGGCCGCGAAGCTGGAGATAATGAAGACGGCTAACGACAACATCACCGTGAAGATGGAAGAAATAAAGGCCGAGTTAACCACAGAAATGAGAGCAGCGAACGGCAGTCTGGCCACAGAAATGAAGGCGGCGAACGAGGCTCTCGCCGCAAAGTTTGAAGAACAGTTGGCCGGCGTAAAAGAGGACGTCACAGAGTTAGGCGAGCGCGTCGAGGACCTGGCGAGCCGCGTTAACGACCTGGAAGGGAAAGACGACAGCAGCGTGAAGTCCCTGAACGCCATGGTGGAGGACGTCGTCGGCAGGAAGCTGAAGGATTTGAAGGCCGACGCGCCGGGACGCGACACAACATCTGCACGCGTCAAACCTCCCAAGTATGACGGCGCGTCAACGTTTGAGGTCTTACGCCGCCAGTTCGACAGATTGGCCAGGCACAACGGATGGTCACTGGAGGAGTAGGCCACACAGTTAATAGCCAGCATCCAGGGAAGAGCCGCGGAAGTCCTAAACGCGGTGCAGACGACGGCGGCGCCCAAGGACATCTGGGAAGCCCTGGAGAATCCCTTCGGGAACCACCGCTTAGCTGCAGCATACCGCAGCCAGCTAAAGGCAAGGTCACAGCAGCCGGGGGAGACGCTGCAGGAGTTCGCCATAGCCATCGAGCAGCTGGCTAGCAAGGCCTTGGTTGACCTGCCACTGGAGTTCGTATCCCGGGAAGCCGCCTACAATTTTGTCGACGGGGTACGGGACACGGAGATTCGTCAGCGCCTAATGCTCGGCGAATATAAAACCATCCACGAGGCGCTGACAGCGTCATTATGGATGGAGGCGGCCAAAGTAACATCTATCCCGACGTCGAGAACGGGGAGTGTCCGCTACGCCGGAGACAGAAGACCAGCTGAGGGACGCCGGCGAAGACCTAGTGGCCTGTGTTGGGGGTGTGGACAGCCCGGACACATGCAGAGAGACTGCACACACCAGGAAGGGCAGGTGGAAGGACGAGTAAGGCCCGGCGTGGAGAGGGGCACGTCGGCGCCATTGCCACCATTCCCTCGAGTGACACTGCGCGCCGTCAGCCGGCGTATGGATGACGGCCTCATCGCGGACGGTTGGGTGAGAGGGAAGCCGTGCCGCGTGCTGGTGGACACTGGGGCAGCCGTGACCATCATCAGAAAGGGTTTGCCGACGAGGAAGCCAAGCCGACCGTACGAGCTGGTCACGGCATCTGGCGACAGCTTGCCTGTGGAGAAGGAGGCCCTGCTGGAGATGACCTTGGGGCGGAGTGCCGTGCGTCTGTGGGTGTTCGTCGCGAAGGTGGCTGAGGAGGTGATTCTGGGACTGGATGCCCTCAGGAGCCACGATGCGACGGTCGACGTCGGCAGGAAGGTCCTGCGGCTCAACGGAGAAGAGGTTATACTCCGTCAGCCCGAAGAGCGTCTTGGAATCTGCAGGGTCGTCTTGAACGAAGACGTGCTTGTTCCCGCAAGGAGCGAGGTGATGGTGACGGCGCGACCAGAAGGCCAGACAGCAGGTTGGGTCCCGAGGCTGCAGGAGTACGACTTCACCTCGGAACATCGTAGAGGGAAGAGCCACGGTAACGCTGACGCCATGTCCCGAGCACCCTGTCCAGAAGAGTGCGGCCAGTGTACAAGAGTGGAGGAGAAGGAGCGTGCCGCAGCAGTCCAAGTAGTCACGGCAGTGCCTGCGGATGGTTGGGGTAGCGCAGGCCTGAGGAGGGAGCAGCTGGCCGACGCAGACTTGGGGCCACTCTTGAGGGAAGTGGAGGCAGGGATGAGACCAACCTGGGAGGACATCGCACCGAGGAGCGCCACCTACAAGTCGTACTGGGCCCAATGGGACTCGTTGAACACCAGAGAGGGCGTGCTGTTCCGGGTATGGGAATCACCCGATGGGAAGACGCAGAGAGAACAGTTGGTACTTCCCCGGAGTAAGGTCCCGGAAGTCTTGGAGGAAGTGCACGCCGGTACTTCAGGAGGACGCCTGGGACCGAACCGAACGATTCACAAACTACGGCAGCGCTACTACTGGCTGAGACTCCGAGCAGATGCTGGTGGTACACCTGGACCGCCTGGCACGCTACGATGGTGCTGTTCGGGACGACCAGCTTTGAGGAGGGAGCAGTGTCACCCAATTGGCGGAGGGTGTGATGGCGGCAGCTGTGAGGAGGCTGGGGGCGGCCGAGCCAAGCCTCCCATTAGTCTCTGTCACTAACTGAGGGGGAAGATTAGAGGAATAGTCACTTGCGCGGGCGGCCCCTTCCCCCTTTCCCACGGCCATCTGGAACTTTCGGGTGGAAACTAGAGAAGTCGGGAAGAGACGGCGATATTCCTATAAAAAGGGGGTTGCAGACAGACAGTCAGTCAGTGAGTCAGTGTTTGAGGTGCTAGCAAAGGAGCACCGTGTTAATGAACGAGAAGATTGTGCAACGGAAGACTTTACGTAATTGTGTACGTGCATCTGATCGGTAACGGACGAACTGGTGAATCGTAATTGTGTGCATTACGTAATTTTGTGTAATTGGCAAGTGTTCAACTGTAAGTCTGTGGAAATAAAGAACATTGTTGAGTTGGTGTAATTGGACTTGTCATTTCACGAACCCACAAAGTCACAATATACTTCTAAATATAGATAAATCAGTAAGGAGATTAATTTTACAGCCATGCCTAGTTGTAATATTAGTAAATAACATTTGAACTGTACATTTTTAAGAAAAGAAATTAAATTTAAGTTTTAGCATGTATTTTCTTCCAAACTAGAGGGCTATTTAAACTTTATTTTTGCGGATTATTAATATAGTTATGAAGATATCCATTAAAAAGTATTACGCTTTTCAAGGTGTAATACATCGTGTGGCACAGCTTTAAAAACAATTTAAAAAGTTAAAGACTCTAGAAGTAATTAAAATGTACATAAAATTTAAATTCTCTAAATTAAATTATGATTGGTTTATTTAGTTTTCTGGCGGTTTGGGCTAGGAATGGAACTTTTTGGGGGTATACCTAAGCAGATACTTGTACTATGTATGCTCGTTTCCTTTTTATGGAGCACAAGTTTGTATTTCAATGTATTTTCATTTTGGAATAAGTAGCATTTCAGAAAATAGATCTGAACATATTTTTTAAAGTTGTACTACTTTGCAATATGTTTAATAGAGTTGCTTCTGTAGCACTTGAAGATGAACGCATATTTATGTTGGTAACAATGACGTAAGTGATATAGTGGGTGGCTAGTAATCGAAGAAGTTTAAAAATAAAGTGAAGTAGATTTTCTAGGAAATTTAGCAATATATAGTATATTGTTCTCGATGTTTATTTTAAAAATATAAAAATGAATATTGAAAGAAACATTATTTAACAAGAATATATGAGTGAACGAAGAGAAGAATTTCGCAATCTTTAAGATAAAAATAATCACGGAATAGAAATGAAGCTAAAATTAGGTGAAGATTACTAAAATGTGACCCTTTAGAGTTATGAAGACTAATAAATATGAACATAGGTGAATAAAATGTAGGAAGTTTAACAGCAGAATGAGCAAAATCAGCTTCTAACCCCGCGATACATCGGCAACTATACTGACATCTGTCCTGCGGGTGGCCAACAATAAGGCGTTCGACCGAATTCGGTTTTGTGAGGGTGTAATGCAGAAGCATTTCAGAACAAACTATCTCATATTTATGAGTTAACAGAACATTACAACTATAACTGCAGGGTACGGTAATGGTGAATAAAAATATTGATAGTGTTTTACTTTATGATATAAAAAACATATTACATTTTCAAGAAAGTTGCTTTTGCTAATGGCGAAAGGGGCTTGGCAATATCTGTTTAATGTAAATAATGCCTGCTGTAGAAATATTGCTTATAAATATTTGGATAATTTAGTGAATAATTTAATTAAAGTGAATAGTATACTTTATATATTAGGTGTTTTCTTCTTTCAAGCTGAGAAGATACTGTGAGCCAATAAAGGTATAGATGAATGAGAATGAAAGGGGAGTACTCCCACATCGAAATTTAGAACTGCAAAGCAATTCTAAAGATATATGCAGAAAAATCTTATTAGGAATATTCACGCTAGAATATAGAAGTAAATTCTAAAGATATACTCAGAAAAATCCGATTAGGAATATTCTGGCTAAAATATAGAAGTAAATAGAAGCAGTCATAGAATTGATACGAAAAGGTAATATACATTTTGTGTTATTCGACTCATGTTCTAACTATAAGAAAGCTTCAGAGATTTATAAATTAATATTTACAGATAATAACGAAGGAAGAATGATCGCATATCATTAAATTGTTGCTAGGTCAACTGTTTGAGAGATATATTACAAAATAAGTTTGAAAATATGTGGGTATTCAAATTTGTGCCTTGGAAGCTGCTTCCGGAATAAATTATAATGGACTTAATATCTTCGTTACTTTTAGAATTACTTTTAGTTTGTTTCTGAAACAGAGCTTCTGAAATCATATTCAAAACAGCAAGAGGGAATTGATGGCAGAAGGATTGGTAATAACAGTTTAACGTATTCTAAAAATATTTAACAAGCTATATGTTTAACAATATAATGTGGATTAAGAGCACAGATATACAAAACATAAACTCATCCTTCCGGTGTCGTTCTGTGCATAAGTTTAATTGTGAGCACAGTGATATTTTGTACACTTTACCAATTTTAATATAATTATTTTTATAATATTTATGTTATGCAGGTAAGATGATTCATTGAATAACGTCAGTCATGCAAGCTGATTGGCTCGTCTTTGTTTCTAGATTTTATCGTTTTAGCACAGAAAAATTTTCGACGTCACGAATAGCTGAATGTTGTGTGTAATACTTCCTCTGTTGATATTAAAGACTCCTTGAATATGTATATTGAATGCCTGGCTGTGTACTTTAGCCCAGAAAGTAGAACTTAGAATACTATTCCACATTTAATTTCTCTTCTGTAAGCATTAATATAATTTCTACGTGTTACCGACTTTGAATGGCTCTATGTTTAATTTATATTTCCTTCCGCGTCTAGGTCAGCTGCACTGAATGCTCTTGGAGTTCTTGAGATTCAATAAATATCATCTAGTTATCTATAGCCGCAAAAGCTCACATGAGAAGAGAAAGAATTGTGCTTCCAACATAGAAATTCCTGCTTCAGTCCTATATAAAAACTTAAAGTAGCTTAGTTCTTAAAGAAAAACAAGCTACTATCATATTATATGGAAAATAATAATTCTTTAAGCTGTGAACATCTCTAATCCTTCTACTTTGTAATACTCTCACATTTTAAAGCATGGTTATGTTTTATAAACGCAGCCCGACTAAGAGATACTCTGCTAGAAAATATCACTCACTGCCACACATGAAGAATATCTTGTGAGCAATTATTACATTATTTTACACCTCCTTATATCATTTTTAGGGAAACCTATGTGCACTACCAAAGGAAACACGATTATGAGTCATTCATGGATAACTGGTTGGACGATAACTGCAATCCTGCCTTTACCTTCTTGCCTTAACTAAGTCATGTTAGATATAAGCAAAATTTACTGCGTACTTGACAATGAGTGCCCCATAAATGTTTTAAAACTTCCAAGATACGATCTTTGGCATTCTATTCAAGAATACTTTTACTGGCAGAAGGTGGCTCTAACAATGATAAAATGTTATGATAGGTACTATAAACTCTTTTATTGGCGATTAACTTTTACACTGGCTTGTATTGAGTTGTAGAATTAATCGCTTTTATTGGGTTATCAGAAGAGATTTCTTCATTTTGATATCATGCCCTTTGATATAAAACAACACTTTAGGAAGTGTTATACTTATCTTGGTGTTATAGTACGTTTTTAATAACAAAGAACTCATAAAAACAAATAGGTTTTCTCCAAAGCGTCTTTGTTGTGTTACGGAAGCGCTAAGAGAAACTGCTGGATTACGGTTAATGCAACTTTTAAGCATAACAAGGTTCTAGAAGTGAACCCAAGAATGTGTAATGTATGGAAATGAGAAATCTTCCGCAGTAGCATGACACTGCTGCACTCATCATAACAACATTCAAGAGCCTCGTTTAATTTGAAAGCTAGATTAAATTCAAATTTGCAGATGCTGCCGGATGAAGATGTTAGCCATAGCGCACTTCGGTTCTCTGTGAGGAAATGTGCTGGAAGTGAATGGGAATTATCCGATTATCTCAGCTACATGTGAAATCCTAAAAAGAACCAGACTTCATTTAATAATTGACTTTACTTCTGTTCGTTTTACACTTAAAGCTATAAACATGCAAAATACGCGATATTTCATTTGCATATCTTATTTTGCCTCTGAGTGGTTTAACACTCTTTTCACTAACCAACTTCTCTGCTTCATCTCCCTCTATCTGGCTTCATTAACTTCCCTCTTTAATGCTTCCTCTTTTTGCATTCAGAGACAAAGAACGTCGCTGTATACCTCCGGTTTGTCTCTCCCTCTGAAATTAATTTACGGTATACGTTGATGTGGCAAAATGTTTAAATCACGCTAAAATTTAATTGAATTTATGTACTTTGTAATTTCCTTAACAAGTATTATATTAATAGTAACATTTGAACGGCAAATTCAAAACAATTGAGCTGTAAGCGCCACTTTTTATCGTTAGCATGATTGTAAATCTAATCCTAACTATGAAACTTGTGTCCTTGCAAGGTTATAAAATCATATTTGAGCATTAATTGAGCTTCTTCCTTTATTATATATTGGCTTTCAGTTTTAGTAGATCTTTTTTGTTGTAATTTTACGTCCTCCAAAGTTAAGTCATATCGGACGGTAAACTAAATGGGAGAAATGATGCTAAAATGTGTCCAGGGTCCATGGAGCTTAGAGCTGCCTGACGTTCGTCTTTAAGAATAAGGGAAAACCCCGGAAAAAGCTTATCTAGATAACTCACCCTGACCGAGATTCGAACTTGGTACATCTTGAACGTGAGGCAGACACGCTAATACGCTACGCTACCGAGGCAGGCTTTTAGTAGAAGATAAAGTTCCTTGCAAACTCAAATGAGAGAATTTACCAAGTATAGTGAGTTTATACTACAAATATTATCTAAACAGCTGTTACTTACGTAATATAGCTATTTCATTCGTGGTGCACCTTAAATATATCTTCAAGATTTAGTAACATAACCCCACAAGAAGTAATCCAATGGCGTTAAATCACAAGATCTCGGGGGCCAGTTAACATCATCACCACGGGAAATTATGAACCCTCTGAACTTCTCCTTCAAAAGATCGATTATTTCGAGAGCAGTATGACCTGTGGCACCAACTTGCTGGAACCAGATGTTTCTGAGATCCACACCATCCAATTGAGGTCAAAAATAGTACCTTATAACAGTCCAGTATCACGCAATGCACATGTTTGGCGAACAGATGATCCATTTTGGTAATAAACTTTCACAATTTCTAAGAGTGGCTGAATGCTGTAACGTTCCGTGACTATTTGTCAGTAGCAACTGTAGCCACATGAAGAAATTGACTGTTGTAACTCAATAAAAACGACAGTTAGGTATCTCAGTTAAAAGTTAGGAGACTCTAATTGAAAGACTTGATATTTAATGCAAGAAAAGTTGAGCCCAATCCCAAAACTGAAAACTATAAGTTGTAATTATGACTTATATTAGGTCGAAAATCTCTAAACAGTTATAAGGAAAGAATTGCATCCATAGGATAATTTTAGAGTTTTATATCGTTCATAACTTTGATAAATCTACATAATATAACTGGCTGACAACATCACTTGTTACTCCAGAGGGAGCTTTTGAGCTTAATGGGGTTTCAGAAGGAAAAAAAGTTTATATTTGAGATATTATAACCGTGGAATTTATATTCGAGTAAGAATTTCAAGAATATTTCGTGTACCTATTCTGCTCAAAACTTTCCATTGTTATGTTTCACGCTGCAACTGCAATTTATAAATGTCTGGTATACGCTGATGACGAACGGGATGCCTAGTCACTGGATTTAAGGGGCGAAGCAGCGAAGAATCGAAAGGCCGTTCCTACATTCCTTAGGTCTAACGCGTGTTCTGCTGTGTGCTACAGTTCATGTTGGCCTTAGACAGTGCTATTGATTCTATGATCATAGTTGCTGTCAACAGGTGACAATGCATACTTTAATATCACAATGCAATCATAAAATCATACGCAGGCATTTCCAAATATGTATCTGCCTTTGATAGATAGAGTCACGACAAACGGTGTGCCTCGAATGCGAGAGTCCCTAGTGGTCTACCGGGGAAATAAACGAGTCAAATGGAGAATTTAATGTCATGATGGCAAGTTGGTCATGGTAACTCAATAGGTTAGAGTGACTGGACGGAAACCAGGAGATCCTGGCATGGCATTGAATTTTCCATGTTGCCTCTATCAAAGACCTTAGCCTATATATGGCTAGTGTGAAGAAATTATTAATTTCCATCAAATAACTGAAATATCTGCCTTCTTTAAATCTATTACATCGAACAGAGCAATTAAGTGCCAATGGATCGTTCAAGTCACATTCAAATGGAATAGGTCCATCGATTACAATTCAAATTTTTGTAGAATTCTCACTGTCGTGAATTCTATCGTTAAAAAAGTAACTAGAACGTTCTATACCCTTAAAATTGATCTTGGCATATTTTTGGTCTTCAAATTGAACTCCGATTTAGGTTAAATTTCACTGTCGATATTGTTATCTATATAAGTAGAATTTTATTTACATAATACATTTAATTATTTTGCTGTTAGTATAGTCATTACTTCCAGTTCGTATCTAGCCTTATCCAATATAGGACACAAGGCTACTCATCTGAAAACCAAAACCGTAAAACACGATAGGCATTAATGTCCTTTTATAAAATTTAATAAAGTTTCCTTCTTCCCTTATGCCTAACTATTTTGGCGTTATATCGAATAAATGAGGAGTTTTATTTTATTTTTCATTAATTTCACACTTTTGTTATAAAATGTTACTAAAAACTCAAATTCCTAAATATATTAACATTTCCTAGTGCTTAGTTATCTAGTAATACATAATTGCAATGAATTGGTGGCCCAAATGCCATAATGCAATCCTAATTACAAACACTTTTATATTAAATACAGATTTAATTTAAAAATTTTGCCTGCCTCGGTAGCGTAGATGGTAGTGAGTCTGCCTCACGTGCAAGAGGTCCTCAGTTCGAATCTCGTTAAGGGTGAGTTTCCTGGATAAGGTTTTATCCCCGGGGTTTTCCCTTATACTGATAGAAGAATGTCGGGTAACTCTACGCTCCATGGACCTCGGACTCATTTGAGCATTACTTCATCTATGTCATTCCTCCTCTTAAAGAGAAGCAGGAAGGTGTAATCATTTAAAATGAATCTCATCGCTCCATTCAATTGATCTATAAATACTGAAATAAAGCCCGCCTCGGTAGCATAGATGGTAGCGTGTCTGTGTCAAGTTCAAAAGGTCCCGAGTTCGAATCTCAGTCAGGGTGAACTACCTGGATAAGGTTCTTTTCCGGGTTTTGCCTCATCCTCTAAGACGAATGTCGGGTAACTCTAAGCTCTATGGGCCCTGGGTTCGTTTAACCATCATTCCACCCATTCCATTCATCGTCCGACATGACTTAACGTTGGAGGACGTAAATTAAAAAAAAAAATCTACATTAATTTTTTAACATATATGGTAACTATATAAGAACCAGCTCAAATGTTAACTACCACTGTTTGGATGATTACATTGCATTACATTGAACCACAACTTAGAAGGTTAGATGTCTCACAATCATTTTAAGCATTAAAAATATTCTTTCTCTGATACAGGATTCTACAAATGAGAATGAAAAAGCTCCGTATTACTATTGCGGTTTCTCTCTCCACACAGAGCGATACAACCAGCATGTTCTGCAGGATTTGTTGGCATTTGTTTCAGCTTTTCGTCATCTAGTATTTTTGGTATTATACGCATTGTGTTATTTTTATTTATTTGGATATTTCTAACCTAAATTGCAAGATTGCAAGAATGAAACTATATCTAATAACTGCAAACTATAAACAACTGGCAAGATATCAGTATTTTAGCATTTGATATAGCAGATGCTTCTCCGTATGTAAGCATTAACAATGCCACCGGCTCGTAATGCACATTCCATGCTTCGGCTACTTCTCCGACATAACTTCCCACTCAATGCCGAGATAACCTGAACTACACACAGCCATGCATACATCCGCCCTTTGCTTATGATTCTCTGATCTTCATCAAATCAATATATAATAACAATATAGGTTTTATTCTGAAATGCATTAACAGTTGGTTTAGCCTTATTCTTACAACTTTGTAAATGTATAAGTTAAAGAGTGGTAAAACATCTTAGCGAATCACTTGATTTACAGCAATCATATTAATCATTTGTATTGACAATTCGAGGGTTCGTAAATTCAAAAGTATTGTTTGCAGAAATTTAAAACACTCTTTATTGCAGTAAAACAGCAAATTTTTACGTCCCTTGCAGCAGCAAAAAGACATGACATTGAAAAACAACAGTCTTCAAGGTTGACTCAGTGCTTCACTGCATGTAAACAAACAAAAGAATTACTGCGATGGAGTTCAAACGTCCACTGTAGCAATAACCATCACACAACTCACACAATTGACTGCTTCACACACTTTGCCGCTATTTATACCTCCCAGTCATAGTTCTAGAATACAGTAAACCATTCGATAACAATCGCGACGGCATCACAAAGGCGGAAAGTTCCAGACTTTTCTCTGCTTCTTTCTCTCTCTCGGCAAGCGTCCAGCTCTGCGCGCTACTCTCTCATTCTTTCCTGCTCACGTGCTCAGCTCTGGCTTTGCAGCGGCTCCAACACAACAATGCCATCGGTGACAGTATTATGCTGATATTGTTAAGACTTTTTATGCAATCTCAATAAAATTATAATGATCCTCTAATATTTTTCTTTAAATTTTTATTGTGTTGAATGCATTATTATAATCCATAAAAGTTAAGAATCTTAGTAAATTCTATCCTTTTCGTTTAACGGTTCCTTGCGTCTTTGAGAATATGTATACAGCTGGAGCTCGTTCTTCCCGTTCTAAATCTTTTAAATTATAATCCTATCTTTTCCATTATTGGTTCCAGTATATTATTTACTACATTTTCGAATACTTTATAGCAAGAGTTTAAAACACACATAATTCATAACTCTCTCGTTTTGAAAATGCGATACACTTGGAGTATATTCTATTCCTCTGAAATGTGTTCACTGCACCAACACATATTAATCAAATTATATAGCTTGGTTTCTGTGTGCATATTAATTGTAGGATACATGTTTTACCATATATGTATTTATTTTAACAGTTTCTGTGGATTTTCTATGCTCTCGGTATTTTTGTCTAATCCTGCGTTTCATTTATCTACCGGAATGACATTTCTATTTGCTTCTACTAATATAGATGAGCTTTCTGCATTATTACTAACGCAACTGAATTAATTTAACAGTTCTTTTTGCACTACGTTAGTGATAAATATATCCTTTTGTTTTTTGTTCAGAGGTTTCATTATTTAATATTGCTGATTGTCTGTAGCATTCATACCAGAATTCGTGTTGGTATATTTTACTAAATCATTCCCAAATGCTTCTTTTGGCTTCTCTTGCTCTTTTTTGTTATGGTCGATTTGTTATTAGATTTTTATATTGTAATCAGTTGCTGGATTTGATGTTTTTAAAGAAATTATCTCTTTAAATTCTACTAGTTTTTATATTTTGTTGCAGTGTCAGTGGTCCAATTTTATCCAAGGATTGGCGACGGGCAGTTAAAATGGTAAACAGATAAGCAGCACGCTCCTCCATGATAAGGAAGGAAGCGTTATTATTGGGTTAACCGATCTTTGGAAGTTTATCTTGAACGTTTTGTAACTCTGTGACATTTCCGATTGTTATATAAACGTGCGCTCTTGCAAGTTGAGATAGTGAATGAGTGAGAAACGGGTGAGTGAGCAAGTGTATTTCTGGCGAGTTTGTGACAGCTCTAGTGACGTGCACTGAGTCCTATCATTGCAAGGGATTAGAGACATCTTGTATTTGAGCTCCCAGCTAGTGAACCGGTTGGAAGAAGGGGCTAATTTGTAGTACTTCGTTACGCTGATACGTCACTGAAGAAACTGCCGTGAAAAAGAAGGCAGTGAAGTGACAGTAACATTCGGAACTAGTTCACATTAGTGAAGTGACAGTGTGAGCTAAGCAAAATTTCAGGGGTAATTGAATTAATTTAGTGAGTGACAATTATAGGGCAGTAACATTCTACAGAACGGAGTATGTGGTAGTTTAAAATTGGATAAACTCACAATACCCTTTTTCCACATATTTAAGCCTTTAGTATAGCATCTCGTGACACCGCACCTAGAGAGTTTGTTACTGCTCCATAACTGCTTTTCCTTGTATTAGCCGACACTTGATATTATTGCTACTTGTTTTGACACTTGCAGATTTATGCTAACGTTTTCAGTAATGTAGACTAGTGTTTCTTTTTTCTTTTGGCTGATAGAGATTAAAACTAATACATGGCTCTTCTTTGTTCTTAAGTGATTTTGCTTTATTTATTTAACCCCCTCAAACTCTACAGCTATATCGAATATTCCTAACTTTCTTTGAGTCTTTTTTCATCTTACTGATATAGACATTCCTGAAGCTATCAGATCGCTGGAAAGCTCTTGTGTCTTGAGCAAGTATGACAAATTTGCTCTATTTCTTCTCGGGCAACAAGTCAGGTGAAAAGACTATTATATATCGCCGTTTCTGGAGTGTGCGTCTCTCCCATCATCAGTATATTTATAAAATGTTATAACCACAAATGAAACACTGGACATAACACAACCATAAACAAAGACAAAACACTATCAAAATTCACATTACTCAACAAAAGACTGTTTTCAGTAAATTAAATGCCAGGTCAAGAGATGGCGTGAGTATAGAAAATTGTGTCAAAGAAACGTAACTCAAATATCTTGGCGTCCATCTTGATCGTCAGCTGACATGGAATACACAAATCAAAAGCAAACTAAATCAAGTCTATGCTCGTCTTCACAAGTTGTATCCCATCCTGAACCGCAAATCCTCTTTACGAGTCGAAAGTACGCTGCTACTATACAAGAGTATTCTACGACCACTTCTTCTATATGCCAGTCCTGTATGGGGATGTGCTTGACCTACTCATATTCACCTACTCCAGGTGTTTCAAAACAGAATATTACGATTGTCTGTGAACGCCCCGTGGTACATCCGGAATGCACAGCTGCATAGAGAATTGGACATAGCATTAATGAATACATCTCTGCAACGACAAGCTCACCTTCCTTACATATCAGGTGCTTTATTCTTCCAACTGGGACGTCACCTTGATGCTGCACCAAGACTGAAGGCACGCTTCCCACAGGTCATTTTATTTCTATAATGTTTATTTATTATGTATTGAAGAAGTTATTTAATTTATACTCACACTAATCAGACCAGTTTGCTTGAGGACTCTAGTATGAGTATCCTCTTTCCCTGTACACTTTAATGTTATTGTGTATATTATGTATATAGCTCCAACTGTGCTGAGCAATTGAAATAAAAATTCAACAAAGGAAACTGATAATAGAAAACACAAGATGAAACGTTATTCGCTAACTAATATAAACTGAGGTTCAAAATCGGTGCCTCCTGAAGGTCAGGCAGACATCCTATTCTCACACTATAGAGGTGGGCGTAATTATTGTTAAAAACTAGTAAGAAATGCCCACAAAAATGCTTCTCAGTAAACCGCTGAAGCCACTGATGGTGTATGAAACCGCTTTGTATGTGTATTCATTAGTTGCGAGTCAAGAGAGAAATATTTAAATATTCATGACCACTTGTTAAACGTTATCCCTGTTACAAATACATGTTTGACTTTAGAAGAGGTTATTTATGACTACCTCTCAGACTTCGGTATAGAATTAACTTATTTTTCTGTGGAAACTGTTATCAAGAACTTATATTCTCTGTTTCCCCGTTTCCCAAAAATGAGATAAACTGTAAAACATAGCTCTGACAGTGGTGAAAATGTGAATACAGCAGATATATAACTATGTTATTAAATTAGAGAAGCAGGAAACATTGGCTGCCTATATAGAACATTTTAAAAGCACTAGAATAAGTCTGTAAAAAATCACAAGCTATGGACTTATTTTAAGTGCCTGGAATTTAGACACAGAATATGAGCTTCCAGAAATATACCAGGTGGCCCATTCATTCACCTAACCATATATTCTTACCTGCGTTAAAACAGTTGCACAACGCAACTGGGAAATTGCAGTTAAACGTATGGAGTGTCATGAGCGAACTTTGTTGTGCTCCGAGCTATTGGCAAATGCTTGAAAAAAAAAGATAATTTCACTAGTTCTATAAATCATAAGTATTTGTCTTCCTCTACTATGTATTCACAATAAATAAGGAAACGTAATGCATTCCAACCAAAATATTTGCCTCTTCACATGTGTCTACAGGCCTTAGTGCTCAGCAACTGTGCCTCTGCCTCTGTGACGGGCAGATGGCAGTTTCGACACCATCACATAGACATCTTGCCTCTATGACAAATTTCGAGAGAGGAGATTTTGTTTCCCGAACTGTAGAAGATCTTTTGTACCTATGCCCTTGTCGGAGCGCCCCCTCGAGAGTGAAGCAGAAACCACAGGTTTCCGATAGAAGAATGTAATAAAGGAATGATAAAACCATATAAATTATTAATAAGCAATTTGGAATATATGATATAAGAAATAAAGTGAAAAGAAATACTGTAATAGGAATAAAGTAAATGAAGTAAATATAGGGAAAAAGTTGCCTTAAGTTAGAACGGGTAGACGAGGCCGGATACGTCAACAATAGGACAATTAAGGCCCAAACTTCCTTCGCCAGGACAGAGTCACCAACAATAAGGAGGTTTAAGGAAAATATGTAGAGGCAGGATGCAGGACCGTTATGACGCCAAGAGGTCATACAACTTTAGGGAGTGGACCCGTGACTGTTGAACAGTTGAAGGTGAATGGAAATGGCCAATAAGGTAAAATCGTAGAAATAAACTCCTCCAATAAAATGTAGCGTAAACCATGTGATAGGCGTGAAATAGAGAACAAATAGAAAAAGTGTGGAAATAGGCAAACAAATATAGGAAGAAGCCAAGAGTAGGGCGAAGTGAAAAGTGTCACTCGGTTGGTTACAACGAAAGGGAGAGGACACGTTAGTTTAATATCTGATGGCGAGGTAATAGTGGAGTTAAATTTCAAACGTGGTGGGGCTAAAAATCCTCAAAGAGACAAGGCGATGCAACGAGAGTGAGAGCAAAAGAGGAAAGCAGAGCAGTCCGTCAAGTAAGATCTGTGGGAATAAACAATCCATAGAAAATTGAAGCAGGACTTTTCATTGGCTGGTGATAACTGCTGGTGCTTGAGAGAGTACTCTTGCTCACCGACACGTAATCCTTAACCATCCTGCCATACCACACCAAAAGGCCACACCAAGAGGGAGAGATAACGTCAGAGGATGCTAAATGTGGTCGGGCCAGAAAAGGGATCTAAGCAGAGTATGGTCCCTAAGAGCTACAGTGCTAGGCAGATGACACAGTGACAAGTTTTACTTACTTTCACTCCTTATAGATAGCGCATTCGCCATTAATGTCTCTTTAGATTTTTACTGTATTTTTAAACCTTTGTGTTGTAGTATTAAAGATCCAATAGGTAATCTTCCTTAGTGACTACATGACAAAAAGGTACATCCAGTAATATTGGTCGGCTCACGGAATTTAAATAGGGCATTTCTACTAGATAGAATTGACCTTTTCCACGTCATTTGAAACTTACAGTCAGCTTGGTTAATATTTTGTGTGAGTGATACGTACTAATATTTCATTAGATCGTAGTTTTCTCTGTCAGTTTTGCTACTTGACGTGAAAACCGCATTCAAATTATTCATTACCTTTGTGGGACTTCCATTACGCAGTTCACAGGAAATCTATTTTCAGCTTCGTTATCAATTATAAAGCTTCGAATTGAAGCAGGTAGGCTTTTTCTTTCAGCGCAATAAACATTAAGTTTGATGATCCTTTCAGTGCTCGTTCTAATAAGTAATTTGATGATACGAGAATGTGTAATAAGTACAGATTTAATTGACTTTTCGGATATACGAGGGCTGTTCAATCAAGAATGATCACAAATGTTTTTGAGAACGTACCTTTACTCATCCACATAATTTTAAAGACGCTTCTCAATATAGTCTCCCCTGAATGCGATGAACTTGTCCCAGCGATTCTGCCAGTCTTCAAAAACAAGCTGGAAACCATTTTTGAGAGATCCTTCAAAATCGCCTCCGCAGCCTTCACCACTGCTTCTGATGATGGATAATGCCTCCCACGAAGGCGCTTCTTCAAGTTAGGGAATAGAAAAAGTCACATGGGGCTAAACATGGACTATAGGGAGGGTGAGGGATGATCTCCACGTTATAGTTTGCAACATATTCAGCAACAACATTGGCAATATGCGGCCGCGCATTATCGTGGTGCAGCATCCAGCCAACTTCACGGAAATATGGTCTTTTGTGCCTCATATGGGCTTGCAATGTTTTCAGGACATCCCTGTAGTATTGTCCAGTTACTGATGTGTGTGCAGATACAACATGCTGATAAACCATTCCATGAATATCAAAGAATGAGATGACCATAACTTTCCCAGCAGAAGCAACCACGTTTGCTTTTTGGGGGTTGGTGATGAAGGAGATTTCCGCACTGAGCTTTACTGTTTACTCTCAGGATCAAAATGATGTAGCCAAGTTTCATCAGCAGTGATTACGTTTGAAAGAAACTCCGGATCTTCCTCTAACATCAACTTTTAACTGCATGTTAGCTCCATTGCAGCGGTAGGCGATACTGAACATGTCTGAACTGGCTCTGTTCTCACAGGCGGGAACCATGAGTACCAACAATGAATCTACTACGGCGTGTTTGTTTCACATTAAGCTAACGGAATATAATGAGACTGAATTTTAGTACGAAAGATTATGACCGTTCTTTGTTGTATTGGATTGTTCCGAGGGAATTTGGCAGGTGGTCCAGACTGGGGTTTTGTACCTATGTCCCAAGTGGGGAATCCCCGGGAGGGAGGAAAGAGCGAGAGGAGACAGAGGCCGGCCGATCCCAAGGAGTCACTACAGTACAGAGGGCGAGGATATACAGTGAGATACAAATTATCCTAAAGTAGCTCATTGTAAACTGTCGTAATGGCTTGTGTTGGTTTAAGCAAAATTAAAAGTATCTGCACAAATGTTCTTCTAGTACAGCAGGTTTTAATTGCAGGTATTGAATGGAATAATAGGCGTAGGACAGTAATTGTGGGATACAGAGTGGATGGTCCTGGCTTGAATACTATAAAAATAAATATAATTAAGCCAATTAAAGGGATTAATGTCCCTATAGGATATAAAATATATGGTTTGATAATTTTAATCTTGGAAAGATAGAGTCAGACTGAAAAATTCAATGCCATAGCCGGGATTTGAACCACGGATATTCTGGTCGCCGTCCAGCCGCTCTAAGTTTGAGTCATTTGGAGAACTTAATGTCATGTCGGCAAGTTGGCCATAGTAGCTCAATGGTTAGAGCGGCTGGACGGCAACCAGAACATCCGTGGTTCAAATCCCGGCTATGGCATTGTATTTTTCAGTCTGACTCTTTCCATACTTTAGCCTACACACGGCCAGTGTGAAAGAACAATTAATTTCCAATTTTAATTTTGATTGTTTTTGTTTGTTTTGGAAGGGTATGCGAATGTTGTCTCCTTGTACCAAAAATTTGCAGTCCATAATTTCCTTTCATCTGTTAATTTTTTCTTTCTTTGATAACTATCATTGCATAAATATTTGCTATCTCAATTACTTCAGTAAGCGTTCCAATGTAAGCGTTGCGCTATTTCCTGCTCTTCACTATCCTTAACTTCAGGTTATATGCTGCTGCCAAACTGGGCTATACAGCTAATATTGAAAACAATATCGCATTTATCTTTGGTAAATAAGCGAATATATTTGAAATATCTGAGTACATATGCGGAACGGTAATAATCTGTTTGTATAATCCTCGGCAGAAATTATTATACCAGCGTAAAATTTGTCAGTTACCTCCAGTTTGGCTGCTTGATTTATTCCATTTTAGTCCGCTGATGCAGACATTATTCTACAACTATATTTTTGCATATTTCCCACGCAATGTAGAACTGTGAATGTGGCAGAGGTAGCAACACAATATGAACGAGGCAACACTCCACGAAACTGTCGATATGATCGGATTTTTAAAGTCAGCTCTGTAATAATGAATCAATTTAAAAATGTGTAATTAAAACCAGGTATACAAAAATGAAACATATACAACAAAATTTTAATGAGTTGTGTCAGCGCAGTTTTATTTTTGTTTATTATTTGTAATTAATCACATATGATATACAAAAATGGATCCGTTATCAATATGTTATTATATTTGCATTGTTTGATTGCATTGTGTAGGAAAACGGTTTTTATTTATAAGTACTAACGAAATATTTACTTACACAGATAGAAGTATTGGAAATAAATGTTAGTCTATCTTAAACATCCGCTAAATACTTTTATTAATGAACATTTGAAACGATTGCCGACGTAGTGTGCCTACTTCTGGCCCGGGGGACCTATGTTCAATGCCTGTAACTGCTTAAGCCTTTTCCCAGCTGGAGGTCTGCACGGAATGCGGTAAAGAACAGGAGAGGTCAGGTAGTGGCGGTGTGACGTCAGCTGCACCAGCTCTCACCACCAAATATGCTGCCGAACGAAAGAAAGGTTAGCGTGTGACGTCACCGCGCTGATTACTGCTGTCGAAAGGGAAGGAATAGTTTGATGTGTGCGGGTAGGAAAGATAGGAAACATACTGTGTGTTAATACTATTGTCACCCAATTAGCGGTAGGCATGAAGCCCACAGCTGTGAGGCCACGCCTCCCATTAGTCTCTGTCACTGACTGAGGGGTGGTTAGGGAAGGGTCGCTTGTCCCTAGGCGCTTCTCTCCCCTTCTTCTGCCCTCCGGAACTTTCGTGGGGGAAACCAGAGACTTCTAGAAGAACGGTGACATTCCTATAAAAAAGGGTTTCAGAGAGACAGGCAGTCAGTTGGTTAGTGAGTGTGAGTGAGGAGACAGTCGCAGTTCTTGGTGTAAGAGTTAGTCAGTGTTTGACGTGCTAGCGAAGGACGTGTTAATGAACGAGAAGACTGTGCGTGCATCGGAGTTTACGTAATCGCGAGTACAAGGAAATTGTAACGGACGAGCTGGTGAATTGTAATTGTGTGCAGCACGTAATTCTGTGTAATTGGCAAGTGTTAAACTGTAAGTCGGTGGAAATAAAGAACATTTTTGAGTGGTGAAATTGGACTTTTCATTTCACGAACCCACAAAGTCACAATATGTACAACTGACATCTTGGGTGTTGTACTATTAATGCTGACTGCTTTAATTACACAATTTGTCACAGTTTACAAACAATTACATTTTGACTCTGTGCTATGAGCAGATATATAAAACTTTACCTCGTAGTTTATATGAATGACAGACATGTTATAAAGTAGATAAAATAAAATATCAAGTAATTTTCTCTGCAAATTGGATGAGACCCATTCACAACAGAATTAGCTGGACATTTTCCGACACTTAGGAAGTAGTGTCTGGGAAATCTGTAATCGAAAGCTGCATGTTAGATTGTGGTCCAACAAGGTACTTCGGGGTTTGGACTTAGCTAATTTCATAACAGAAAAAATTTGTTCGCGCACATATGTCGAGCCAAGCATATATGATGTCCATACGGCAAGTGAATACAACCTCGGAAATCTGGCTTGGGGAACATTCTTGTAAAAATAAGCCAAGTCTTTCTTGTGTGTATATTTGTCCTTCAATGAATCGTCACATTTTAAATTTAACAGTGCCATTAGGTACATGGTAGCTGCATTATAGTCATCGAGTGCGGTACATCTGACTGAATCCTCAGATTCTGATTTTTTTTATTTTATATATATATATATATATATATATATATATATATATATATATATATATATATATATATAAAGTTTTTTTTAAAGACGGGAACGGGTACAAAGTAAGTCGTTTAGAACATTTCTTGTTTTATTGGCTTGTACTGTGAGACATATGAAGGGTTCTATTTGCTTGAATGGTTATTAGATCTGCATTTGTTCCAAGTGATAAATGTATGGCTCCAGAGAACGCAAGGTTTTCCTTCATATATAGGTCCATCTCTGCTCCTTTAAAAATATACGTAAGTGCTTTCCTAGCACAGTGTCCCCTCTCCGTACTTTTAGTAGCCAATGTAGAGTACCAGCAACCAACTAAACTGCAAAATTATGAAATTTCGTGTCTTTGAAGCGAAACTCCAGTTATACCAGCTGTGGTACTGAACGTAAGAGTTCTTCTGGACGAAGTTTATGCAGAGGGTCTCGGAGGGAGGTCCAAATCAAGTCAACTCGCTGACAGTTGTACAAGCGATGCTCAAGTGTATCATCTTCCACACATACGCCACAGATCTTCGAATTCACTCTACCGTGACGTCACATTTTTTCTGCAGTTGGAAACGTTTCATTAACAACTTCATAAATAGTTTCTCTACAGAGCGACGGAAGGTTACAGTTGGTTGCATTGGCCCAAACGCATTTCCAATCACGACTGTATTTTGTTTCCACATAAGGTCGTTTAATACCTGGCTCCATCAAGGACGATAGAGGTTTTTGGTAGTCAGAAACTTCTCCAGTCGCTCCCCGGAATTTTCAAAAGCACGAAGCTTGGCAACCAAACGATGAAATTCCCATGTCGGTCTCTCCACGGTATGTAACTGGTCATACTAAAACTTCTTGTCAATTGGAGACTCACTGCCAAGTAACGAGGACAATCCTCTCTTTCCCAACAGCGCCATACACTTGTTGTCAACATCCACTAGACCACAACCACCTTTCTTTAGAGGAAGACGCAATTGCGGGCGAGCAACTCGATATGCTTTCCCCGTTCACAGGAAGTATCCAAGCAGAGTCTCAAAACTTTGGGCGAACTGCTTAGGGAGCGGCAAAATCTGAGCCAGATACCACAGTTTACTCAGTGCATAAGTATGAATATACCAGACGCGTTGTAACAACGTTAGATTTTGAGACCGACCTTCATGTAAGTTAAAACGTAGCGCCTTGAGCCTCTGAGTCCAATTAAGAGAAATAATTTCTGTTAGGTTAGAGGTGAATATAACCACTAGTATAGTGATCTCATTTTTGGTACTACACGGCTCTTGCCTGACGTCACACACACTGCAGGCCTTGCTCCCCACTGAAACACGTCACAACTCTTGAAGCTGTCTTCCTCTGGTATAGAAGATATCCCGATGAAAGTTAGCGACCCTTGCGGCCGAGCGAGTTGGCACACTGATCTCCCCAAATACCATCCTGCATTCCTCCGTGGTATGCGGCTGAAATACGCAGCGACCGGGCGAAAAGGGTAACCATTTGTATAGGAGAGATGCCCTGGGGACTATTATAATACTGGAAACTCTTCTGAGATATTTAAATAGCTAACTATGACTTATGTGAATTGTTAAAAAATGGAATTATAGTTCAACATTGTAGTTTTTGAGATGAATGTCTAGAGCTTTAAAAACTACTGATATTAGGAAGCCGATTAAAAAAGTTTGTAAATTTTCATTCTTGTCCTTTTTATTCATGGCCGTTTAATAATCACTTTTAGTAGGACACAAGGGAGAAATATGCATGCAATAATAGTTGTTCTTGTTGATATGTTATAGTTGTTGTTGATAAGAATATGGGATGATGAAGTAAGTTTGAGCTATAGTCAAAGTCATTTTTCAAAAATAAAAGGAGAGGAAGGTTTTTTGATTCCTTCAATTTCCTTAATAAGGTTGACCTGACAGGAAAATAGTTTGTATAAGAAGGAAGGATCGCATCATTTATTAATCACAATCTAAAATATTTCTTGATGAGATATTCTTATTTTTATTCCTAGAGTTGGAAAGCTCGCCTGTTACGAGTGGAGGTATTCTGAGCTGGCAGTTGGAAATTCAATAAAGGATTTTATTCACTTAGTGGGAAGGTGCGCCGCACAGTGTGGCAAAGTGGAAGCATCACTTCCGTCCTTGAGTTAGAAATTCGATTACAAAGCATCAGAGGAAACCTTAATTTACACTCCGTTTAAAATGGTTTCTGCCGCGCGCTGGCGAGAAACCACCTATTTTGCCTAGGTTAGCACAAAACCATTTCCTTTGATTTGGTTTCCGAGTTAGTTAAAAAAACAACGACTGCTGACGTTATTGAAAACGCGTTAGTTTAGCCACATTTCTAATCAAGTTTTGAAACCTAGTTAGTTTTACTAGACATTCTCTACCCTGATGCTTTCTCAGTTCCATATTGGCCGAGTTTTATAATACGGTGTTCTCATTTCCTCCCTCTAACTTTCACTTATTTGAAGTGTCCCTTACGTCGTACTCACAATAAACAATCACACAATTTATTTCTCATGTAATCATTTCTAATTAATTTGAATTTAGAAAATTGTTTCTACTTCTCCAAAAGGTAGCTTGCAGCTTGCTAAGTATTTTATTTCACCCAGACCTTCAATACTAATGTGTCAATTTTGAATCTACCTGAGTTCAAAAGAAATCATTATAGCGAAAAAGGCATGTTGGTGTGCACCTGTGAACGGTATAACTTAAAAACCAAACGTTGGGTAAGTTCCAAAGTGGGTGTTTAAGTTGGTATCTTCCAAATATAAAACACTTCCCGTTAGTGGCCGCGCCGTGGCTCAGTGGTTAGACCGCTAGGCTCTCACCAAGGCGGCCCGGGTTCAATCCCAGGCGACCGCAAAGTGAGATTTGTGGTGGACAACACGGCGCTGGGGCGGGTCTTCTCCGGGACCTCCGGTTTCCCCCGCCATCTCATTCCACCGGTGCTCTATCTTCATCTCATGTATCATCAGTGTCACCGCCTGCGGTGCCGTATGTAGTAAAAGCGGGCGTTAAACACTACACACACACACACACACACACACACACACACACACACACACACACAAACACACACACACTTCCCGTTAGCGCCATCACCCTATTACAGTTATGCCACAAACCCGTATACCACACTTTTATTCAATTCCTTCAAGAAAGTGATCTACAAATCTAGTCTCTCCCATTCCTCTAAATTTTCCTTTTATTATTTTTCTTATTTTTTCCATCGATGGTGGCCATATGGGATTTTCCTAAAGACAATAAAAAAATGATGGAACACGAAGACCGTATGAATTATCTGTGTATTCTTACTAGAGTTAATTTTGTGTAATTTTGAGTAGGTACATGGTAAACCATAACAGAGACGTAAAATGTACAATATAGATAATGTAGCTTTCCTTAAAATAAAATTTATTTCACACTATCATTTTGATCGGTGAGGTGTCCACTATTACCTTTTCATTTTCTGTATGATTCAGTTGTTGCTTTCCATTCTAAAGAAAAAGCAACATAGAATTCCTAGGTCAATAAAGAGGTTGTTTCTATTCGACACCGAACGTTTCGCAGTTTATTACTTAACTAGTCCGAATTTCGGTGTCGCATCTCTTAGGTATAATTTTATGCAGCATTAAATATTACATTAGCACAGAAACCACTGGTGTGTTATTGTGACGCACCGGTCCCGAAAACAAAAGCATCACTCCTTGCTCTATGTCAACGACCCTAGTCTCGCTTTCAGGTTATGGGACAAAGAGCAGTTATTTGTGAAAAAGTCGAATAATGACTCGGACATTTCCAAGATTGCTCATTCTGCTATGATCTTAATTTTACAGTCCTTTCAACCAGTTAATGTATCATAAGCAGCTTCCTCTTAAGTTACAAATGCTTTGTTTAGTACTGTTAAACACAGTGAAATAAAATGCTTGCCTCTTTGCATAAGGAATTTAGTTTTGGTTAACTTTATCTACAATTTTGAAATATTTTTCACTGTTCTCTGTTTATCATTTGATTCTTCCATTCACAATCTCACTAAAATTAACTTCCCTCTAAAAGATTTAAGATGCATATGTCCACCAGCTTATTTGTCGTCATCGACTGTTATAACGGATTGTTGGAACACGTTTAACACCCATAAACAAATTAGTAAAGAATAGCTTCTTCATTTCGGTTTCATAAGCCAAAGACATTCTTAATACTAGCAAGCTACCATGGAGCATGCCGGAATGTTTACAAACAGCTACAGCAGGCGGCACGCTGTGTCACCTACCTGCGAACTTCGATAGTGTGAGGCACGCGCCGTTGTTTCTGTAACTGCCTAATCCACTCTCATTCTGGGTCGTTTCTATGCGGCTCGATTGGCGGTAGGTGCTGAGCAGCTACTTCTATAAATTCGTTGGTGTCGTTTTGAAACACTCTGTATAGCGACAGTTTTTTAAACATTGGGCCATGTATTCCATTTCTTTCATCCCCGTCTGTAACTAAAACGAACTTTACTATGAAAAATGCTGTCCAAACTGTTATCTTCATTATTATGATGGACATAGAAAGTAAGTTAATGAAAGAATAGAAACTATTTAAAATATGCGTTCAACAGAAAAGCTCACACTTTTTATTCATTCTTTCGAATAAATATGCTTAACAACTAAATCATGTTTTTTAATCCATATTCGCCAATGAACGCTTTCAAACCGACAATGATGTGTATCTACCTAGCTTTCAAGTAGGTAACATCCTTGTTTTCTTTTTTATAAGTAATTGCAACGTAATAAAACAATAAACCTTGAATAGCGAAAATATATGATAGCTAAGCAATAGGGTGTGACAGGATCTCAGGGATGGGTTGCTGCAACGTCCAGTCCTTGTGGCTGGAGCCCACATTCCAGGTCGCGATGTCCTCACGTTGTTACCTAGTCCTCGCATGAAAACCTCTTACGTCAGGTGTAGTATCGGATTGGGGCAGAATGAAAGCAATTTACTACATAAATTAAATTATTGTTTAACTTCTTTTCAAATATTCCAATTTTAATTCTTTCAGAAGTGAACATAAAGACGTTGTGACGCAAAATTAATGCACGGTTTCAGAAGCGTTGCTATTCATTTTACAATTATTTACTCATCTACAATGATTCTACGCAGAATCAGAATTTTGCGTCTTTACTCTACGACGTCTATAGGTAGATTATATTAACTCTAGCTGATTTGAAATTATTGAATTTGCCGTTGCTGAGGAAATTCAATTATTTCGAATTGCTTTACATAATTGTAATTTGCACACTTTTTATGATCGTATTTGGTATATAATCTTCATAATCATTTCTTTGAATATTTTTTGAAAACAATTTAACATTCAAGCAACTTTTAAAAATTTAAACTAATATTATCATTGTTAAATATATTAACTATATTCTTTTTCCTTTTCTTTTACCTCTTCAATTACTGTTTTACCTTCAATTGTCTTTAATCTCATTCACTATCTACTACAATTTTTAGTAAATTCCAATGAATTATTTACTCAATAAATTACAAATAAGTAAACTAAAATATTGGCAATGTCTTAGGTGTTTTGAATCAAAACAATGATTACAAATGGTAGACTTAAGCATGCCTTAGTAATGTAATATTTTTGCTTCACCCTTTTCATGTGATTTTACTTTGTCTGGTAATGATTGAGTCAGAAATAACACTATGCATACCTAGGGCTTTGGCTCAGGCCATTCGTTTGTGGCCCGTATTAGGGGTGTCCGGATTCGCTTCCAAGGACTTTTCCGAGATATCTCTGGGTCCCCAGGAGAATGCTGGATAGGATAATTACATCCCCGAATTTCCTGTCCCTCCATTTCATCTCAATTATTATTTCGCATCTCTCACCTGGTGATTTCTTTTAGGGTAGAAGGTTCGGCGTTGCATGGCAGGATCAAATGCTCGTGGTAATCTCCTTCGTCCTCTGGCAGGTGGGATGCCGGATGTACTAGACTGTTTGGGGTTAGGCGCCCTCTGCATCTTCACGTCTCACACTTATTCCGAGGAACACACGTACAAATCAGTCTAGTCGACGTGCCCTTATATCCCCCGTAAATTCTATCCTAGCATATCCAGAAGTAACATTATGGTTCTAATGGTTCTAATTAAGCAGCCCCTAGAACTGCACATATTGATTGTCATCCTAAATAAGCTCATGCATTGTTGATCTTCTCCTCTTGATGATATTACAAATTATATATCTTAAAATTACACAACTTAAAAATTTAAGGTGTTCATAATTAAGATAAGCGATACCTTAATATTGTCACCTATCATGACCCTCTTTATGTCGCATAGCTCACAATTGGATTGATATACGATCTTTTTGTGCATATTCCAAAATTTTACAATTTGCAACTTTTAACTACATTTATTTGTCTTTAGCTTGTTTCTACCCTGGCTTACATGACACCCTGGTCTTCTGCTCTGCCAGGTAGCTCTTAACCTCTATACCGCCTTGTTACTTAATTAGTCGGGGCCCAAATGACCTTGTTGTCGACGGGCCCTTAAACACCACACACTCACTCACTTAATTAGTCCCTTTCTTCCCCCTCATTTTGCTTTCTTATATTCTTTACATTTCTGGCCCATTTTTCTTTTAGTTTCTACAAGAACTTACCTTACCTCACCTTCTTTTCCTCCCTGCCCGTTAACATTTTATAGCTACTATCCTCTTCTCTACTCTCTTCCATATTTCCTCCCAAACCTTTTTTCTCCACATTGCAACCTTCTCGCATTCTGTTACATAGTGTTCTATGCTTTCTTTTCCCCCACACAATTCACAAATTCCCTTTACCCTACCTCTTATCCCTCTTAGAAATATTATTCCTGTTCTCATCCATGCTAACCCTTCTCTCTCTTGCCTATTGCAGTAATCTACATATGCTTCTCGTCCCCAATTTCTTTTTATTTGCTTTCAAAATTGCAATTATGTCATATTTTCTATATTTACCCATATTTCCTGTATTTCTATATCTTCTATTCTGAATTTTACTAATTTACCCACATGGCATGTATTACTTTCCTCTAATCTCCATATATCTCCCATTCCTATTTTTCCATAATTCCTCCTATCTCTGCCTACCAACTATTTGAGTTCGCTAATCTTTTTAGCTTTCTAATACATAATTTCATAATATCCGCTTCTTTGGCCAAACACCTATACCAAAATTTGATTACTCTTTCCATTATTATTCGATTTCTTCTTGTCATTCCTAATTCTACTAAAGCTACTTCCCAAGGTGCTGATCTTGGTAAGCCTAGTAGATCTTTACAAAACCTTCTGTAGTTTTGATCCACTGATTTGTTTAACTCTGGGCCCTCCAGATCTACACCGCATACAACATTTTGGATTCAACTAGTGCTTCATACATTCTTTCTAATCACTTGGTTGTCATTTCTAGCTTATATTTGCATATTCTTATTCTATTCATTGCCGCCCTTCCTTTTGCTTCAATTTTTCTCCTGTGTGCTCCCCGTTTTCCATTGTTATTCAACATTAATCATAAGTAAAATTCAAATTCTTTGACCACTTCTTCTCCTTTTCCATTTAGTACCCACTTTTAATCTTCTATTAGTTTAACTCCCTTCTTGAAGACCATAAATTTCATCTTATTTATGTTTATTTTTGTTCCCCACTCTTCACAAAATTTCTGGATTTCATTTATTGCCTTCTGCAAGCCTACTATCGTTATGGATCCTTACATTAAGGCATCCGCATATATCAGTCCAGAAATTTCTTGAGAGCATCTGTTTTTAAATAGCTGTTCGATCCCAGTAGAGCGGAAAATTCTTCTTCTTCTTGATCTTTTTCTTCTGCTCTTGGTATAGGATACAGTCCCCTTCATTTATGTTCCTCTGCTCCTTATGTCATTTTAGTCATCGAGTGAGGAAGCCACAACTATGGACCAGAGAGAGAAATCCAATGATGGGTGATCAGCCTGGTACCCGGAATGACAGTGAGGGAAGTAGATGAACGGAATGAGGACGAAGTGGCTGAAAGCAAAGATGATAATGGAACAATTAGTAGAAGAAGAAAGGTCTCGAAGAAAACACCTGTTGTCCACCACAGATCTCAGTTTGCAGGCGCCTGGAATCACACCCGGGCCGCCTTGTTGAGAGTCAAACGGTCTAACCGCTAGGCCATGACGTGACCCGCAGATACTTCGAAAGGGCTAAAGAATATTGTCGCCAGGTCATTGTTGATTGGAGGCAGCGCGGGTAACAAGATCAAGGAGACGACAGTGCAGTGTGGAGACAAAAACTTGCCGAAATCAGTCTGCTCCCGCCTACCAATTGTGACTTTGTGGGTTCGTGAAATCAAAAGTCCAAGTTACAAACACAAAAGTTGTACTTTATTTCCGTAGAAATACGCTTCGTACACATACACAATACAACATACAAGCTCAATAAACACAGCCGCTTACCCGCACGCGTTCAATTGCCGAAATCCGTCTGCTCCCGCGCACCATTTCGGCAAGCTTTTGTCTCTACACTGCACTGGCGTCCCTTTGATCTTGTTACCCGCGCTGCCTCCAATCAACAATGACCTGGCGACACTATGTTGTGGAAATATGGCTAGGATGTAGTAAAAATTAAATTTTCTCAACAGCAAAGCCAATTAAAATTCATTGCATCTTCTTCCAAAATCATATTCTCTTAATGTGAATTTTTGCTCATTAAATATTCAACAAAAGGTGATGATAGTTTGCAATATGCTGCTAAACTATGTAATGCAGTTTCTATAATTTCTATACTTTAAACCTATATATTTAGAGTCCAGATTTTAAGGATTACTTTTGAAGTTAAGACAATTTGAAGTAAAAATTTAACATAAACTTTGGCCGAATGGAGAACTGTTGTTTAATGGTTTCAATTATTTTGTCTCAAGAATATACGTGAAAGGTCACTGAAAAAATTATACTTTAAAAAGGTTACTAGAAACCTCTATTAGCTCAAGTTTAAGCAATTATTCACAAATTTAATTTCCTTCTGAAGCTATCACAATATATTTTTAATGGGTTTGGCGTACGTCTGCTTTGCTGTAGTCTTAAAAGGTCACAGGTATAATTTTATGTATGCAACTAAATATTTGTGACAAAAATTGTAGTTTTAACTGTTATTTGTTATTCTCGCAATTAAGGTGAAAGCATGGTCCTTTTGATTACACCTGGATTAGCATTAAAAGAACTACATGCACGTTCTCTGAGAAGCGTAGCGTATATTTTTCGTTGGCGGATCTCCCTGTGCCACCTTGTGAGCTGAATAACAATTTGTTGTCAGTATTCAGGGTGCGACAGGGTCAGCCGTGCAAGTGCTCATCAATATTTGAGAAAGCCTGCCCTTTATGGAAGAGTTCTCCTGCAGTAAAAAGTCGCGGTGACGGTGACTTGAGCTTAGCACGAGGACATTAATACTTTATACAGGGGACTTACTACGACTCCAAGGGAGGGATTCAACCAAGCCTCCTGTATATAAACCTTGCAATTTCATTTTTATAGGAAGGAGCAAGTTATGGGTTAACACAGCTGAACTTGTATCATAAAGTGTTCTTGAATATCTTGGGTGTTGTAAAAACTTTATAAACCACAGAATTCAAGTTGAATTTAGTTGCCAGCCTTTCCGTAGATCAGTGACGGATTTTGAGCAAGCGTTGCTCCCCACAGGAAAGATAACTAAGTCAACACCAGCCTGACTAGTTTTAATCTCATTTCCCTTGAAATTTAAAGAGAATTATTTTCATGAATAATACTATAGGATAACAATTTGATGCGAAAGAGAACTGTATACTTGTAGATAAAAAGAAGTATGTTTTAAAGTGTTATCGTGAAAGATGAAGGTCGCGTAACTGTAAGCTCTATGATCCCTGAGATAATTTGAGAATCATTTCACCCTTTTTATTAATCGTCTGATATGACATAAAGTTAGAGAACGCAAATTAAAAGAAATGAAATTAAAAACGAGCTGAATAATAACATTTTTTCAAGTTTCAGGAAACGTCAATGTATTGAAACCATCTGGTAGTATGGAGGTTATAAAGAAACTGTTCCTTTGAGAAGTTGAATCATGCTCTAACCAAGCCTGGGTAAAGAAATTTCTAGTTTTACATTTTTAAAGCAAAAAAACAAGAAGTTATCTTTCCCCTCTGTTAAATCACAAATCAGTAATAAAATAAAAGTATAGTTTAAAACTGCAAATATAGCTAAAAGTGTACTATCATTTTGGAAAACAAGAAATACATTCCTGATTACTCAGAAAAAAATTCATTGAATATACTTCGACTTACTACTGGTCATGTCTGCTTAGCCATACAACTTCATAAGATAAATAAATAAATATATATATAATCAACTACAGTATAATTTCTGTAAATTTCCAAATTCAACTATGGACAAAGAAAATTTACTACTTTACCGAGCAATTCCCCAAAAAAAAAAAAAAAAAAAAAGTAGTAGGAAATCTTTACACGAAACTAATATCTTATGACAGAAGCAGAAGGATGAAGTCCAAGATCCAGAGCATTAGGTAACAACAACACCATTTTTAAAGTAAGGACTTCACTGTGTTTCACGAGCTTCAATAATTAATAAAAAATTTTAATTTTTTAGCTTGGCTTATAACACCCGAAAAAAACACAATTTTTTAATGTGTCGAGCACTTTATGAGGCAATTCCTACCAATTTCGGGTTGAGAAAAACAAATATGACAATGAAAAGTTTTATTAGCTCTAGTTTCTGTGATATACACAAGGAGGAAGTATTACATATTAAAGGATTGAGAGAAAAGGATACATTTAATTACATACATGCTAACGACAATGGAAGTGCATTTGATTTTTTAAACTGGTAATTGCATGCTAAGAGTTCTTAATTGCTGGAAAAATACTTCGCAGATAGTCGTGTCTGAAGAGAATCATGTGGTAGCCTATTGACTTCGTCGTCTTTTAGCTTGCCTCATGTGATGGAGTTCCGCAGAATCCCTACACAAACAAGCATTACTTCATTCCAACGCCCTGATATCTTTGTTCCATAACAGAAATGTCCTGATGGAATCTCTCCCCATGTTCTTCACTAACAGCTCCACAACTAGGAGGGAAAAAGTCTAGGTGGGAGTGGAGAGAATGGATCTTAAGAGACATGCTGCCTCCAAGGTTACAGTATTTTTGCAGGATCAGTCAGCAAATGCTTGTAGTTGTAATCTACGGTATTTTGACAGGTGTGCCAAAAATTCCCCCAAATTTAAAATCTTCAATCTAGAAAATGAAATGTTACTTTATCTTCAAAACAAGAGCTAATCTATCATTTATATGGTGATTTTTGAATTCACGAGATGGAAATACATGATAATTCACTATTTTTAAGCCCGAAACATTTTCATTGTTGCCCAGTGTAATTTTTAACTAGCCTTCTGTAGCGTTTTACATAGCACGCATCTTACATTTCCATGTTTATATTCTCCAATTGTTATTTCAGAGCATATAGTACATAATTACTAGATGATATAATGGTAACGGATAAGTCTAGTATCTAGAATATTTGCTATTCTTAAGTTCTTCCTCCCATAAAAAGCAAGCAAGGAAGAAAATAAATAAAAAAATAAAAAAGAGAAGTAAAATGTAAAACCAAGCCGTCTTTGCACGTTGAATCTTAAGGGACATTTCTACTTTCTCTCTACCACGTGCACAGCAGGTAGTGATGGTATTGCATTCCACCAAAAAATTCTATATGCTGGAGATATAACTCTTGGGATCTCATGAATTAAGAGAAAATTATTAGAAATCTACGTGTGAACATTGAAAGTACAATTTCGTCATTAAAAATATAGAAGTCAATGTACACATTTACTCTTCATAAAGGAGCAATGCAATCATTTGGCAAGTGATAACTGTATGGACAACATTTTTAGATAGAGCGAGTGTGTGGTGCATGTATGTATGTTTGTGTGTGTATGTGCATGAGAGAGAAAGATTAGAGAGAGAGAGCAGCTTCCTTCTTTATTCTTTCTCTTAATGAAGAATAAACATGGCAATAACCATGATTTCTGTAAGTTCATATTTAATGTTCATCAAAAATATTTTATAACTGAAAAAATGCCTACTGATGGTAAATATTTTTCTTTCTGTAATCACATTAAAAGTTTGGTTTGCATAGACGGAGTGAAAATGAAAAATAGGTAGAATTAATAATGCTAACATGCAAAGAGAATGCAGTATGAGTTCAAATTGTGTACTATGAGCTATGCATAAGATTGTGGTACTTTTGTTACATATACCATTGCTGTTAAATATGTCCAGCAGGTACTGTTGTGATTTTCAATGTTGTTGCCAAGAAAGGAAGAAAAAAAATCCATATGCCTGTGAATATTATAACTCCAAAAAGAAAAAATGGTTATATACCAAACTCGGTATTTATAGTGCAGCATATTCCAAGTGTGCGAAAATTAAACTTTTAATAAATTACCTCATTCAAGATTGCACTTTATATGGTACACCTTTTCAATAAGTTTGAATTTCTCAAAAATCCTCTAATATTTTGATTAAAATCCCATATAATTAAGATTTTTACACGACAAATGAAATTTATATATTGAGTTTTGTGTGCATATTCTCAAAAATTATCAGTATCGAAAGAAGTAGACAAAATTTACGGCACAACAATGCAGAACGTTTGAGTGGAATGAACCACTTGGTTTGATATTCCTTGTTATTTGTTTGCATTTTAAAATACAATTTCCTCAAATGGGAAATTACTATTCATTTTTATTGCAAAGGAAGCGGAATTTCAAATCCATCACCAGCGAGCAGCCTTTAAAGGTTTGACAGCTTTAAAGCTTACTCTGTTCCCACACCCCATTCCGCCTACGAACAGATAGCCATCAGATATTGTTTATTTCAAATGATGAAGTAGATAGATGAATAGCGTTTCTAAGTAAAGTGTGTACAAGAGTACAAAACATCATGCGAGTGGAGCTCGTCAAATGTGTGTTGCCTATGCACACATACCCTTATTTTAGTTATTTTTCATTCGTAGCGTTTTAAAATAGAATCAATAGATCCATGGGCGTCCATAGCTAAGTGGTTAGAGTGCTTGTATCTTAACTAGGCGGCCCCGTCTCGATCCTAGGCGACTGCAAAGTGGGATTTCTGGTGGATAACATGGCGCTGGGGTGAGTTTCCTCCGGGTCCTTCGGTTTCCCTTACCATCATTCCATCAATTGCTCCATGATTCATCTCTTCATCATCCCAGGCGTTGGGCCGACCCGTCAGCTCTGGTATCTCAGGACAAATGCTTCGGCTCTCTCGCTCTGAGGGAACCCGAGCGACTCCTAGTACCTGCATTGGTGAGGAAGGGAGGGAAAAAGTAGATCCTACCGTTTTCCCTTCATATTGTTTCTTTCTCGCTTTGAGTGTCACTTTCGCCTATTTTGTAGTAGTTAATAATTTCTCTGAATATAATAGTGCTTTGGTAATTATTTCTGTTCAGTGAATAAAGTATAATATACGCCTGAGATTTCTAAGAAATCTAATAATTTTCCTTTAATTTACATCCTCCAACGTTAAGTAATATTGGATGATAAATGAAATGGCTGAAATGATGCTCAAATGATTCCAGGCTCCATGGAGCTTAGAGTCACCTGACATTCGTCTATCAGGATAAGGGAAAACCCCGGAAAATCCTCATCCAGGTAACTCACCCTAACCGAGATTTTAACTCGGGACCTCTGGTGCTCAAGAAGAGGTAATATAAAATGAAATTATACCAGCACAACTAGGAATATTTTATTTAAATGAAAAGATAGAAGAACAGGGGGTAAGGGAGACATCTGCAACCGATGGATGAAGAAGGAATTTCAGTCGTTGTAAATAAGTATTTTAAAAACCTTTAGTACAAATAGTTTGCAAATAAATACAAGTACAAGACGTAGAGATGTGGGAAGACCAAGAAAGAGATTGTCTTAATTGTGAAGTGAGAGCTGATAAATTGCCTATACCATGAAGTGAAGAAGTAAAAAAAGAAGACGATATACGAAATTTCCCTGTACTACTTTCTAATAAAGATAGTTCAATAATGCATTTCACGGAAGCTGTGGGGAAGAAAAGGCACAAATTTAAGAAAATATAACAAAAGTATATGTAATACCAAACATGTCAATGATAAGGAAAGCACATAATGAACTTTTCTGCAATTTATGCTGCAGAGTACACGAGAATGTTGCACGACACAAATATTATAATCTCAAGACAAAATGGATATTTCTTAAATACGTGGTCACTTCAGGAGGTAATCAGCTTCAGTTTGAAAACATCTAATATTAAAATTAATGAAGAAATTTAGGTAAATTGGTAAAAGAAAGAAAATTGAATATATTATTAATTCGTGACTTTCACATTTTTCAGTGTGAGAGAAAATTTTAATGCTAAATTGCTATTGTTACAGAGAAATAATACGTTTTTAAACATAAATGAAAAACCTGAAAAAATTTTGAATTATTGAAACAATCATAAAAATAATTAAAATTACTTTGAAAAACAAAGCACACACACAGTGATATCGCTAGTTATTAATAGACTTGTTGATTTGGTTGCTACAGTATTTTAGAGTATAGAAACTGTATATTTGTGCAAAACTATCCTTACGAAAAGCAAATAAAGGCTGAAAGAAATGAATAACAATTTATCATTATTTATATTGGAGTGCAGTAAGTGAAAAGATAACGAAGGACTTAGGAGATTGGTTAGCAGTCCCAGAGCTTTATGGACAGGTCATAATGAGCAGTGCGGTAGGCAAGGTGCGAAAAAGGCAGTAATTCCTCCCTTCCGTTATGTCACTAATTTTAATCCACTTTCCTGGTGAGAGATGGAGTGGTGAACCTCATCTCGTTTGCCTGAAAAATGGAAGCTCTGTGTTGAAGCTTTGGGCAGAGCCCTGACTCCAGGGCAATATTTTAACGCAGACAGCTCTAGGGCTCCATATACCCACGTTACATGAACGATCACCTGCGGCTCCAGAAAACCATCATCGGCTACCTCGGTCCGAGTGATTAAAGTGTTTTGTCACGTCGCCAGTGAGGAATATAGCCGCTGAAGCTGTTTCAATTATCTCAGGAAATGGCTTATTCCGTCAACCTCAACAGCTGGAAACCACGTTTCATAATGTTACCTAGTCAAATCATATGATAGTATACTTTGATTAAACAATATATCGCTGTGCATTCATATGGCCTTCTTGAGAATTACAAATACACTTTTTTATGTTACAAAAGGTGCTAATCATATAAAAAATTCTTATATCCTCTTTACGTTAGGAGACACCTTTACCTAGCAAGTGCTTAGATAAAGCAAAAAGCTTTAACTATGATGAAACAGAATTCAGTGTTTATCATTGGAAGCAAACCCTTACGTTGGAAACAAATCATGGCATCCAAACCCTCAAGAACGTGTGTTGAAGGTCTAAATTTGTAATATTTAGAAAATCTCTTTTTATTTATTTGTCAACCTATTTATTTATTAACATTTAAGGATATTAAAATTTATCTTACTTTTACGTCGCTTTAAGGGCGTAGACAAATCCCATGACATATGTTAGGAGACATTTTGTGGGGTGATATGAGAACTTGTTCACCAGAAGTTCACTTCTGCTCGTGCTGCAGTCCATTCTACGTAATTATGATGAATGGACAAAGCTAATTATAGAATTCTTCTTGCTTATTTTAATGTATTATTGCTTTTTAAACAGCAATTCTTTGCTCACGTTAGACGGGAACAGATATTTATTTACTACAATAGAAATAATGAAAGAATAAAATAGAGTCTTTCATTAGCTTAAAGTTTCGTTTTATATGCACTTACACTACATTTTAAAATTAACTGTATATATGTACGATTCTTTGTAAGATATTCCTGTGAAGACAGTATTTCTGAGAAGAATGAAAGCAAGGCTGTCTGTTTAAAGCAGTTCACTAGTTGAAATAAAAACAAAACATATATGAAGGCAACACTAGTTTCTAAGGCTGTGAAAGTGAACAATATGGAATGAATCAGCAAGAGAGGGGCGCCGAAATGTGTCATTAAACTGAATAAAATTTGAACTATAGCAAGATTAATTCTACAACACTGCAGAAGCCGAAGCAGAAAGAGCTATTATAAAAACTAGTAACATGACAATTGCAAGGTGATGACCATTATTATTACTTTTTTTAAATCCACATTTATTGAACCCTATTTTACACAGTGGTATATTGGGGTTAGAGTTTATACATAAAAATATACAATTTTAACAAAATTATTTTAAATACAAGAAGGAAGAAATTATGTTTTAATCTGATGCATATTAATTTAAACTATTTCAGACGTTTAGACAATGAGTTTATAAACTTCATGAAGTACTTATACTGTTGTGGCTTCATTAGCAAAGATGTGAGCGGAACAGAAAATTCACTTCCTAGAGAGTCTAGCTTGAATATTAATTCTTGTCTTTCTCTCCAGAAAATGGGACAACAGAAAAGGAGATGAACCACAGTTTGAAATTCTTCAGCAAACATGCACTCGGGGTTGGATGTTAAGTGAAAGCGTGATAAGTATTCACCAAATTTACCATGTCCACTTAAAAATCGCGTCAAAACAAAATTCGGTAAAAGAGTTTCACATTTTCCTCTGTCATATACACTTCCATTTGTAGTTGTTAGCCATTGTTGGTTCCATTCTTCAAGAATATGTTGATGTATTAATCTCCTTATATTAGAAATAGGACACAAAGAGTATGTCACAGGAAGATTGGATTCTGCAGCCTTCTTAGCTCTCTCGTTACCTAAAATTCCACTGTGTCCTTTAAGCCATCCCATGCAAATATGCCCTGGATGGTTTTGAAGGTAGGTTCTGATTTCATGCGCTAATGAATTTAAATTGTATTTATCATTAATAGCGAGTAGAGCTGATTGTGAATCACTAAGAATATTACTTGCAAATTATTTAAAACATAGACGAGAATAATATTGAGTAAAGGAATAAAATAGTACAGCAACAGTTTCTCACAAATGTTTTATTTTGTTCCCGCAAGTTTGCTTATACGGAAATTTATTTTTTTCTGGATAGGTAACTTAAAGCATACCGTTGTGTTTTTGTACTCTTTTGGAATAAATGCAGTGAAAACTGCCACTATGGCCTAATGGTTAAAATGAGAGGATAGAGCCAGATTGAAAAATTCAGTGCCATAGCAGGGATTTGAACCACGGATCTTCTGGTCTCCGTCCAGCCGCTCTAAACCATTGAGCTACTATGGCCAACTTGCCAACATGACATTAAATTCTCCAACTGACTCGTGTTTTTCCCGGTAAATCACTAGAAGTTCACATAAACACATGAGACAACTACCTTAATGGCAACTTACTATGCTGTAAGTACTTTAAGGCTCGGGTTTTATAGTTCGGACCACTATTAGGTACAATTAATGGAAATTATTTGTACTTTCACACTAGCCGTGTGAAGGGGTAGAGCCAGATTGAAAAATTGTCTCATGTGTTTATGACAGCTCCTAATGGTTTACCGGAAAAATAAAAAAAAAAAAATAAAAAACGAGTCAGTTGGAGAATTTAATGCCATGTTGGCACGTTGGCCATAGTAGCTCAATGGTTTAGAGCGGCTTGACGGAGACCAGAAGATCCCTGGTTCAAATCCCGGCTATGGCATTGATTTTTTTCAGTCTGGCTCTACTCTTTCATAGTTCATCCTACAGACGGCTAGTGTGAAAGAACAATTAATTTCTATTATTGGTTAAATTTTTGACTTCTAAATACAGATGCTAAATTTTCGGAAGGGGGTAGATATGTTTCTTTAATTAATCATTGCGTGCCCTCCAATACCTAAAGTTGTGAATATGTGCTATATAAGTTTCGCTACAAAATGATTTAAAAAGCCCATAAGTCAAAGCTCCTATATTGTGTAGAAGTTAAGGGAGCTTATGTGGATGAAAATTAATATAAATACATATTTTTATATATGCTGTGGTTTTTCAGAAAATTCATAACTAATATGGTTTCTGCTAGCATAAAATCGTGCCATTCTTCATTTCCTAAGCAATGGGTCCATATATATTAGGTGCATTAAACAAATTAGATAAAAGCATCAACTTCCCTACTGCAAACAGTGCTGTAATGCTAGTTATTTGACGTTTTACAAGCAAAATCACTGGAATCCATGTACGCTACAATGTTTATGCAGTTCCAGTCATTTGAATATATCATAACTTTATGTTTGAGGACTGTATTATCTTTTATTATTTATTGCTATTTAGCTGTTTTTTAAATTTTAAAAAATATAAAATATTCAGATAAGCACTTTAGAAATAATAATAATAATAATAATAATAATAATAATAATAATAATAATAATAATAATAATAATAATAATAATAATAATAATAATAATAATAATAATAATAATAATAATAATAATAATAATAATAATAATAATAATAATAATAATAATAATAATAATAATAATAATAATAATAATAATAATAATAATAATAATAATAATAATAATAATAATAATAATAATAATAATAATAATAATAATAATAATAATAATAATAATAATAATAATAATAATAATAATAATAATAATAATAATAATAATAATAATAATAATAATAATAATAATAATAATAATAATAATAATAATAATAATAATAATAATAATAATAATAATAATAATAATAATAATAATAATAATAATAATAATAATAATAATAATAATAATAATAATAATAATAATAATAATAATAATAATAATAATAATAATAATAATAATAATAATAATAATAATAATAATAATAATAATAATAATAATAATAATAATAATAATAATAATAATAATAATAATAATAATAATAATAATAATAATAATAATAATAATAATAATAATAATAATAATAATAATAATAATAATAATAATAATAATAATAATAATAATAATAATAATAATAATAATAATAATAATAATAATAATAAAGACAATCAAATAAATTATAGTTTTACATACAAATATCAAATCGAAAATTATAGGTGCAAAAGGCAAATCGTAAAATATTGCTGAGACTCAATTCATATCTGTGCATTTTTGTAGAAGCGTGTGCTCTGTTTTCAACATGAATTTTATTTTGTGTGTATTTTTGATAAAAGTTTTGTTATCATAAAGTTATGTAATACTTCCAGTTGAAGGAATTTTGTAGATTGGTAACCAAAACACGTTCCACAAAGCTTTGAGATAATGCATAGAATCTAGTTTCCATAAGGGGTGTGACTATCATCTCTCCAATACGCACCCTCATGCAATATCCTTATCTCCTCATTAATTTCAGAAAGAGGAAAACTTTGTCACGCAAGTGCTTCCTGCTGGTGTACGGCAGGAACTTCTGTTAGAGTTTGCCAACTTATAGCCATTATTCATTACTTAAACTGGAACACAATCCACAAGGCGAGACGGCTTTCTTGGTTCACGGGCATTAACAACACAAATGGCTATATCTCTGTTTCTTCCAAGGATGCGGTTTAAAGGGCTCACCAAAACGACGAATAGTCAGAAACTCTCCAGAAAAGCAGCATCTCTGAAGCTTTTATTGCCTATAACTTCTCCGTGATACATCTATATCAGAAGTCCACAAAACTTATGTCCTAAATCAGAGGGCAAGAAATATCGTATCTTAAATCAAATGAACCACTTCCAATGCCTCAAAAAGAGTCTAGAATTTCTCAGGGATATATAGATATTAATGATAATTTAGGGGCGGATTTCCTATGACATGCCATATTTTTAATGCAGCCTATAATCTGAGTTTCAAGTAGATTAAAGCATACATACATGTCTTCTGATGAAAATTATGCAATTTTTATTGGATTTTAAGTCATATTTCTCAGTTTTTCAGATCTTCAGTCATGCCTATGCTTATTCCTATGACAAAGCATCAGTTTGGTCATACTTTGTGGACATACCGTAGTCAGCAGCCATTATAAATAAAATAAATGAACATTATGTATGTATAAAAGATGTCAGCACTTGTTTTTCCGAAGGTTCCTTTAGCAGGTAGGAAACCTTCGTACTGGTGGGCATGAAGCAAAGTTTGAAGTTTCCGTACCAGAATCCCCCCCTCCCAGATGAATTCAGTTCCTTCAATGTGCTCTTATAACCTCAAATGATGTGGAACTTAGTTCTTCCATATATAAGAACTTTCCGACAGTTGAAGATGCTTCCAGTTTGACAACATAAAAATGAGTACTGCCATTCATTGTAACTTTTTTGCTGATGAAAACTAACTCCCAGGTATTAATATTTTATTTCTCTTGATTATTCTTTTGTTAAATAATAGTAATTAAATTTCTCTACACATTACATAAGGGCTAATTTAAGACCTTTTTTTCGATTGAAATTTTTATTCATAAGCAATTTTTGTTAGTTAAACTGTTTGCTAATTATTGCTATATGATTAACACATTCATTAAGTTATAAAGACCATATTTATGTTTTGTTAAGTCGTATTTAAGCTATGTTTAGGTCATAAATTCAAGAATATTTCCCAGTTTTAGGTCATAGAAATCCTCCCCCTAGTACTAAGGATCCATATAATGTTATAAACCTTTCTTTTCCTAAGATCTGTGGCATGTTTGAAGATTTTAGCTAAAAAATTCAGCTATTCTCTTACATCTTCATTTTGTTTCCTTTAATATTGAGAATGCTAGAAGTAGGCTGCTTCTGCCTTGAAATTTCGTGACAGCCCACAACGTTCAGTACCAACGTGCAGACTTGTAAACCTCCGATCTTACCATGCAAGAGATATCAAAACGACTTCCAACGTCAAAATTCGCCAAATAGTGAATAATTCAAAAAGCTGGTTTCAGACAAATGAAATCAGTAATGTGAATTGTGGTATACTTCCACAGAGTTTAAACACTAACGTGCCTATTAACATTGTTAAATGAATCAGTGATCTTGTAGCTTGCGTATATTAGCAAAGCTGACATTTAACCTGCAGTCAAAGGTAAGTTAGTGACACATCATCTATTACTACAGTTTTGTATATGTACGTTAATGACATAACGGACTATTGATGCTGACTTCTTTAAAAGTAACAATGCACATTATATGTTTCAGAATTCTTCAACATAATTTTATAACTTGATTATTAAAAGCCAGATTTAGTTGACTGATCGCAGTTTGGGCAACATCTACTTCTACTAAAATGTCTACTATCTTTAATGCTTTATATGTTGTAAAATGAAATTTTAGCATTTCTAGATTTCTAAAAATTTCATTCCTGAGGAAGAAATTGATAGTTCAGAAATTTTTGTTTACTTCTACACAAAGTCTCGTTCATAAATGCAAACCCTAAAGACACCTACGAGAAATATTACCTATATTCACTGAATTTCGAGACTCTTGTGATGAATTTGCTTTTTTAGTACGATGGACATATATTTTTATGTACTTACTACTTTTTATCTATCTGTTTTCCTTGGTAGGTTCTGTAATAGTCAGTGTGGGACAATTAGAAAAAGTCTTACTCACTTAAAAGTTCTTTCTCGCCCTGGAGCCAACTTACGTGGGTCAGTTCTCTCCAACTCCATCAGAGGAAAGCCTTCTATGTGTATTCGATTGATCGGGTATTAAAGCTTATCATTGTGATTGAATAGTTTTCAATATAAATTGAATTGTTTACTAGTTCCTAGTGAAGTACAGTGAACTGAAAATATGAGTGAATTTATTAAATGCTGTTTTGAAGTCACTTAAATCTCCAAGGGTAGCCTTTAACAAACTATTTAACAGAGAGAAGTGCCCTGAAGCTTGTGAAACTAAATATTAATATTTGAATGAGTAGAGCCAGACTTAAAAATTCAATGCCGTATCCGGGATTTGAATCATGGATCTCCCGCTCTCCGTGTGGTTGCTCTAAACCACTGAGCTACTATGCTCAACGTGCCGATATGACATTAAATTCTCTAACTGATTCGTATGTTTCCCGGTAGTCCATTAGGGGCCCTCATACACTGAGGCACGCACCTTTTTGTGGCGACTTACTGTGCTGTAGTACTTAAATCCCAAGATTCTTAGTTAAACCACTATGTTTTTATTTTAGGTAAATTTAGGCAAAGTGCCATATCGGCAGGTTGGCCATAGTAACTCAGTGGTATATAGCAACCGCACGGAGAGCGGGAGACCCGTGCTTATGGCATTGAATTTTTCAGTCTGGCTCTACTCATTCAAATCTTAGCCTACACACGACTGGTGTGAAAGAAATGATTATTTCCTGAATATTAATAGTTTAGAATAATACTGAATAAAGTGATTATTGAAAGTAAAACTAAGAAATAGAAAATAATTTTCAAAATTGACTCTCTATTGGCAGAGATGGATAATGATGTTACAATGGACAGAAAATATAAGTCGTTAACTGCCCCTTCTCGTTAGGCTCATGTTTAATATGAAATAAAGAAAATGGAATAAATATATTTGAGTTACTAACTATAAAGCTCGTGGACAGTGAGCATTGTTGATGTGCTGGTAGAATAAAATGTATAATTCCTTAACTTGCTGTGTTATACAGAAATGAAATTTGGGGAGTGGAATTGTTGGAGCTTCACAAGGTATGTCCAATTATGGAATAATGAGGAAGGTTGGGTGTTATGAAGACAACTGTAAAATAACAGCAGTGGTGTACTGTCTGAGGCTAATGGAGAGAAGTCTTCTCACACTACACCCCAAATGCTACAAATACTAGTCTCCAAGTTCTGAGCAGCTGAACTTAGGTGAATTAAACGACTAAAGGATGTGTAAAAATTTGTCTGGAAGGCTAATAACAGTTCAGTGAGAAATTCTCAATTACTTCAACTAGGAGATTGGCATGTTGGGCTATACTGCTTGACCATAAAAAGTGATAAAGCTGACGCAATTTCCTGGTAAACCACAACACATTTAGAGGCTGAGAGTCTTTCATATCTCTCTTCTTCCCTCCCTTTTCCCTCTCTCCCCTTTTTTCTATTCACATTTAACCACTTATTACACAACCATATATGATCTATGACCCATGCACGCCCTGTAGCGTAGCTGGTAGCGTGTCTTTCTCACGATCAAGAGGTTGAGAGTTCGAATTTGGGTCGGGGTGACTTACCTGGATAGGCTCTTTCCGAAGTTTTCTCTTAGCCTGAAAAATGAACGTCAGTTAAATCTAACTCTATGTATGCTGGGCTCATTTTAGTATCATTTCACTCACTTAATTTATTTATTGTTCGATATAACTTAACGTATTTCTAAAAAAATCCCACTAATCAGTATGTCAGACAAGGGTGTACTTTATCACCTACACTTTTTAGTATTTATATTGACGACCTAGTGTGCAAATGGAAGCAGCTAGTGAATTTAGAGGAATATGATGTCTACAATAGAATATTTAAATTTCAAAGAGTGTGTGGAACAATAAATAGAACATTTAGAAACAAAATACGTAAAGAAACAAAATTAAAGTTCTACAAAGTTATGGCTGTACCTATACTGACATACGGAAGTGAGTCTTGGACGTTAATTAAAAAGCAACAGAGCAAAATACAGACTTCAGAAATGAAATTCTTGAGAAGTGTGAAAGGATGCACGAAGAGGGACTTAATAAGAAATGAAAATATAAGAGAAGAGCTGGACATTTTTAGTATGAATGATAGGTTAAAAGATCTCAAACAAAAATGGAAGGAACATGTTGAACGAATGCCAGATAACAGACTTACAAAACAAATATCACAGTATCATCCTAAAGGTAGGAGATCGGTGGGCAGACCCAGGAAACGATGGCTGGAGGACTTCGAAGGCGGAGCAGGCACTTGATTGCCTATGCCATGAAGTGAAGGAGAAGAAGAATAACTTTACGTTAGTGAAGGTAAATATAAACGCTAAATATGGATGCAAAAAAGAGAATCAGAGTGAAAAATGCAATAACAGAGCCAGGATTTGAATCTTGGATCTTCCAATCTTCGTCCGGCTGCCCTTAACCTTTGAGTTACCATGGCCAACGTGGTAGCACGACAATGACTCGTGTTTTCCCCACTAAACCAATAGGAATTCTCATAAATACATGATGCAGTTAAATTAATGGCGACTTACTATGCTAAAAGTATGTACTTTAAGGCTTCGAGCTTTATAGTTCGGTCGACTACTAGGTCAATTAATGGAAATTATTCTAAATATGTATATCTTAACTTTAACAATATGACACAAAGAAAGTTGCTTTATACATCTACTTGTAACAGCGTATACCCCATTTATGTTGTTTCAGGCAAGTATTTATCATAATGTGTGTGAAAATAATTTGTAAGATTGCTAGGAAAATAAGAGGTAATGTGTTGAGGAAACTGATGACTACAACACGTCAGTTCTTTGACAATAAGGGCATTAAAAGATGCCTAAAAATTATACTGGTTGGAAAACTAAGACGAATAGTAAATACAAGGAAGGGCAATCGTTTATAAAAAATTAAGTACAGCCGCTCGATCATATATATTATCTTTAACAGAATGCCCTATTTGGGCACTAATTAAACGAGTCACGATGTAGCAGAATCACCAGCAGAGGATTCGCGGTGGAATATCAGTTCACACAAACTAGCAGAATTTGCTGACCGTTGCCACAGGACAGCCATAGCCATAAATAGACCATATCTGCAACCAGGTGGCCAATATGTTCGTTAAACCTGCTCTAAAATTTATCTGGGTGTTAAAACTTTCACCTGGCGTGCCTATCGTATATGAGCGCCTGTCGCTTACGACAGCGCTTTAAAGGGGCACCATCATTTTACCTGTGGTTCATAACGAACATTAATTTTGTATCAGTGGTACCAAAATTGGGGTTAGAGGATAGGCGTTTGTGTATATCTGCCAGTTGGACAGTTAGATCATACACATTTGTCTTTTTAACCCATAATATTGATACCTACTAGATGAAATTTAAGTCTGATTACTTTCTACATGTCTGTAATGATTTATGTTAGCCTAATATCGCCCATTTATGAACTAAGTATTCATTATCCTCTTTTAAAGAAAGTATAACAAACATATTTCTGTAAATACTACAAGTATATTTATTTTCCGGGATGTAATTATTAAAAAAAAAACACATTATTTGGATTTGTTAGCAATTTGTTACTCTTTACACGTTGTTCAGGGTACAAGGTTGCACAAAGCAGACTGTCAGGTGTTATACAACCAGACAAATGAATATAACTATATTACACACTATTTGTGTGAGATTATACGAAATAGAGAATGGCATAATTTCCAAGAAAGCGGTCTAAAATGTAATAAATAAGTCACGAAAAATTATATCACATATATATTCCTAAAGGTGAGCAACGAAATGTTCACTTAAAAGTGTTAGTTGAGAAAAACTAGTATTCATTTGCAAGGTGGCAGCACATTCGTGCACATGCGTCATGACACACCTGTTACGCTACTCTCGGTGTGAAACAGAGGCATCTTTCCTTTGTTTTATTCCAAATATGTTCAAGAAAATAATTGAGAAACCATTTATTAGAACAAAGAAATATTCATTTGAGGGTTTTCATTCCTTCCTTCCTTCCTTCCTTCCTTCCTCCCTCCCTTCCTTCCTTCCCTCCATCCTCCCTCCCTTCCCTCCTTCCTCCCTTCTCTCCCTCCTCCCATACCTCCTTCCCTCCCTCCTCACTTCCCTCCCTCCTTCCCTCCCTCCCTACTTCCCTCCCTCCTTCCGTCCCTCCTTCCTTCCTTTCTGTCCTTCTTTCTTTCTTTCTTTCTTCCCTCCTTCCCTCCCTTCCTTCCTTCTTTTCCTTCTTTCCTTCTTTCCTTCTTTCTCTTTCTCTGTTTATTTCTTTCTTTCCTTCCTTCTATCCTTCTTTCCTTCCTTCTTTCCTTCTTTCTTTCTTTCCTTGTTTCTTTCTTTCTTTCTTTCTTCCTTCCTTCCTTCCTGCCTGCCTGCCTGCCTGCCTTCCTTCCTTCCTTCCCCTCTTTGTTTGTTTGTTTGTTTGTTTCTTTGTTTCTTAGTTTCTTTGTTTCTTTCTTTCTCCCATGTCTTTTAAAATCATTGTATCGCCCATAAATTGATGTTAGATGGGAACAAATTACCTACGATATTCATTAAGCAATACCTTTTCTACTGCATCCTGTACTCTCTCAAACACAGTGTTTTTCGTCATTAAGTATATTCCCATATACTGCCAGCCCACGCTATCGTTTTTCAGCTAATAGAAAGAAACTAACGCGAAAGTGTGGTGATACAACATTTGGAACCCTTTTTGTAACCGTATCCAACGCCATTGTTTGCATATTTACCTCGTTCGCCTACAAATATGAAAGATGCAGTAGGAAAGATGTGAGAACAAGGGAAAAATTCAAGTGTTATGATAATCATTCTCGACATTTACTTAGCAACTAAGTAAAACAGCACAAACTCCCTTGATTAGAATGGAGTAATCTTCGGAGTTTGAACGGGGGTTTACTATCCGAGGCATCTCGTCGTTACCTTGATATACCTTCTTGTCTTGTGTTCATTAAATGTGACAAGAATGTTCATTGTTTAAAGATCCTTGCCATCCACACGTAACGATTAGGAAATCATTGCTATTGACTAATATTGACATTAAAGTCACTGGTCAACAATCAAATTTATAGTTTCTTTCTTTTTATATGAGGTATAGAAATTGCAAAATATAAAAATATCATTTCTTATCTAAAATGCTTATACATTTGATAAGCTTTTATCTATTTGGTTGACATATCTGAGGAACCTCATTTCCGCTGCTATAGTTTTCTGTTTTGGTTGATATCCAAACCTTGGAACCATATAAAAACTTTGATAGCAGCAAGAGTTCATAAAACTACGTCTGCATTTCTATCTTTATTCCCTTATTTTTAATTTCATCTTTTATTGGAGAATCTTTGTTAATATTTCCATAATGTTATGTCCAAAACACCATGTCCTTTGAATGTCATATTATGCTCTAAATAACTGAATTATTGTGTAATAATTTTAGTACTTATTCTGATGATATTGTAACGACCTATCCAAAGATGGTACTGGATAATAATTAGCACATAGCTAGATGTTCACGGGGGATAGCTCATTAGGTAGGAGCACATGCTTTGTGAGGAGTTTAGAGCTTTCTATCAGGTCTAATTAAATAATCATATGCCAAAAACAATAATTTAGACAGTAAAAAGTTTACTACTTTAAAGAAAGATACATGGGTGGCCGCACCGGCCAGTTAAAGTCTATCTAGTGAACGGGAGTGCAGTTAGCCCCTCAAAGGAAACTACCCTCCCGCCCAGTAATGACCGTCATAAATCAATCTCCACACTTCAGAAATGGAACACTGTCGTTGAGGACCAATAGCAACCCTGATTTTCTCGAAGTGACAGTCGCATGTCTACTCCACGTGGAGTCTCATTTGCCAAAGTTGCAACTTCCAGTTGATCTGTTTCATTACGTGCAGAAATTCGTTGTGTGTCACGATGTGGAGACCGTGGGAGGGAAATGCAGTGATAAATGCAAATGAAGGAGTAGATTACCTTCAGTCAAGTGAAAATAATCAAAGTGATGACAATAGTGTGAATAACTGGGCCGAGTTATATTACTAAAAAAGCCTAAAAAAAACAAAGTTATAACGGGAACTCTTTCTAAGCAAATTCAAGCGCTTGTTTTGAACACATATAAATATGTGCTGACACATAATCTTGGTAAGGGGTCGTGCAATGAACCTGATGATAAATTCTGGGTATTCACAGAAATACAGTAAGAAATATTGTGACAAAAGGAATACCAAAGACGCCGAACAAGTGTGAAAACAAAAGGAAACATTTCTCTAAAGTAGATAATTTCACATGCGATTTAATTCGTCGAGAAATTTATAGATTCTATGGAAAAGGGAGAACGCCCACCTTAGACGAATTGGTTGCACATTTGTAAGAAATTTGTGATTTTCCTTATGGACACTGCACTTTGCACGGTAACCTAAAGGAGCTGGGTTTCAAAAACCGCACTTTGAATAAGATTAGGGTTATTATGGAAACCAGTAGAATTGTAGCTTGGCGATATATAGGAGGAGGTTTTGCAGTAATGGACATTAGATAATTAGTTTAGACGAAACCTCGTACGATAGCCATGACGTATCGAGATAGGTGGCAACCTTGCACAAAGGTCTGGGAGAAGGAGGGCCGGGGTTGTAAAACGATTATAAGGATTCGTCAAAGGCAGCGGCCGACGTGCACACGATTTAACTAAACAGACCCTACCTACTCTCTCACTTGCTGCGGCACTCACGTCCGTTCTAGACCACAGTTACAGCGAGAGAGAAACTAGCTTGCACAAACTTATTATCCAAAGGGTAACGGGTGGGGGAGTGCATGTCTTGCAGTAACCATCGTTTAGTTATGTGTATATTTCGATAAAACATCTGCTATGCTGTCATGCCTTTATATGAAACTATACTAGTGATAATTAATAGGCAATCTTGACTTACACCGTCGTTTACTTATATTATTTATTTTGAAAGTCTTTGTTTTAACACTTATAACTTTGGATGGATAGAGTCAACATGAAAAATTCAATGCCATCAAATACCTTAGCCTATATATGGCTAGTGTGGAGAAATGATTAATTTCCATCGATTAACTAAAACTTATAACTTTATTTGTAACATTCAAAAAACCAAAACACTTATTACGTCTTTGTATCCCAGGTGACGAGAGATAAAAGGTTTTGTTGCACAAGCTGATATTTTAATTTTTATCAATTATAATTATTTTTGTTCAGTTAATTAATGAATTAACTAAACTGTCAGAATTTAAAGTAGATACTTGCAATGTTAGCAGTCACCTTTATGGCTCAACATCAAAAAATTACTGAGCCTATCCTGGAGGTTCTCAATATTTATGAATATAAAGCACAAATTGTGAATAGTCATGTGGACTTGACGGAAATATATTGATTTTTATGTAGTATCAAAAGATGAAGATCCGCGTTTCTTTTTTGTTGTTGTATATATTGGCCCAGACCACTGCTACACAGGACAGTCCATTAAGTATATTTACAGACGTGTTACAATATGATCTTTTTCCTTGTTCCATTTATACCCCGCCTTTAACTGCTATGGTCATATTGGCGGCCGTTCTCTTTTGTAACATACTGAAGGTATTAACTCGTTATCTTTGGTTTTTAATCATTAGATCACGCACACAATCACACTCTCATTCATACTTCCAAACTCTGGGGAAGATGGGGAATTATCTTGGATGGAGAAAAATCCCCACTCCCACCGCCGGGAATCGAACCCGTGACCCCTAGCACGGCAGGCAGGAGCTCTACCGACTGAGATACGGGACCAGCCGTTACAATGTGTTATTACAAAATAGTCACTTATTATTACTTCTCTCTTTTTACAGTCCATATCCACTTGTTTTTTACCTAACTTAAAAACTGACCTATGTTTTTATAATTTTTACTTAAAACCTTGATTAAGCAGATTCTCCTATTCATTTTTGATATCTGACATTCTTTCCTCCACATCTCTGTTTCCTTACAATCAAACACTATATGTTCTATATCCTCTTGTCCCCATACAATGGGCACTCATCTTGCGGGTATCCATTTCTTTGACCCCTTAATATCCATATCCCTGCTCTTAACCATGCTAATTCCTTTCTTTCTTCACTGTTAGTGCTATCTATATACCTCTCCCTCCCCCAACAATTTTTCAATGGAATATAGAAAACAAGTGGTCTATTCTCTGCTATTTGACTAAACAGTTTCTGGATCTCCATGTCTTCAAATCTTATTCTAGCCCCTTTCCAAAAACCTTTATAATTAGTTTCTCTCTTTCTCCAAATATCACCCATACCATTATCTTCCAAATTATTTCGTAAATTACTTACCCATCCTTTATTTGGTAGATTGACTATAGGTTGAATGCCAATACTACCATCCCTGCAATTATACCATATAAAATTTCAAAATATGGGAAAGAAGGAAGTAAATTCTGGCGCTTACATTTACCGCAAATATTAGGGAATCTTAAGCGGGAACTTGATAGAATAAAGGAAACATTCTGCAAGAGACACAACGTTACTATTTCGTTTCTTTAATTTCAAGGACTACAATACAACTGGCAAGGAAACAAAGAGAATTACTTAGGAACCACTTTTGGGCGTACAGAAATTTCCATCTTACTAATAGAAGCCGTAAAACAGCTTTGTCCTAATTTATTAAAACTTCTTCAAAGAACAGTGGAAAACCGAGAAGAAACAAGCGCAAATCAATGGATATGAGAGAAGAGCAACCAGGATGCAACAGAAACAGAATAAAAGTAGAAGCCGTACTGAGCTAATGAGAAAGGGAAAGAAAAATTAAGTGCCAAAGATATAATTAGAGAGGAAGCATACAAGATAAGTGGAAAACTTGTCTGGCAGTGTAATTTAGAAAACATGCCTTAGATATTTTCGAAACCATTCTCGTTTCCAAGTACTCTTGTCTGGGGCTGGATGCCGCTGCGTGTTAAGTGTATTTTTTAAACAATGGTTTTGTTGTTCCTTTCTTTCGTGGTTTTTCTGTAATTCGCTCTCTCCACCGCCCGCCTATATAAAGTAGAAGACAGCAATCCACCTAAACATACGACACAGATAATTCACTATAAATGCAAGTTTTGAGGTACGCGGAATAAAACAAGAATAATTTTTTGAAAAAGTTCCTGCACAGATGTATGCCCAGCCAAACAATAATATTTTATTTTCTCAAAACTTGTTCTAAAAGTTTCTATTAAACGTGAATTTGCTGTCTAAAAATATATATATCTTAAGTTTCCGGCAACAGCCTGTGGAGTGCAGGTTACTTTGATTTTGTGGGTTCGTATAGTTAAAAGTCCAATTTGCAGAAACTCTAAATGTTCTTTATTTTCTTTATTTGCAGATTACAGCAGAATTACGAGGGCTGTTAAATAAAGAATGATCATAATTTTTTTTTACGGTCAATACTTATCGCACTAAAATTCAATCTTATTATACTCTGCTAGCTTAATGTGAAACAAACACGCCGTAGTAGTTTCATTGTTGGTACTCCTGGTTCCCGCCTGTGAGAACCAGGCAAGTTCAGACATGTTCAGTATCGCCTACCGCTGCAACGGAGGTAACATGCAGTTAAAGTTGATGTTAGAGGAAGATCCGGAGTTTCTTTCAAACGTAATCACTGCTGATGAAACTTGGCTACATCATGTTGATCCTGAGAGCAAACAGTAAAGCTCAGTGTGTAAATCTCCTTCATCACCAACCCCCAAAAAAGCAAAAGTGGTTGCTTCTGATGGGAAAGTTATGCTCATCTCATTCTTTGATATTCATGCAATGGTTTATCAGCATGTTGTACCTACACACACATCAGTAACCGGATAATACTATAGGGATGTCCTGAAAACATTGCAAGTCCATATCAGGTGCAAAAGACCACATTTCCGTGAAGCAGGCTGGATGCTGCACCACGATAATGCGCGGCCGCATATTGCCGATGTTGTTGCTGAATATCTTGCAAAAATCGACGTGAAGTGCATCCCTCACCCTACCTATAGTCTAGATTTAGACCCTTGTGACATTTTTCTATTCCCTAATTTGAAAAACGCCTTCGTGGGAGGCATTATCCTTCATCAGAAGCAGTGGTGAAGGCTGCGGAGGCGATTTTGAAGTTTCTCTCAAAAAATGGTTTCCAGTATGCTTTTGAAGACTGGCAGAAACACTGGGACAAGTGCATCGCATTCAGGGGAGAGTATTTTGAGAAGGAGCATCAAAATTATGAGGATGAGTAAAGGTACTTTGTCAAAAAAAATTGTGATCATTCCTTACTGAACAGACCTCGTACGTCACATACACAATCTCAATCTACCAAGGTCGATGACCACACAAACATCGTTCTGATTACATCAGCTCTCGTAACAACAGTCTACAGCTGTTTACTCTTACTGTGTTTACTACTGTTCACGACTCCCCTCTTAGCGAGCCGTCGCATCCTTAAATACCTCATTGATAAATTTGAGAGATTTTTGGAACAAACAAGAAATCGACTGTTCCCTGAAAATCATGATATCACTGGAATTTTCTATACGGGAAACTTTATCCGTGCCTGCAAGTCCTTTATCTCGCGCTAACTTTTACTACTTATGCAAGCTCTTTATTACCACACTGTCTGCCTATCTTTTCCTTTGTGTAAACAAGCCGCGCGAACCCTTTTTGCACCTACGCCTTCAGTCATAAAAGGGATTCACAACATAATTGTTATTTCACACTAGCCGTGTGTAGGACGCACTATGAAAGGATAGGGCCACATTGAAAAATTAAATGCCATAGCCGGGATTTGAAACACGGATCTTCTGGTTTCCGTCCAACCGCTCTAACCAGTGAGCTACTATGGCCAAAGTGCCAACCTGACATTGGAAAGAAGGAATTTTTCAGTCTGGCTGTATCCTCTCATAGTGCGTCCTACACACGGCTATTGTGAAAGAAAAATTAATTTCCATTAATTGTACCTAATAGTGGCCCGGACTATAAAGCCCGAGCCTTAAACTACTTACAGCATAGTAAGTCGCCATTAAGGTAGTTGTCTAATGTGTTTATGAGAACTTCTAAGTGGTTTACCGGGAAAACCACGAGTCAGTTGGAGAACTTAATGTCATATCGGCACGTTGGCCATAGTAGCTCAATATTTAGAACGGCCGGACGGAGACCAGAAGATCCATGGTTCAAATCCCGGCTATGGCATTGAATTTTTCAGCATGGCTCTATCCTTTCTTAGTACCTTATATAATTTTTAAAGAAAACTCTTACTGCACATAAATGAAGATTTCTGAAAAGGACATATTTATGTCAATTAACTGTAGTGTGTCTTGTATTGGTTCGAATTTTAAAATACTTTCATATTTTTCAATTCGATGGCCCCGATTCCTTTTTATCTTATGGTCCTGCAATAATATTTTCAAATAATCACAAAGCGAAACCGTTTCATATATCTGAGCTTTGTTGAACCCAGTACGTCCTTCTAATACTTACAAAGAAATGTACAACAAAAGCTTATATAAACAAAAGAACAAGCTGTGTAAGAAAAATTTTTAAAGATTGAGTGTAAAGAGTCCTCCATGTGTGACATAAGATTATTTTTTGCACCTAGCAAATATAGTATACGTTGAGATCCATCAAACGTTTCAAAACGAGATTTCACCAAGTTGTATTTTCTAGATTTCTTAAAACAAGTTCACCAAGTGGGATGAATCAGACGGTTTCATCTATGGTCCGCATTCCGGAGGCACAGGTTCAATTCCTGTGGCCAACCTGCCTGACCAATGTGTTTTTTTCGAGTTTTGTCCGGATCACCAGGCGAATGCTGGCTAGGCTCATTACATTCCCCAACTTTCCTATTCTTCATTTTCATCGCCATTATTATTTAACATCATATTTCATGTGGTGGTATCTTTCAGGGTAGAAGCGTCTGCGGGTGTCTGGGCGGTGCATGGCAGGATGAACCACTTCCTCCTGCGGTAGATTGATTGCCGGTCTCCAAACTGGATGCTTGGACCGTTTCCGAACCACAATTCCGGGGAATATCCGTTGTCCTGACCTATATCTAAGAAAAAATTAGGTATCCTGCCCTCAGCACTGTAGTAGCTCCTTGGGACGGCCACTCACTGACTCCTCTCGCCTTATCTTTCCTCTTGGGGATGCTTCACTTGGGGTCCTAGGTACAATAGATCATGACTGGGCGTAGTGCCGAATCCCCTCCGCAGTTATCCTAATCCTAAACCTAAAATCCACATTTAGAAATAGATCAGAACGTGTGCGTGTGTTTGTATATGTGTGAGTAACGTCTTCAAGAAGGGGTCGCTGTCTTCAATGTAATCTACTTATTACAAAAACATTTTGTTTGTACTTGTATCCGAAATAATCATAACAAGGTCTCTCTCTGACATGCATACATACATTTACAGATTTTGCTCAACCGTTTGTTGTAAAGTTTAACTTCTCATAGTGGAAAATAAAATGCTGATTAGCTACACGTAGTGAATAGTGTTTCGGAGCAGCGTAACTCTCCACATCAAACTGCTCTTTAAATTGACAATAAGTGAAAGTTTCGATTTTCTCAAAAATGGATCTAAAATTTTGATTAAAGTATACTTAGAAGATTTTAAAATTTTAATATATTTAAAAACAAACAAAACGTATATCTGGAAATTAATTGTTCTTTCACACTAGCCTTGTGTAGGACGCACTATGAAAGCGTAGAGCAGGACTGAAAAAAATCATTGCCGTAGCCGGGATTTGAACCACGGATCTTCTGGTTTCCGTCCAGCCGCTCTAACCATATAAGCTACTATGGGCAACGTGCCAACATGACACTAAATGCTCCAACTGACTCGTAATTTTTTTCCGGTAAACCACTAGGAGTTCTCATAAACACATGAGACAACTACCTTAATGACGACTTACTAGCTGCATGTACTTTAAGGCCCGGGCTTTATAGTTCGGACCACTATTAGGTACAATTAATGAAAATTAGTTGTTCTTTCAGTCTGGCTCTACGCTTTCATAGTGCGACCTACACACGGCTAGTGTGAAAGAACAATTAATTTCCATTAATAGTGGTCGGAACTATAAAGCCCGGGCCTAAAAGTACTTACAGCATAGTAAGTCGCCTTTAGGTAGTTGTCTCATGTGTTTATGAGAACTCCTAGTGGTTTACCGGGAGAAACACGATTCAGTTGGAGAATTTAATGTCATGTTAGCAGGTTGGCCATAGTAGCTTAAATGGTTAAAGCGGTTGGACGGCAACAAGAAGATCCGTGGTTCAAATCCGGTCTATGGCTTTCAACTTTTAAGTCTGGCTCTACGCTTTTATAACGTATATCTGAATTTACTGAGAATAAGGTAGACAGCGAAGTACACTTCATTATTCACTTGAGTTTTGGTTTGAGTTTTTAATGCTCCGTGGCTAAAGCAATGTCGCTATTCAGATTTTTCTTACAGTGGCATGGAAATACTGTGGAATATCAAAACCATCATTTAGAGAACTGATTTTAACCAAATGTCAATGGATTCTGGTTCGTCTAATACTTTATACCTAAAACTAAATGTGTAATGACACTGTATCTTCATAAATTCATGGTGATATGAGTAGGAATTTGATCGGTTTATTATTTTGGTTGTATTTAAATTCATATTTACTTTGACACTCTTTCATATATCTAGACTCCAGTAAGAATATTCTTGTTAAGGAAAATCTCCCTTCTTCAGGCCCGCAATGAAGCCGTGACCTCTGAATTTGGAAGAGAATCACCTCTTAGTTTACATACATTATTGTTTTTATTTACTAAAACAGACATATTCAGCAGTGTCTTTATTTAACGTTCCCAATATTCATACAATATCTGTTATAGATATCCTGAAATCTCATTCTAACAAAACAACTAATATTAAAGTTCTGAGAAATATTACGAAGGTATATTTTAATTTTTACTTCCCTTACATGCGCTCTTTTAAAACACATAGTTCAAAATAAGGTGGTTTCCAAAACGCTTTAGAATTAATGCAAACCTGGAGTTGAGCATCCGGTTTGCAAAGATTGAAAAAGACCGCATAGAATTCAGTCCGTTGGTGTTTGAAGATCTGGATTTCCCACCACATAATTAACAGCTCCAAGAGAAAAGGCGCCGTGTTTCTTTGGAGCTTATTTGAATTTCTTTGAAAAACAAGAGTTCGGCATCGTCTACTCTACTGACATACTTCTCCTAGTCTTTTTGATGCTCAGTCTGCTCTTATATCTTGGCTCTACTTTCCCTGGCGAGACTTCATCCTGGTGCTTTTGTCTCTTTCTTTCAGCCTGCGTGAAAGGCCTCAGCGTTTCCTCTCGTGTCGCCCTTATTTTAATTAACTTTCCTCAGCTGGATGCTGTTACGTCACATCCTCCCTATATACGCTTGCCCTGGAATTGTACAAATAACCGCAGTGCCCTCCTGCCGGCACATCAATTCTAATCCGGTAGAGCGAGCGGCCGGAATTCCTGACGCAAGTAAGTGTTATGGCATGTTATGAGTAGGTAGGTACCTGGCCACTTGCAACATTTTCGTGGCCAAGGGAGCCCAAAATGTGCGTCCAGGGGAGGAAATGACAGCCTGCCACCCCGAATATGGACGTCATCGTGTAGATGGTAACTGCCGCTGTTTGCCAATAAATATCTTTTATGTATACGCTGCACTCGATTCCGGCGACAGTCATAGGCTTCGAAAAGGGCTTTGATCGATAATGGAGGTGCAATACCAGCTATGCTCAAAATAACTTCTTAGAAATAAATAAACGATATAAGAAAGCGTCCATAAATCTCAAGATGGCAAAAATGTCTTCGGTACTGTCTTCCAAACAGTCGTACTTTCAACGATGTAAATTATAACCGTTTCCAAAGACAATGAAAGAAAGAGCAGAATAAGAATTCTACTTTTCAGTTTAATAATATCGAGAAAAAGGAAGTGGTCTCTTAATTTAACATATATGAATTTCTACATTCGGAGACATGAGCAATCTTCTAAAAATTACACATTTAAAGTTACATAAACTTAGGTGTGGCCTTCCAGCTCCAAAAGGTTTCTAATTTTTCCATAATTATTCCACACATAATGGTTTTCCGTCAAACACAAGACATTTTCAGTCTCCAAGTTTCCCAGTCCTCAGCATCCCTGCCTATCAGTCCCCTTTGTTCCGTGCTCCTTTTAACGGCATTCATCCACTTCTCTCCAGATCACCCATTCCTGCTTGTCCCATCCATCTCACATTCCAATATCTTCTTTGGTATTCTTTCATGTAGCATCTCCATACCATCTTATCTTCTCTCTTCAATTGTTTCCAAAACTGTTTAATATTTAACTGATTATATCCGGAACCTAATACAAACTATTTAATTCTCTGTTAACTTTATGTTAAACACTGCAGACATGCTTTTACTACACAGTTCGCTGCAGGTAAAACACGGATACAGTACTCTGAAGCGACAATAAAATGTTCTAAAAGCGGTTCGCTTAGTTGTGGTTTTGAAATTATTTGATCATTGAATACTCATTATGAAAAGCAATAAAGACTTAGCACTTGAACTTAATTAAACAGAAAAAATCAAATTCACAAACTTCCTCAAACCACTTCTAAGAAGCTGAGTTAGTTAGGCACTGACCTATTAATTATCAGTGCCTTAGGTTCAAATAAGATGTGTTTAAAAGCGACAGCCTTATGTCATATTTACTGGAATATAACATAGTCCTGCGGGACGAAATCCTGGCACACTGGCAGCACTGAATATCTTGGCAATTAACATTCACTTTTCTTGTAACCACTATCTATACCAGGTGAGTCAGACGCACCTTTTTCGTTTGCAAGGAGGCCACCCATCAAACGGCATGTGAGCCTTAGTCTAGTTTTGTGCTTACTAAACTGCATTGCTTGATGTTATTAGAAAGAAGAATACGCAAAATTCAGAGGAATAGCGGTTTAAGGGACAAAACGTACTTCTCGCTAAAGTACACCTTTACTGAGAGCGAATTCCGGTTTCGCACGCCTTGGTAGCGTAGACGGTAGTATTTCTGCCTCACATTCAAGAGGTTCCGAGTTCGAATCTCGGTCAGGGTGAGTTATCTGGATATGGTTTGTTCCGGGGTTTTCCCTTATCCTGAAAGATGAATGTCGGGTGACTCTAAGCTCCATGGACCCCGGACGCATTGAGTATCATTTCACCCATTTCATTCATCATCCGATATGACTAAATGTTGGAGGACGTAAATTCAAAATAATCCGGTTTCCAGGCGATTTTACAAACTTTTTAGTAGAGTATACGTGTCAAAGTAACTCAGTAAGCGCCTCGGACAAAATGGATCTGTCATATGAGTGCACTAACAACGTCAGCTGAAAAGAAAATGGCGGCTTCTTGTACTTAGAGCAGGGGTTTTCTGCCAAAAATTAGGAAAAAAATTTTGAGACACGCCTCATCTAATCATGGACGTGTACAGTCAAAACGGACATATTCAATAACGGTGTATTTACATTTTTGCTTAAAGTACGTCTCATAAAACTCAATTAACATGCATAAGAGCTTTTGACATTTACGTAATAATGTTAAAACACCCAGAAGATGATTAAAAGTGTTTTAAAAGGCTAAATCAAGCACGAGAACTCGCGAGGTGGCGAAGGTATAGCGCCAGGCACACAAGTTGTACTATTGAACCCAGAACGTGCTTTCAGGCAAGCCTCGAAATAGCTCAGTGGGATTATGGCATCTCCTGTGCCCTAATACCCACTGATACATTATTTCAATGACACCTACGTATAGGTGTGCTTAAAAGCTATCTATCTACTTGTAGTTCACCAATAAAGAAATTTTAAAAATGCCATAAAACATATATAAAACAATTAAAAATAAAAATAGTAACGGTTTTCAAAATAATAATTCCAAATTTTATTACTCTGTAAAAAATTTAGTACCCATACAGAGGATTTAAACCACCGTCACGGCAGACAGACACTTCCAGTTTTGCGCTAGTTCCAACGGAGCTATTACGGATATATTACAAGCAAAGCAATAACATCTATATTAGTACTATTTTCATTGAGTGCTTAACATCCATGTTAAATACGCGGTATGACCTAGTAATGGAGTCGATGTTTTCATTTTGGAGTTTAAAATGCGGATTGCATAAAACTCTAAACACCTGCTATATTACTGAATCACCTGACTCACCTGGTATATGTACGGAATTTTGTAATGAATGTGTAATTGTGTTTCAATTAGAACAGGTGGAATTATCAACACATTGATATGACTAATTAAATGGGATAACAAAAGAAGAAACTGGATAATACATATCAGGCGTATATACTCCAAATCTTATACGAGTTCACTATGCGTAAGTTACCATTGCGGGAAATCCTTATTACGTCAAGAATACACTATAAGCAGCTTCCAAAAGCTGTTACAAACTTACAGAAGTGGATGACAAAATGAAAAAGAAAACAGAAGTAAACAAACTTAAATGGCACTTAAGTTCCATTGAGAATTTAATAGATAAGAAAGATATTCTATCGAGAAGATGCTATGTCAGCTCCCTGCAGGCATTAAACTTGCCATCTGTGGCAGTATTTTATGTCGTCGAGCACTGAATTCAAAAATGAGAAATATTTATAGGAAAAGAGCAGCTAATATCGAAAGTTGAAGGAGAACTCTGTTGGGTCGACATTGATGGAACATCAAGAAGCATCCTTGTAGGACATGGACCGAAGTTTTATCGGCGATAAAGGAGAATGGAAGGAAAGTGGAACATAACACGATATGCGACGAGGCAAGAAAATTCGAAATTTGGGGTGACTCACGGAAAAGAAAGGAACACAGAAGAAAGAGAGGCAATGTAATGGAGGAAAATCATACATGTGAAGTAGACAAATGTGGTAGGTGAGGAAACACAGGAAGAGATAACGGGTAAGGCTTGTTGATGGCATGCCATAGACGTCAAAGCGTAGAAAGAGGATTCCATGAAGATGAGATTTAAAGAAGCATGTGGTCAAGATGCTTTTTGGTAGTTTGAGGGCCAGGGATATATGGATGATGGGTTGTGCGCCTCTCCCTAAGCTGACTCATATATAAACGCATCTTTTGTTGTCATTTTTGAAATATTTGGAATAAAACTTTCAAATAGAACACCAAAAAAGGTGTTACTAAGAGAGGAGGCAGATAAAAGCATAGCGTTTGGTTTACGTTGACCGATTACCACCACTCGCATGCTAGTTTGATGGTACTCATAGCTGTTTGTATTATCATTTTATATAGAATTCAGAAAGTAACTTTTATGTTTGAAATATATTTTGTACAGCTCAGAGAGAATTTAAACAAAAGTTACACATAAATAATAAATAGTCACTACGCTTTCTCTAGCAGTGTAAAACCTGTATTAGATTTGGGGCATTCTAAATCATTCTACCGGAGTGAAAGACATTGTAAGTAGAGTACAACATTAAATAACACACATCCAGTGATAAGTTACAAAGCATGAATAGGTACGATTGCTTAGGACCTTTTCTTACAAATTTGTTATGCAGGGAGTTAGCAAGTGCTCTAAAAGTGCCACATCGGCAAAGGCGAAGCTTTCTGGGGGAGGCGAGTCGGGAAGCTTAGCCGCCATCACCCAAGGAGCTAGTGTAGGGATGTCGCCTCGCCTTGTTGCTTATTCGCTGGGGGAACCGGAATGGCACGCCTTAAAGGACTGACGATGTCTGACGTCACGAGGCTGGGTGGCACTCTCGGTAGCACTCTTTTGTTACTCTACAAACACCATTCCATAATTCTCCAGAATGCCAGGCACGAACATTTGGGTTCTGGAACGATCTAACACACTCAAAAGAGTTATATTAAACTGATGCAAAGCCTGGGGTAAAGAGTAATAAGGCAGTAATACAAGAGCAGGAGTGAGAGCAGTTTGGTACTTTGAATTGAGTCTGGCTCTATGGGAAGAAGTCGGGAAGTCATGGAACCGTGCAGCAAGCAGTTAATAAGGTTAGTAAGTGCGGCTCCGTAGTAAGAAGTCGGCGGGCTGTGGAAGAGATAGAGAAGCTGTTTTTGTGCGATTATTGGAGTGGTGTTCATCTCCGTTTAAGAGGTGGACCTATGTGTTTGTCAGACTAATCGTTAACAGCACAAAAGGCGCGTGCTAAAGATACATAAAGGAACAGTGCACACATGTATCAAATTGTTGAGTAAACGTACACTAACATTGAGCTAATGATATGAGAAATACCTCTATAGGAGTTAAAGGTGAACTTTTTAGTGTTTTTTCTCAATACTTTGAAAACTAGTGCGGTAATTTTGAAGATCTCTGCTGTCTTAAGTAACAGTTAATTGTCTTAATGTTAACAGTTCCTATGAGAGAAAGAAGGAAAGAGTGAGAGAAAAAAACCAATAGCCTGGTAAAATGTAAAAGGTGCTCAAGAGAGTTAACACCAGTTCATAGCTAGACATCTCCGCCCATAGTACCCTTATAACGAATTCCTTTAGGTCTATTTTCATTAATTTCCCTTCCAAATTTCTTTTAGTCTTCTTTATTAAAAGAAAAAAGAATAGATTACACTTTTATTTTCTAAGAAAGACTACCAACTCTGTTTTAAAAGTGCTATCTTTGTCACTTTTGACAAATGACAAATAGCTGTACATAAAAGCTTTATAGTTCTATTTAAAAGAGGTAGTTTAGATCACATGCCTTTGCTATATACGTATCTGAATGACCATTTACTTAAAATGAACCAGTACTTGGAATGAGTGAGAGCACACAGAAATTCAGCATCAAAATGGGTGAACAATTGAATGACACTAAAGACACTGGCCCCAACTCGATGGACAAGGACGCAGTGAGGCTGTGATGGGGAGAACCGCTCTGTCATTAACTGCAGGCATATAGCAATTAAGCAGAGATCAAATCGGAGTGGCAGGAGACTATTAATTGGACACCGCCATCTGAGGAAACATCTGCACTCAATGGGAATATTTAAAGATGAAGCCAAATACAGTGTTTAAATATGAACCCAAAAAAGGAGCAAGAATTATCTTCATATAATACGACCTTTTAGTGCGATGTAGCAAAAAGAAGACAAGAACTCATAAACCACAGCCTTTGAAAGGAAAATTCTCAAACGAAATAATTAATAAGCATGTTATTGCCAATTAGAGGAAGCAAACTACACATGTTTAAGAATACAAGTAGGAGAAATATGAGTTCAAAAGGACAGTTCATTATAATTAAGTAAACAATTGTTTAAATTACAAATTAAGCGAAAGTAAAATAATATCGATTGAAGTATAATACCACCAGTTTTATAGAGTTTTCTAAGCAAACTCTTATGTACAGTAAGATAGCCTACATTATACTGAACAGCCTTTTCTTGCAAAAGTTTACATCATATATAGTGTCCAATTTCGGTCACACAAGTAGAGAAAAATTGAGTGTAAGCATAATTTTGTGTAAATAGAATATTTACCAATTTATTTTTATGTAAAATATATTGGTGAAATTGTATATTCTGCTTAAACTCTCTTACTCTCCATTGGTGTAAGCCAGTGATGGTAAAAGTAATTTTATTCATTATTTATCAAATAAACAAGACGATATACCACTCTGCAATATATGAAAAACAAACAGAGAAGAAGCGGTGTCTTGCGGGACCAAAGATTGGGAGTTCGTTTTCTCTTCCCCTATTAGATGTAGGTTGTTCCAAATACTATGAGATCTATGGTTATGTTTTTAGTATAACCAGTCTCACATAATATGAATTATGTTATCACTTCATCTACCTATAGTACGTAGGAAAAGTATTGGGTTCCCTAAAAATTCGAGGTCCAGATCTAGCTGAAAATGCATGTTTCGAAAACCCTGAGTCCCGGTACCCAAAATAATAAATAGCTATATATGCACGTCTAACTTTTGTGCACAGTGAATGAATAAATGAATGAATGAATGTAAAGCCTGTAAATTTTCTTGAGGGCAAAGGCCTCCTGCTGCGCAGGGAGTAGCAATTCAGAACCTCATTACGGTTGCAAATCCTAAGAGTCTTGTGCAGTTGCTGCGGTCCAGTATTGCCGTAGGAAAGGAAAATATTGTTACAAACCAAACTTAGCTGCAACTAAATATGAAATTCGAAGATTTTCTATGTAATCTTCCGACCAAGACTTCCATTTATATGGAAACAATTTCGAAAACTTTTATTTTCTCAAAAATGTCTCCAATGATTTTGGTGAAAATACTGTATGCTTAGGAAAACTTAAATGTACCGACCTACAAATATATTGAATTTTATAGAAATTTCCTCCGAAGCTCTTTCATACTGGACGAATTTTGCATAACTGATAAACAAAAATAGAGAAAATCATACTGAACAAAAATTTAGGTCTCGTTAAATGAATTTAAGGAATAAAACTTTGTGGAGGTACCATTTTTGGATACTACTTGTTCAGCTATACTTTCCTATTGTTCAAGTTAATTTTTCTCAGTGTAGTCATTAGCATTTTATGACCGACCGTGCAAATAAAATGAAATTTTACAGCTATCACAAATGAACATGTTAAAATATTGGACCATCGCTTAAGCCTATTGTGCCTTCTTATTATCATTGCACATAGAGTCAAATAAATGATATATCCATTTCTACGATTAACATGAATTAGAATAGTACCCGTTTAGAAATATATATTGTAATTTACGTCCTTTAACGTTTTAAGTCATATCGGACGCTGAATGGAATGGGTAAAATGTTGCCCAAATGGGCTCAGGGTCCATGGTGCTTATATCTACCCGACATTAGTCTTTTAGGATAAAGGAAAACCCCGTAAAAATCCTTATCCAGGTAACTCACCCTGGCCGAAATACGAACTCGGGACCTCTTGAACGTGAGACAGACATGCCACCATCTACGCTACCGAGGCGGGCAGAAATATTCTGTGCGAGAATAAGCAGAAATAACCGTGTGAAGCATACTACATAAGATTTGTTTAATAAAAACATATTTTTGTTTGCTCACTTTCTTCTCGGGCAGCCAGTCAAGTGAAAAGATGATTAGATATCAACGTTTCGGGAGTGTGCATCGCTCCCATCATCAGGATATTTATAAAATGTTATAACCACAAATGAAATACTGGATATAACACAACTATAAACAGAGACAAAACGCTATCAAAATACGCATTGCTGAACAAAAGACTGTTTTCAGTAAATTAAATGCCAGCTCAGGAGATGGCGTGATTATAGAAAATTGTGTCAAAGAAACGTAATTACTTAACTTTATTATCAAGCTGTATTGATCTTTGCTTCTTAATTCGACGGATTTCCATTTTAAGGCCGGTTTCCAAGAAGAGCTGAACTGAAATCCAGCATCACGATTAACCGTGCTCCTTTCAGAGGAGATCGCCAAAGCCTCATTAATTCTCCGGTCCCAGTAACTGTTGCATTTTGCCAAGATGGTCGTCTCCCGAAAATTGACTCTATGGTCGTTATGAAAACAATGCTCTGCCATCCCAGACTTCTCAGGTTGTAGTAAACGAATGCTTATTCTTCGCCAGGAAAGCTTCTGGTCTTATTTTATGTTTTCGTTTGATTCTCTCTATCAATCTCTCTGTACGTAATTTAAGCATGTTTCAATGGTATATAAACAATTTTGAAGAAAATTATCCTGAAAAAATACCATTTACATAGAAATGTTTTGAAGTTTCCATTTTCTTCAAATATATCTAACAATATTGATTAAAGTACCAAATATATAAGATATTTTCAATGTAAATTAAGTATTTATCTTAAGCTTTTTGGTAAAAACCCTTGAAGTCCTCTTCAATATTTGTAAGTTTTGGTTAACTGGAAAACCATAGGAAAACCTACTATATAAGAGCTCGCTAAGGCAGACAATTTCTTCAAAGGAATGTTTTGTGGTGCTTACTATTCTAAGATAATACTTTTAATTAATTCTAATTTTCCAATATATAGTTTATATATATTTTAAACAAAAGATCGTTGTTCTTCTTCATGGTTTGATTACTTAAACATAGTTCTAATATTTTGTTAATAACGCCGTGAATTCTCAGGTTCATATCAGTGTGCCACAATTTCGTCTTGTACGACTTCTGTTACACGCTGTAAACCTACTAGTATGAGGCTGTCCTCTTTAACCACACTTAAAAATCAGCGGTGTGGCTAGATTAGAACCGCTTTGTACATTAGGGAGGATGGGATTCCAAAGCCATCACAACGACTAACTGTTAAAAGTTTTGACAATCACTTAAGTCAATTGTCTTGCCTTGTTCCTCCTGAATCCACTAGAAAACATGTAATAATCAAAATTTACCTCGATCAGTATGGGACAGATAAAAATAGGTCCTAAGAAGAATTTGCGCAGAAACCATGTGAGTACAAACATAACGTTTTTAATTCCAAGCATTAATTTTTGTTTAGTATCTGTATCAGAGTGAACCAAGCTATTGTGGGAACTTAGCCACAGTAAGCACTGAATGTACGTATCAGGTTAACTACTAAATTTGTATTATCCATGGAATAATTTACATTTAAAGTCAAGATCCAATAATACAGTAGCGTATCTCCGTAGCGCTGAGGTAACCTCTCTGCCTGTGGTGCAAGAAAACCTGATTGTCGACATGGACATATTCTCTGCCCACCAACTATTTGAGTTCTCTAATCTTTTTTGCTGTCTCACGCATGATTTCATAATTTCCACGTCTTCTTTGGTCAAACATCTATACCAAAATTTTATTATTATTTCCATGAATATTCCATTTTTTCTTGTCTTTCCAAATTCTACTAAATCTACTTCCCTAGGTGCTGATCTTGGTAAGTCTAGTAGCTCTTTACAAAACCTTCTGTAATTTTGGTCCACCGATTTGTTTACCTCTGTGCCCCCCCCCAAATCTCCACTGCATACAACATTTTGGATTCAACTGGTGCTTCGTACATTCTTTCTAACCACTTGGTTGTCATTTCTAGCTTATATTTACATATTCTTATTCCATTCATTGCTGCCCTTCCTTTTGCTTTAATCTTTCTCCTGTGTGCTCCCCACTGTCCATTGTTATTCAACCTTACTCCTAAGTATAGAAATTCATTGACCACTTCTACTCTTTTACCAGTTAATGCCCACGTTTTTAGCGTAACTCCCTTCTTGAAGAACATAACTTTCGACTTATTTATGTTTATTTTTATTTCCCACTATTCACAAAATTTCTGGATTTTGTTTATTGCCTTCTGCAATCCTACTATCGTTATAGATCCTACCATTAAGTCATCCACATATAGCAGTCCAGGAATTCCTTTGTTTGCTATTACCGGACAGTGCTGACTTCCTTCTTTTATCTTGGCTATTATCTCATCTATAAATAAGTTAAATGAAATTGGACTCAGTTTGCATCCTTGTCTTACGCCTTTTTTTGTTCTGTCATCTCAGTAATTACATTTTTTTCCTACCTTGTACAAAACTTCACACCTTCATAGATTTTCTCTACTTCTTTTATAAGTTTTCTTAAGTTTTCATAAATAATTATAATTTTTTAAGATGTTAACTTTCCCTATCTTTTCATCTGTTATGGTCTTGTTAATGCTCGTATAAAATTATAAACTGATGAAGTATTTGCAGAGAACTAAAGCTATACATTTCATTCATTATTCTAATACTAAAAAATAGGAATGATTGAAACATACTCGCTAAACCTATTTTAAACAAGCAGATGATATAAAAATGTATATAAGACGAAAACTTCAGAAAACTCTCAGCTTTGCACCCTAATAAAGGGGTTGATATAGCTACTTCGGAAATATATATTACCTAAATCTGACTTCGACTAAATGCTGTTTTTCCCCCTTTTTTTTTGTAATTTACGTCCTTCAAGGTTAAGTCATATCGGACGATGAATGGAATGGGTGAAATGATGCTCAAATGAGCCCAGAGTCCATAGAGCTTAGAGTTACCCGACATTCGTCTTTGAGGATAAGGGAAAACCCTGGAAAAGACCTTATCCAGGTAACTAACCCTGACCGAGATTCGAACTCGGGACTACTTGAACGTGAGGCAGACATGCTACCACTACGCTACCGAGGCGGGTTAAATTCTGTATCTATGTGTGTATCAAACGATTTGAAATGATGGAAGTGTTTCTGCAAAAGTCGTATAATTCATAATTATTATTTGGAAGGCTTAATAACATTAAAATAAATTAACTTATTTGGGAAATATGACTGTTGTATCTTTATAACTTATCCTTTAATCTATACTCCGATGTAGTGACCCATATTGGATTTCCGCTAAACTTCACACCGTTGTACGTAAGTCAGCATAGTTCGATCTCAACTTACACGTTCGAGGTGTTACTAACGTCCGTTTGTACTTACTTTTCCTTACGCCTCAGGTTTCCTGACATTCCTCCGAAAACCACCGAGACTCGTGCAGGAACCTCCATTTATCTTTGCTTCTCTGTGCAAAACCATCAACACTTCATTCCATGCAAATTGCTCCGAACATAGTTGAGATTCCTCTGAGGTCCAAATTAGCCTTCTCTAGTCCACCAAGAGACTCCTTTGTACAGGAATTTCATATAATGGGCAAAGGGACAGCATAGGTGCGACGACATCCGCGAGTATCCTGGTGCTGCAACTTGTGCCAAAGAAAGAGAGGGTAAACAGCGAGGGAGGTGGTGACAAAGTTTTGGACAAAGTGGCTTGAAACATGTGAGAGAGTAAAGCAGCATGTGGTGGTACGTGAGCGCCGCACAAAAACTTCTGCAGAGTTATCTTGCTCTACTTCCAAACAGGGGCCTTACAAGGACCGTTAAACAAAAACTAACACTATCTTTCCCGAACCCAGACGCCATAGGGTTCCACCTGATTGGGTTGCGCGTGACCTCCCTTCAACAAACAAAAGAAAACTCTTGTCTGTCATATTACTCTCCTCATGCTGCAATGTGCTTCAGTATAAATTATTGCAAGGTTACTCTTGTTTTAGAGATACATGGTTTTCAAAACACTGAATGCATACGTATAAACATCTCATTGTGTTATTAATAATCTCAAATAAGCATAAATGAGAATTTACATTTAAAAAACAAGGACAGACGGAAATTACGTTGAACTGTTACTGGACTATTGGGAGGAAGTTAATGCTAATGATCTACTTCTATTTCTCACAATTGTTTTAGCGTTCATAGATATCATTAAAACCGAATGTTATCTATCTGTTAGTGATCTCTGGCTGCTTAATTTTGTAATTAATTATAGTTATAATAGATTCACTGTAAATAACTTAGAACCAAATGCTTAAGATTTCCTATACCTGTGATACCGAAATTAAAGGATTTAAATAAGTAAAGAATCGTGATGGACTTCAAAGGAATGTTGGTTCATTGTTACAACACGTACAGGGACAGTTGTGTCGAATAGCAGTTGGGGTGAATAGTTGTTTTAACCAAAGAAACCTAAGAAACAATGTCCTTAGCAGATTTCTAAAGGGCAGTACTTGACTCCGTTTGAATAGGCATTCTTCGGACCCTTAATAATGGCATAAGCATAATCACAATGGACAGAATTGTTACAAAGGGAATCTTTGTGCGAAAAGAGGGCTTCCAGAAAGTGAAAGTCACACATACAGCCAAGCGCAGCTGTGGAGAGCAGTCTTCGGCGTGAGGCACATTAGGGCAGTCCTCTTCTTCTGTCTTGGTCGAGAGCAGACCAGAAGTGATGAGAGAAGATATTTGTCGGTTTATACGTAACTAATTAAGTATTATCGAGTAATAAGCATTCCGCCTTCAGCAACTTTAAACAGTGATATATTGGTAACCCTTGGTCGGCAACTTCAAGTTTGATGTTCTGATAAAAAGGAGCAGTCATTAAACAGTTTGAAATGGGCATTCCAGTGTCATTACAACTATCCTTCTCATACATACTCACGCATACCCTGAGATAAACCTCACTGCTTTACCTTGAGCCACACATTATATTCCTTCAAACTGTAGTGTCAACGTGGAGCTCTTTGCTCGCCAATATTTTGCTTCACCTGGAAATAAGTATTTTGTACTTTCATCTTTGTCATAGGGATAAAGTAGACAGGTCTGAACATTTTCAAATTTCCAAATGGACTATTATGAAGAATCGAATTTTACCCAGCTGTAGAACACTTGGCTAACTGAAAACCTCTCAAAGGGACTAATTCATGATACTGCTTCACACAAATATTGACGCGGATTTAAGTGTATTTATTCGAAGATAGGTAGTAGAGTTAGGATGTTTTGTCCAGAATAAAAAAAGCTTGTTAATATCCATTACCTCTCTTTTTTATTCTTTACCTACAAAATTAAATAGCTGAAAGTGATTTCTAATTACTCTACATCAACCCAGGAGATACGTACGATTTCAGTTGTGTTACCGAAATTGTTTCTGCAGCATTTTAAGCTGGTTACAAGAAGGACAAAATAGAGAGTAACCAAGTGAATTGAAGCGCTTAGAATCATAAGGGCCTAAAGTACAACATCGTAGATTTTGAAATTTTAGCATGTATGCATGCCCCTAACATTTTCCAACCTTGTGGTCAATCAGTAGTAGTTGTGTTTTAGGCCCTTTTTGATTTAATGAGACATTCATAAGAAGATATCTCGCCAGTTTTTCCTGATATACAGTTACACAAGAGCCGAAAGCATAAAGTATCATTTTGTTTGCTCTGTGCTGTTCAATTTTTAAATAGTGTTGCCCATATCATTTGCTCTTTACATCACATTCACAAGTAGTATTTCGTAATGGAAATTTTGATTTCAACAATTTTATTTTTCACAAAATTATGTTTCTGTGCTTTGAGCCATTATTGTTCTCAGCATCTCAATTAATTCACATAGCTTTTTCTACCATTATACTGTTCTACCCTTACCAGAAAGGAAAAGTCAGTGAAATACAAAATTTCGTATTTAAGTTTAGCATATTCCAATGATGTTAGTCAAACCACATTCCTCCAAATCAAATTACTCTCAATGTGGAACATTTTTTCGAAAGTTTCAATTTTTACAAAAATTACTAACGATTTTGATTCAATTGAATTACATATGCTCGTAATTAATCGTAATACATTGTATGTTTATCTTCATTTTTCTGGAAATATCTTCGGAAATTCTTTTAATTCTGGCTGACCTTTTCAATAGTAACCCCAACAAATGGACAAAATCTAATTGCACAAAATATATACAACTCGTTAAAACAATTTATGTCAAATATTTTATTGGAGTGAAAGATTTCGAAGATATTTCTCGTTGTCTGTCTGAATGTTCTAGACTTTTATGTGCTTTTCCTAAATAGTAAGTCGATATGCGTCTTTTTATCTTGATCATTCAAAAGAGAACGGAACTTCAAGGCATCACATAGCTACCATAGCTATGTTCTTTAAGGAATTGACTAAAACTTAATGTACTCACAAATTCCCCTTGCGCGTACAAAAAATAGAAATAACATGAAGTAGATAGAGAAATACGCATTTCTAAGAAAATCGTGTACAAGATTTGAGAAAATAATGTGTGTATAACGTATTGGATTTGTTTTTATTTTGACGAAAGTAGAGTTTTCAACAAATGTTTTCACTATACCTTTCGTTTTAAGTACAAAGGAAATACAGAAGGCTGAGATGAAAATCGCATTTTAAAATGTGAGTTGTATTCACACTTTGAAATTCCCATTACTTAATCTAACCATGACATCACAGAAACAAAACAATAGTGGCTTTGAATTTTAAGAATAACTAACGGGGAACTCAAATCATCACTGAGGAATATATCTTTAAGGATACCTATGACTGGAAATTTGAAATTCTGAACTAATAACGCTACCACAGATTTATACCACAGATGAAGCTTGATGCAAATATGATGCAGCCCAAAATTTATTAATTTTACTTTGATATTTAGGAAAATATGGTCAAATTTATTTATTTTAGGTTACGTAACCTAAAAGGTCCCTTGCGACAAAATAACTTACATTTTGGTCTAATATTTTAACAACAGGTTCGCCATATATCCATTTTTTGAATTCACCGTAAGGTTTTTCTGCTCAATAACTTTAGGTTCCAGAAATTTTTAAATCTATTAATATGGTTTTTTTTTTTGCCAAAAATTTGAAATTTTTGTCTTGTGAAGTAAAGAAAATGTGCTTAAATCTATCTAACAATAAAATCCAGAGCAGTGTCTACCTGTGTATCTGAGAACTAGTGTATGAAGTTTCATTAGTCTAACACTAAAACTGCGAAGCAAGGAGGATTTTAAATGAGGAAAAATGCTGAAATTTTTAATAACTAGAAATCAATCATAAAGAATTAAAATTCACATCCAACACTAGCATTCACGTAACTTTTAAACAGGATTAGAGCATTTAAAAATGACTAGCGGATACTATCAAGGCATTCTTTGGATTCAGGAAGGCTTACACTAAGACTAAAAAGAGGAAAAGGTGTTTCTGAAAGTGTTAATGAAATTTCAGTCATGCCTATCCTTAATGTCACAAAACATGTTATTTGAAATAGCTTTGAGTTTTAGTTATTTGAATTTTATGTTTATTTTAGCTACAGAATTATTTCTAATGAATATATATTCAAGAATATTTCATGGATGTTAAATATATACTCAACATTTGGCAGTATTTCAAAACAATGATGTTTCATTTAAAATCGGACTGTTCATGAGAGCGTAAACAATAATTAGAATTAAATATTTATGTGGTACCCTTATAAAATGATAGACGTAATTACTAAAATATATCCTACTTTTCTGTTTATATTATGCTGTTCACTGATACGCGTGCATTCTTAATGTCAAAATTTTCAGTGGAATATTTTATCATTTTATAATCAGATAAGAGCTTGACTTTAATGTCTATAATTGCTCTTTGTGTAATAGAGAGTATGACTTGACCCGGAAAAAACCTGCAAGCATCCTATGCTTGCATTAGGCACACCATAACAAATACAAAATGTTAAAAAAATTAAACAGATGAATTGAAAGTATATGCATACTATAAAGTGCCACCATATACCCACTGTTCTTAAACAATCCCATAATACGCCAGTAAGGGACCCATTATGACAATAGTCTCCCCTCCTAGTTAATCTTCGCAGATGACGTAATAGATATTGGGGTGAGGAAGAGCGTGCGGAAGATTCCGTTGCGGGTTGTTTAACTATTTGTTCTTATATTTATGTGCATAATGTGTACTGAATACCATTATGAATTATACTTTTATAGCTACATGTTAATAATTATTAGTTGATAATTTAAGTAGAGTTCCTATTCTTCCTGGCTATCAATTTGTCGATGTCGAGCTCTGTAAGGGGAGATGTTTACTGTCCACCACATGCATTTGTTTTAAAACACAAAGAGGTGTAGACGTACCGCAATAGCCAATGACAGTCAGCTGTCTCCCTGCTCCTCCGCGACGCTAAGCGAAAAGTTGAAAGTCTTCAATGACTTCGTAGCTGTGTGAGTTTACGGAGAACGTGAGTCATCTGTCCACATCCCCCAGAACTACCAACTGACATCCGAAGTTGAAATATGACAAGAAAGTGAAATGATAATCGGAAATGAAAATAATCCGTGGAGTACAGCATACAGCCCGGTATTCCGGTAGTGACAAGTAGAAACCAAGTAAAAGAATAAATTATTGTGAAAGGGGACAGGAATCGAACATGTCGAAAACGAGCGCTTGTGTTTGAACGGAAATTTTGCTCTCTCCTTCAACAACTTAGTGTAGGACAATTGCTCATCAAATTTCCACCTGGAAATCCTTATTGTAAGCTGTATAATTCCCATTCCGGCTACACATATGTTCCGGCAAATGGAACTTATTTAATACACCTAGCACCAAATTCATCCTCTCCTGATACACACGATGTAGGAGGGAACTTCATTCCTTGGAAGATAGATTAATCACAATAATTGTAATATTGACATATGTGCATGTCAGAACGGCTCAACTGGTGAGAGAAATCTCGGTGGTCAAGGAACACCTGGGACCTAAACGGAAACAGCATGAGGTCGATATATCTTGGGAGGTACGATTAAACACATGCAGCAAGACCTGGGACCATTATTATTATTATTGGCACAGAGACTATAGGGAAGCTCAAAGTCTCCTGTGTGTGCAAAGGTCAGAGCTTCCTCCAGAGTGCATTTCCTTTCAGCAAACATTAAATAATTAGGCCTATGTATACTGCAATTTGTCCTGCATAATAAGCGCAACTCTCAAAACTGAACATTCCTAAACTTCTATGAAACTAACATAGTGACTTAAGTTACATCTCTATGGTATAAATCTCTGATGTATCATGGCATGACTAGGGTCGGGATATCGATGACTTAAAATCTTATTACATTAAATTGAAACTGGTGAGTTATATCTACAAACTTCGTTCATATCGATATTTGTGGTAGGAGAATAACTTTTCTCCATAACCATTACACGATCTTGAGAAGATCTTTTGGGCTTTAGTAATTTTCGATCACAATAAACACCTCTGTACTGTGGTAAAAGACGCCGAGAAAGACACACATTTTAGAAATACGCGCTTTTTATCAACTTAAGCTCCACCTGCACGTGCTTGATAAAATTACGTAAACTCCCATTTATCTACAACTTTCAGAACTAACTCTTTGTGAATTAGTAACAGCCTGACACTTTAACATAACTGAGTTCTCAGTACTTTGAGCCAATTATATTTTCTACACGACCTAAAACTAATGACTTTACTTAAAATGATACCTTCAAATGTTTTCTTGTCAAAGTTTTAAATTACCTAGCTAAAGAATGCAACTCATTGTATGGCACTAAACATTGCTTTTAAGGTATAGATTTAAGGCGTTGTACTTGAATATTTGTAATCACTTATTTCCCTATTATTTCTTTACAGAGATATAAACTTTACCTGTTAATAATTCCGCTGTCAAGGGAGAAAGAGGAATATTGATGTAATTTGAAGAAATATTTAGGAAGGATGGATAAATTAAGATTTCCGAAAATAGTGCTACTTATAGATCTATAAGCTAAAGTAACCCTAGATGACCGAGGAAAATACGGATTGAGGAGGGAACAGACCTAAAGCCCGCCTCGGTCGCGTAGATGACAGCATGTCTGCCTCACGTTCAAGAGGTCCCGAGTTCGAATCCCGGTCAAGGCGAGTTATCTGGATAAAGGTTTTTCCGGGATTTCCCCTTATCCTGTAAGATGAATGTCAGGTAACTCTATATGGACCCTGGACTCATTTTAGCATTATTTCAACCTGTCATTCACCGTCCGATATGACTTAACGTTGCAGGACGTAAATTACAAAAAGCACCCAGATATAAGAGTCCAATCCTTTATACTCTTCTTATTATTGTCATTATTATTACTGTTATTGTAATTAATGTCTTGTGTTCTCTGTAAAATAAGTGAAGGTTACTTCAGAAATTTCAGTTTTACTGTACGGCTTTCACGTTTTGTCCCTACCTCAAAAGTTGCGCCTCATGATGTGTTCATTAAGACCAGCATTTACTTCACAAGATTTGTACTTCTTACTGACATGTATAAAATTTAATTATTGTTATTATAAGGGCTAATACAAATTTATGGGTACCGATGTGACGTTACTTTTAGCAGATGGTGTGCGAATTATGTATTCTTTGGGGATATAGACCTAATTACACAATAGAAACAATTTCTGGAATGGGCCAGTTTCCAGTTTGAGAAATTCTTGTAAGTGAAATTTCCATCACAATAGAATTTAGAACTATAGAAAAAAGCGTTCTCTATTTTGGTGTCAAATATTTTCCACTGGAAGCATTTTAACTTAGAATTCATGGACAAAGCTATATAGTCAAAGAAATATGTGTCCACAAATATCAAACCTGCACTTATGCCAAATAGAAATAGTGCAATCTTTGCGTGACTGGGGAAAATAATCGCAGAGGTATATCGCGATTTCTAAGGAAAAATTGCAATATTACTTTATATTTAGAACACTGCAGATCCATTTATGTAACTTTATAGTACGAGAAAGCGGGGAATACCCGACATCAGTATCAGTTGTCTACGTTTATCGAGAGCAGCTGTCAAACTACAGAACAGGGACTGAATCAGTAAGTATTTGTGTGTCCTGGATTGAATTGCTTGACTTAGGCTCAAATGAATCCACCCACTTACTGCACTTATTTTCTTATCATTCCCGTGAGAAGAAAGCCCTTCATACTACAGTTGCTTAACGCCTATATTACTCCTTGGTTTAGAAAGTGCAATAAATACAGGGTGTCTCTGAAGTCACTATCCATTTCAATGAAGGAAGACAGTGGTTGAAACATCAATATTATTTTGAAGAGTTACACATATTCTAGTGCCCTTCTACATGACCTCTATCTAGCTCAAACACATACGCCATATTTCAGTACCTCGGAGCGTGGTGATAGAGTGTCTGCCTCACGTTCAAGAGGTCCCGAGTTCGAATCTCGGTCAGGGTGAGTTACCTGGATAAGGTTTTTCCGGGGTTTTCCCTTATCCTTCATGACGATGTTGGGTAACTCTAAGCTCTATAGACCCTGGACTCATTTGAGTAAATTACACACACACACACACACACACACACACACACACACAGACATCTTTCAGTAGTGGAACGAAATGTAGTCTGTAACATGTCAACCGCAATTAATAGAAGCATATGTAAGTCAATGAAAGGATTATGTAATGAACAAAATATGTCAACCTATTACAAAGATGTCAGCATGTTAACATATCAAATTAGTACTACCATGTCACAATAACGGCACTAGCATTCATTTATCTCTCTACTTGTAGGAAAAAACGTTTTGCAACATAAGCGCACAGTACTCCTCTATTCGCCATGTCTCCACACTCTCCCTCTTTTCATTTAAACTTATTCCACATTGCATTATCTGGAGGGTCTTGCACAGGGAGAAAATGTAAAAAGAATGTGAAAATACACGACGAAGTATTTATTTGCAGAGAGAGAGGGGAGAGACAACGAAGGGGGGAGAGAAGAGAAATTTCACACTTAATGCAAAAATATGAGAGTAGCTGTGGTCACGCTAGCTTTACAAAAATATTACAATTTACTTTTCTTTATGCGAACAGAATGACAGCAATACTTGGACATATTTTTTGTAGTATTAGTGTGACGATTTGTTTAGGAATATTGATATTTTATATCAGATGTTTCATATTAAATGAATATGTCATTCCATTCCATAAACGAGTAATAATCTAGCAGTCTGATAAAAGACATTTGCAACCAGAAAAGGCTATAGTGGGTAACGTCAGAGATTCAGAAGAAGGTCATATTGGACACATTATAAGTAAATATTTGGTATTGGACATAGACACTAACCTGAGTTATAATATTGCATGCCTATAAATCGAATACAGTAGAAGCCCGAAATAGCGTGGTCGGAAATATCGGGGATTCAAATTTAACGTGGGTAAAAGTATGTCCTACTTAAAAATATTGTGGTTAATTAAACTACTTTGTTTATTTGGAAAGTTGCGGTAAAAATATTCCGCAAACACAGGTTCCACTGTGTAATTTTCACCATCACCGGTTTTCGTTGATCTTGACCGCTGCATTCCAGGAAAGTAAACGGTATGTATAATACTGCTGAATAGAATCACGCCCTGCAGGTGGGGAGGGAATGGGGAAGCTACGTTATTCGAGTAGCATACGCAAATATTTGGTAATGATGTCCACAAAAGGAACGGCTGAAGAACAAGGTGACGGTGAAGATGATAGTGGTGAAAATGACAAGGAGGCGGCAGAAAGCATTATAAATGTTAATAAAGCGACAAACTCATTTAAACAATGTGATTCTGTAGATGACGAGGCAAAATAAGTCAAACAGCATACATCTCCTTCATCTAGCGGGAATCAAGTAGTACGCGAAAAAATAGAAGTGCATCACTGCGTGAAGTAAAACTTAGTGTATTTTGTTAAACAAATAAAAATTAGGTTGGTGTAAAATATGTACAGTGGAATATAAATCAAGTTCGGTTACGGGCTGGAATACTGGCAGCATAACTGGCGTGTACTTTTAAAAGTATTGTAATATATTTACTTTATACACGAGAGTTTAATACCTCAATGTAATTTATTATTTCATGCATATTTTCCTCATCCAAATGGGCGGGACTGATTTTTGTGCCTTCTAGTGTTACATCCCTATATACCGCAATTACAACGCCGGGGTAAAGGATGTCTCACAACAACCGCGTTATTTAGGGCTTCTACTGTATTTAACGATAAACGGTAACCAAGCTTCAAAGCTGTTTATGATTGATACGAAGTTAAGTATAGAAGTGCTCTGCCCCTGTGTTTTATGTTTGGCAAAGCATTGCACAACAATCTACGAAAGCGAGTTCGTTCTTTTTGTGTAGTGCTTCGTGTAGTTTTATACAGCCCATAATGACATAGTCAAACCAGATCTCGTTATAGTAGCATAATTAGTTTTACGATTTAAAGGGAAACAATGCCATAAAGTACCCAAAAACATTGAGTGCCAATTTGTAAACATAACGCACTGTGTTAAACAGTTAACTACCCACTAACCAGTTTCTGTATGTACACTCACTCCCAGAAAATCCTCAGGGATGGTATCCATTACACAACAGTTTGGCGTGATTAAACACGGGACCGTATCTCGGAACACCAGTGTCAAATACTATTAGAGAGTTAATTACTAAACCTCGGTATTTATAACCCTCACAGTTCTTTATTATATCCCAGAGACTCACTTGGGCATTGAAAGTCAAACCTAGGTCCACAAGCACCGAAGCTCTCTACATATCTAGATGAATTACAGCTACACGTATAGAGCAGTGGTGCATAACATTGGGCCACATTGGGGAACTTCGCCATAGAGCTTGTTTGCCAAACTAAGGAATTATATGCCATGTTGAGCTGAGCAGTAAGCTCTGTAGAGAAAACTTAAATTATATCTAATTAACTTTCTTATAAAGAAGATTGTATACTGCATTTAAGATTGTTGCACTTAATAAATGAAGGTTGCAAGGGGTGTAAAATTCCAGACATGTGGAGCAATGCAGAAGTTATATCCATCTTTAAAAAAGGAGACAGGACAGAATGCCAAACTTACCGAGGTATAAGTCTTCTCAACACAGCCTATAAAGTGTATGCAAGGATTATAAATAAAAGATTGAAAAGGATAGCGAAGGTACTAATATAGGAAGAACAAAGCGGCTTTAGAACAGGACGATCGAAAACAGATAATATATTTGTTTTGCAGCAAATAATTGAGAAAAGACAAGAGTATAATTTACAAACACATCTGGCATTCCTAGACTTCAAGAAGGTATTTGACACTGTTAATAGGGAAAGTAATCAAAAATATGTATAGCAACTCCAAAATAATAATAAACACAGGAGTTCATAAAACCGAACCAATTTTAATTAATAGAGGCGTAAGACAAGGGTGTAGTGTATTACCTACTCTTTTAATATATATATATATATATATATATATATATATATATTTGTAGATAACATCATCCCAAATTGGAGAAGTATTATTAAATCAGGAATAAGAATAAATAAGAACAAAGTTTTAAATATTTTACTATATGCAGATGACGTGGTTTTAATACAAGAAACGAAGAATAAATTACAATATGCACTACACCGCTTGAACCTAGTATGCCAACAGTATGATCTTAAAATATCGACGGAAAAATCTAAGATAATGGCCTTTTGGGGAAAACAACATATAAGATCAAAAATAATTTTAGACAACAAACCACTAGAACAACTAAAAGAATTCAGCTATTTAGGATGTAATCTTAATTATATGATGAAAACAGACAGAGATGTGAGCAAAAAGCTTGTAACATTCCAAATGATTTGTGGAACAGTGCTTAGAACGTTGAGAAATTAAACAAGAAGAGATACAAGATTAAAGTTGTACAAAACAATGGCAGTCCCTGCACTACTTTATGGAAGTGAGGCATGGGTGCTCACGAAGAAAATGAAAAGCCAAATTCAAAATGCAGAGATGAACTTTTTAAGGAAAAACAAAGGGATGCACAAGGTTGGATAGAATAAGGAATGAAGACATAAGAAAGGAACTCAACGTAGACTCGATAAACAACAAAATTGAAAAAATCAAAAGGAATGGATGCAGCATATACAAAGAATGTCCGAAACAAGACTGCCTAAGATTGCATTCCAATATCAGCCACAAGGAAAGCGAGATGTTGGTAGATCTAAAAGAGATGGAAGGAGCAATTATTGTGAGACGGAACGGGCACTCTGCCCATTCCGTGAAGTGAAGAAGAAGAAGATTGTCTTTTATTTCTGAAGCTTTATATTAGGTTTGTCCGCTGCGCACATTTGGTTCCCTATGTAAGTAATGAGTGAACACATATTGCTATTATCGGTCTTGGATGCTGTGGCGTTAAGAGCATTGAAGACCATTATTTTATACCATGGAAACTAATATTGTGGATAATATGATTAGTATAAACTTCTGATCTTTAATTGAATTTACACTAAGGAAGGGAAGTGCGAGATCTACATACCAAAAGATCAAGGTATAATTGGGGTACCACTATAATACAAACTGCTCTGTAGCAGGAATAGGTATATCCTGGAAGACTATTACAGGAAAATGAAACATTAGTAAATGATATAGTGAAATATATAATTAATAGTACAATAACAACAATAATAATAACAAACATATTTCCTTGTATTGTTTTAACATATAACTTTTTCACAACTTGCTGCTATCAGTGAATGGACCAGTCTGAGAATACGCTATCGAACAGATTATTTAATATCGCTTTATTGCGCGACAGTAAAACAGATATACAGTAAAAACCAGGGGGGAAACATCTTGTGCATTGCGATCTTTGTGACTATCACAACCCAAGAAGAAGAGTAGAGGAAGTAAAGCAGCTACAGGAGATACAGGCAGAAGACAGATACGCAAGAAATACCATTAATGCCCCTAACAGTTCCTAACTTGAGTACCCCTTCAACTACTGGAGCCGTCCTAACAAAGCAACATTCTAGTATCCACGAAGAGTACTTTTTCCTTGGTGGAAGGATAAGCGCCAATTGTTCAGCTCCGTCTAACCCCATAAAACCTACAAGCACTCTTGAATGTTGAGAACGCATCGAGTGAAATGTAAATAATTTCCCGGGGAAAATCACGAAAACAAAAGCCATTGAAAGGAACGTACCCGGAACCTCCCAAATTCAAGTCTGACACGTTACTGCGCTGTCAGTTAACTTGATCCGTGAATATGTACTCAGAACTGATCTTGATCTAGAACTGATCTTGATTTAAACTCTAATTTCTGTTACTTTTCTGATACATTAAACTTGCCTTCACTTCTAACCATTATAGTTTGATAGGAATCATCCAGAAACAGATATATTGCTCCAAACGCAGTAGAAACATTAGTCCTCTAGTCCAGAGTGCATATTATTGCCGTAATTATTCATTCAGTACGCGTACGCAATGGTGACTCAGCGAGACGTCTGTGACAATATCAATAAATACAGCGGTAGACGGGTTACGGTCGACTGACGTTATGTTCATATAGATTTTTCCTGGTCCGGAAAATGCTGTACCAGAAATAAAATGATGAACAGCTCTGCTTTAACCCAGCGGCAAAAATCTGAGAATAAGCAGATCCGCATGCAGTGGCCTGGGCTGAATCCAAGATACTTTCGTTTGTGGATACGAAGTCTATATTTCAAAGAAAGCGCTGCTTCCTGTCTGTATTTTACAGTTCTCTTTTATAACCTTTGGAGGAAGGAGGAAATACAAATGGATTCTTGCATCATTAAGTTTTAAGGGCACACTGATTATTGGGTTTGAGCAATGGATCATTTAACTGCATAAATTCAATTTTATTATGTTATGTTTTAAGTAAAACATGAATTATAGCAACTGAATACGGATGTTACTGTGGGGAACAAAATATTTGTGTGCGATAACACTACCCAGCAGTTTGAAATTTTTTTCTTGAAGCAAGAGTTATGTGACATTTGATCTTAACTAATTTTTGTGTCACTGAACACGGATCTGTTATGTCAACGTATCATAACAGGTTTTCTCGGAATAGATACTCCAAATTCAGAGATATAGATTATATTCATAATTAAAGACCGTAGGAATATGCTCTCGCATGTGATCTAAGTTAGCTGGAAACAGAGTATGAATGACGTCAGACGTACAGTATGGCATTCAGATGTGCATACGTCTAAAATAACGTAACATAGTACTCTGTGATCTTGTGAGGCATTGCCTTTCAAGTGTGTGCAGATGCATGCAGTTGTTTACATGTGCAAGTAATAACGGTACAATCCATGTGTAGTATAGCTATGGAAAACGTATATGCCTCCGGTCTTTATAAATCATTAATGAAAACAAAGCTGTAAGAGAAGTGTTATTATATATGAGCGATGACGGTGAGGTGGAAACTATATTTATTGAATATTAATAGCATTTGAAGTGAAAATTTAGTGCACTCATTTATTTTGTGTTATTCTAAGTACTGGTCATTTTGAAATCGCTTATTCCAGAATACTAAATCAAATATCATTCCGAAGGTAATTCTTATTATATTATAGTTGTCATATATAATACATATTTAATGTTAATAATTGTATTTTGGTAATTGCATTTTGGTTTAATCGCTAAACGACTCGCGTAGTAGTGGAAGAGTCCTAGAATGAAAGCGGCCCATGGCAGGATTTATAATTTTCCAGGAGAGCAACAGCTTCTTCGGCCTTCGAATACTTAGCAGAAAATCTCAACATCTATGCTACCATTCGTACGATCTCTGAGTACTTAGAAAAGTATAAAAGTCAAATGTGACCTTCATTTTTTCACAAGATGCCTGTGTTACTATAAGATTCTTTATCTCACTACTACAGTTTTTAAGAAATCAATTAAACTATATGTATTCTTTGAAAATTTATTATACAAACTTCAAATCTTTAAGTGAAAACTAAGGAACCTGGTCAAAATCAAGGTTGACGACTAACATCCTTGCTCTGAAAATCTATATCGATATCTTCTCAATTTAAGGGCAAGAAAAAGGTCACATTTGCATTTAATGCTAGCCTAAGATTCCCTGTAAACTGGTGGGAACGAAACCCTCCTCGGTAGCGTGGTGGTAGGTCCCGAGTTCGAATCTCGGTCAGGGTGAGTTACCTGGATAAGATTTTTCCAGGGTTTTCCCTTATCCTGAATGACGAATGTCTAAGCTCTATGGATCCCTCATTTAAGAATAATTTCACTCATTTACCAAACAAACTGGTGGGAAAGAAATACGCTCATCGTGGCTTCTTCAAAGTACAGAGTAGCCATAAATCAATAGGCAACTAATTCTGGAATATCAAGTAAAGATAATCGGATACTTGACTATTAAAGTTTTCGTACTTTCCTCCTGAAGGATCTCTGATTCACCTGGAATATATTTTTTCAGTTTCTGTTGTGTTCAGGATGATGAGATTTGCATGATCTCTATAAACATTGTTCTGATCTCCCTTCTTTTATGAGACAATCGTACCCATGCTGTTTACGTCATGTTTTAACAGTATGATTAACTCATTTCTATGGCCTCGCAAGAACAGAAAAATATAATTTTCAACTAGCCGTTGTTTAATCACACCCCCATTTAGCTGAAATTGGAACATCGCAGTTAGCAGCCATATTTTATACCCACCTGAAAAGTTGTTCATTTGAAGTAAAATTGGAGGAAGCCATATCCCTTCTTGCTGTTATTGCCCCGCTACAACTGTTAAAAATAGCTTGTTCCCCACGTCACTATATGCTTCACAGAGCTAAAGCTATATTTTATGATTTCTGCGTATTGTCTTATAGTAGGGAGAAGTCCTTCTGAAATTGCCAGAAATAATATTAGCGGCACTGTGCAGCTGTAGACACGCTCGTTTTTTCTTTACGTTATTAAGGAATCAACAGCCACGCATTGTGTAGACTTGTAGCACGTGTGTAACATCTGGCAACCAATAAACGCTGTATGTTACTCCAAGACGAGCTGCAGAAATTCTGTCACGTTGATCTTCCTCTTTAAACTCTTAAGAGCGGCCATGTTAAATAACATCGTAAACTCACACATAACCTTGTTTTGGTTTCGTAGGGATACGTAAATCTCACATTAGAGATCTCCTTGGTTCGATTCCAATTTCCCATTTGCCACTATTTCTTTGTATCGTTTGCATTACATTCCACTTGCTCCTCATATCTACGAGGGCTGTTCAATAAAGAATGATCATAATTTTTAAGGTCATAATTTTTCACACTAAAATTCAATCTTGTTATATTCTGTTAGCTTAATGTTAAAAGAAACATGCCGTAGTAGTTTCATTGTTGGTACTACTGGTTTGCGCCTGTGAGAAACAGGCAAGCTCAGGCATGTTCAGTATCGCCTACCACTGCAATGGAGGTAACACGCGAGGAACAATATGCGGCCTTTAAATTCTGCGTTCGTCTCACAAATCTTCAGTTGAGGTCTATACAATGTTACAGGAGGCCTATGTAGAGTCTGTTCTTCCCTACGCACAGCTCGAAGGTGGTTTAAAATGTTTAAAGATGGGAGACAATCAATTTCAAAGGAAGGTGGACCCGGTGCTTCAGTTACTGCTCTTACGGAAGAAAACATCAACACTGCTGCTGTCATTGTGAGACAGGATCGACGAAATACCTTCATATGACTTTCACGTGTGTGCCACCCACACGTTAGTGACAGAAACATTACACATGAGACATGTTTGTGCGCGATGGGTTTCCTACACTGTTGATTACCCAACAAAAGGACATTCGCATGCAGGTGTGCATGCAGTTAAATTTGATATTAGAAGAAGATCCGCAGTTTCTTTCAAAGGAAATCACTGCTGATGAAACTTGGCTACATCATTTTGATCCTGAGAGCAAACAGGAAAGCTCAGTGGAAATTTCCTTCATCATTAAACCCTCAAAAAAGCAAAAGCGGTTACTTCTGCTGGGAAAGCTATGGCCATCTCGTTCTTTGATATTCATGGAATGGTTTATCAGCATATTATACCTGCACACACATCAGGAACTGGACAATACTACAGGGATATCCTGAAAACATTGCAAGTCCATATCAGGCGCAAAGGACCACTTTTTCGTGAAGCAACCTGGATGCTGCACCACGATAATGCGCGGGCACATATTGCCAATGTTGTTGCTGAATATCTTGTTAAAGCTAACGTGAAGTGCATTCCTCACCCTCCCTATAGTCCGGATTTAGCCCCATGTGAATTTTTTCTATTCCCTAACTTGAAGAAACGCCTTCGTGAAAGGCATTATCCACCATCAGCAGCAGTGGTGAATGCTGCGGTGGGGATTTTGAAGGATCTCTCAAAAATAGTTTCCAGCATGTCTTTGAAAACTGGCAGAAACGCTGGGACAAGTGTATCGCATTCAGGGGAGAATATTTTGAGAAGGACCATCAAAATTATGAGGATGAGTAAAGGTACATTGTCAAAAAAAATTGTGATTATTCTTTATTGAACTGCCCTCACATGGCGGTGCCGGCAGATGACGTGGATGCTCATTCAAAGGAAATAGTCCTCCACGAACAATAGAATCCCCGTGTCTTTAGGTTCTTCAGAAATGGAGCATGTTCTCAAACGGAAGTGGTAGAGAACTCTCTGTGACCTCTCTGGTTCGCTGTAGCCTCCCATTTCCTTTACTTTTTCTGTACCTGGGGAAGTATAAGGCGCAATACATCCATCTAGGTCGCAGCGCGTGACGTGTTCCCCTTTATTGTGTCTCCTAAAGTACTTTGATGTAACCGTATAGAAATAATGAAACCGAATAGGAAACGTAGCCATTTATCTCGGTGTAACCAAAATTTGAACTTAGAACCTCTAAATCTTAGACAGAACTCCCTACCCTCATACTACGGAGGTAACTTACAACCTCGTATGTATTATGTTCTGCTGGTTATTGCATATTTTATGCGCCTATAGAAACCACGCCTAAATGTTAATATACTTTTAACAAAAACCATATACATATATGATATTGATATATTTATTTTGCATGTACCAAAATTTTACAATTTACAACTTTTAGCTACATTTATTTGTCTTTTCCTTGTTGCTTCCTTGGCTTAAGTGACACGCTGGTCTTTTGCTCTGCCACGTGGCTCTTAACCTCCATACTTCCTTGTTACTTAATTATTCCCATTCTTTCCCCTCATCTTCTTTTCTTATATTCTTTACATATTGGGCCAATTTTTCTTTTACGTTCTGCAAGAACTCAACAATAATTCTTATCTTCTTTTCCTCCCTACCCGTTAACATTTTTATAGCTACTATCCTCTTCTCTACTTTCTCCCATTTTTCTTCCCAAACCTTTTTTCTCCATATTGCAACCTCCTCGCATTCTGTTACATAGTGTTCTATGCTTTCTTTTCCCCCACACAATTCACAAATTCCCTTTTCCCTACCTCTTATCCGTCTTAGAAATATTATTCCTATTCTCATCCATGCTAACCCTTCTCTCTCTTGCCTATTGCAGTAATCTACATATAGTTCTCGTTCCCAATTTCTTCAGTTTACATATGTAAATCCTATTAAGTTATAAACTTTTCAGGCTTTTGTCATTTAAGAGACATCAAACTAAAGTAATTTTTACACAAATGTTTTTCGTCACTGTTAAGTTGTGCCACAGAATGTCTTACAAATCGGAAAGAAGCTCACGATAGCTTTAATATTTTGTCATTTTTGAGTAGATCTTAAATTTCCTATGAGAACACGTGACATCTGTGCACACACCAAGGTATCTGAAGTGTGTCTGGAAGGAACCAATATGACAATATATGTAAAAGAAAAATCATGCTTATTTCCTTTGGTAATGCTGCGGAATTTTAGTAAGGCATTTGTTCACTTTAAGATAAATAATGTAAAAGTATTGGACCAGTGCACAGCATTCGTATTTTATTATAAGGACAATAAAAGATGTAAGGATATCTTTTAACATAAATGCATTTATTCAAATAATTTTGGGCACAAAGGGAGTACACACCACATACAAAGAAAACTATTAAAGAAATTTTCCACACAAGATAACCTCAGAGGTAACTTTTACACATCAACGTACATAAACATTGTGATATCCATATAATGCACTTACGTTGCCAAAGTAATATTTTGTCATAAAACATGCAAACACAAATTAATGAAGTGTGTAAAATGAGGAATGTCAGAAGGATATAATTTGAATTACTAGTAATCTTCTTTGATTTATAGGATTCTTTTAATTGAATACGGAGATGAAACTGCTATTGAACATATATTTATTAATAAATTATCATAATTAATATTTTTATTATTATCACTATTATTAATTGGGTGATCATCCAAACGATACGAAGAGGAGATGTGATCAGCATCTCGGCACCCCAAGCCGGAAAGATGGCTTTCTAGACCAGGGTTCGAAACCTGGCGTAGCTCCTCAATTTCGTTACGATGCTGAGTAATTACTCAAGGTTATTACAATTCAGGAAAAAGCAGATTTCTAGAACGATCAGAAACTATATGCAACATTTAAAATCATAGCGACATTTTCCCTCTCATTTAAGAAAAGGTTAGTTGCCATAAAATATGTGCTAATTTATGCTCAATGTTGCACAATTCCCGAATATGAAGATTGGAGTTCAAGAAGTAAATTAAATGTCAAATGCTCGATCCTTCATTATTTTGAAACGGATCCTCCAGTTGCAATTCTGCAACAGCAGCAGCAGTATTTTACTGTATATTAAAATTATATATTAAAATTTCCTGATACTCCATATGTATTTTTATAGAAGTTATTGCATTAAATTTCTGGATAGTTAAGAGTATTATCTCGTAAGTGACAGGATTAATTAAATCAGGAGCTTGTTAAGAATATGCTCGTTTAATTCTTTCCAACTATATGTTTTCCTACTGGAAATATGAATATTTAATATACATATCAATGCGATCAAATAGGACGACAGCTGCTGAAAATAGAAAAGGAAAATAAAAAGAGGTGTTGAGCTGAGACAGCCAAGCTAATCGAAATACGCTGTCACGGCTGATAAAGGTTAATTTCCAGGTTTTTAAATTTCTGTTTTTCCCACATTTTTTCCTAAAATGAAGTGAGATATATCTGACGGCTGCCGCGCGCTCTAATGAAACTTCGCAGACATTTCGCTGGAGTTTTGCAGTTCCTGTCTTTCCTTCAAGCAGAAGCTGTCACCATTAAAATATGCATATTTAAAGACGTTTAAGTGCACAAAATGTGAGTAAGTTATACAGAAGTTAATGTAGAACTACGTATGGATCAGTTTAGGAATACTGTTGAACACTATCTTTACTCATATGATCATCAACATCATATCGGATGTGCAAATATTTGCCACCGTGTTGTTGCTCTAATATTAATAATGTGTTTTAGCAGTGCCTGGGTGAATTAAATATATGAGACTAATTAATTAACTATAGCAAGCTAAATATTTAGTCATGTGCACATTTTAATTTGCATAATACACTGAAAGTAACATACAAACAGGGGTTAAATTTTAGCGAGGAAATTCCAGGAATTAAATACCACCGTGCAGTTGATTTCAAAGCTTCACATTTCCTCTGTTACATAATAAATAATATAACCAACAGGAGATACTATAATACATTTTTTTCTTTTGCGAGATATATAAATTCATTTCTTAGATTAAATTGACAATTAATAAACAATGGCTATCAGCAGTGCAGGTGATTCCTCAAAATTATTTCTGAAAAGTTAGCTATCAGTTAAATATGCCTGCCGTGCTAGGGGTCCTGGGTTCGTTTCCCGGCAGTGGGGTTGGGGATTTTTCTCTGCCGAAGATCATTCCTCATCTTTCCCAGGGTCTGGAAGTATGAATAAGAGTGCGAATGTGTGCTTGATGTAATGATTAAAACCAACCGAACAAGAGTTAACACCTTCAATATGTTCCAAAGGAGAACGGCTGCCGATATGACCATTGCAGTTAAAGGTGGGGTATAAATGGAACAAAAAACAAAGTTAAATATTTGCCCAAAATATAAGTTGACTTCTACATGTTTAATATGTCTATGACAAAAAATGGAGGGAACCCTCCTACCTCTAGCTTTGTGCACCATTTTGCATTGGGGGAGTAATGAAATGAAGGATCTGCAGGATGCTATAGGCCACAGAGAGGCCGAATGACACAGACGCACAAACATCCCCAATGGTAACAAACTTGATGACTCAGTCACACCAACGGAGAGCTCTCCTCTTCTGATAGGGCCAGCGAATCCTCAACCATGGCTTAGGCTGCTCAAAGAAGGCTGCAATTTGGCAAGACCAAGTGCAACTTTCCGACAAGCAAAGATGTGCGCCACCTCTACACACGTACCTGCTATACGCGCAAGTTTTCTTGAGTAGTGATTCTACTGAGTGGTGTGGCCAGAGGGGAAGAAGAGAGAGCTAATACGCTATTGTTTCTGGAGTGTGGTCAACAAAGAAGTACACAATTCCCCAAAATAGTGTGTGAGATAAGCGAATATGTCCGCCGCAAGTGTGAAATGTGTGGACAAAGAGCAAATTGAACGATCCGATAAGCTGTACGCTTATACACTTGCTATTTACGAAACAGATAGAAGTAGAAAACAAATATTATGGCAGCTATAAATACTCGCTCATTCGCCTTGTGATTCTTCGATTTCAGAGTCAGGTGCGTTACTTTCATCGCTGGTATGTCTGATGTGTGGATGATAACTTCATCAATTTCATTTTCTATAACAACATCGGTTTTCCAATATTGCATTTCCAGCTCTTTAACTTCTTACAATATTCTTCCCAAAGCATCACTTCCATTGCAGTTTCCGCAGATTTGTGCCTCTCGAGTAGCACTGCATCCTCTGAAAACATTGTATATTTTTTTCCCACGTCAGCTCAATTGCATTCAGATGACAGGTATATGGAGGTAGACGATTAGTAATGTGTTCCCTTTCGAGAGCCATAACATCCACAAGATACGTTTGCTCTTAGATTTGTTGCAAACTGGTTAGCTAATAATTCAGCTCATAATTACTCAAAATGAAACGGCGCATGTGTGAAAGCTTGGAATATTAGCCACTAGATGACAGTATATAGGGCATCCCATGTTTCAAAGTTGTCATTTTTGATGGAACTAGGCGAAACCTACCGAATGAGAACTTGGGACACGAACGCTCAAGAAAACGTGCACGTTTTCGGCTCCTAATCAGCTCCTAAATAGCCTGATATATGAAAGGGGAAGTGAAACGTTAAAAAATGAGGAAAATGAGGACGACGAAAGACTTGGAAGACTGCCAAATGTGTGCCTGCTCTGCAAAGCGCTAACTACGAAGTGGTTCACTCGAAGTGGCTTCCAAATCACTCAGACAGTGGCTGCAAAATATCAGCTCCTATGCACTTCATCAATCATGATCCATTACCGTAATTTATAGTCTCATAACTTACCTTAGAAATTAACCCAGAGCATCTATCTCGGTAGCTTACACGATTTCACACTCACCTGTAAAGATAAATTAAGCAATTTATAGTTCTTTTGGTTAAATTATAAACTGTTGCTTACAATTTACAGTCTAATACAAACGTATTACAATAACATTAGAACAAAATCTGATCTCTTACATACGTATTACTTTCTCTGCTTGTTATCATTTTCAAGTCTCCTCTATAAAGTGTTCTTTCTTGAATCTATCAAATTAATCGAGATTCAGATAAACTGTTGGAAAATTCAAACCAAAAGACTTTTATGCTACGTTAACATACTTTAACAATATGTTTATTAAACAAGATCCACGTTGATTGTGAGTCTCTAACATTTTAGCACTTATTTATATAAAACTATGCTATCATTCATAAGAGAGAATCCAGAGAATGAGAAAACCAAAAGTTGTTAACTTTATGCTATTTTAATCAAATATTTTCTGACAAAAGTTAAATATAGCCAAATATTTTCCCTGGAAAGCATAATTTTGAAGTAAGGAAACAGCTTTGCTTGGAGCATGCTGAGTATAAATGAAATTAAATGAATATAATTATGCTACACAGGCACGCACACAGCACGTTTTTATATTACGTATGCTTAAAAGTGACAGCCTCATCTCAGAGGATTTACTGATAGGTAAAGGAATTCCTGAAGTACAAAATTCTGACACACTGGTGATGCTGATATAATTTGGCAATTGAGAGCGATATTAAACAGCTAATTTATTATAATTATAACACACTTAATTATTTTACCCAATAAATAATTAATCATCAGAGTTCCTACTTTAAGTATTTTTCTAGCATCTACAGTTAAATATATATTTGGAACTTAAAGGTGGGAAACTGCGAAATTTCTGGTTTCGATTTTCCATATTTCGTGTTTTATGTATATTAATATGATAAACATAGAATATCTAGGCATATATTTCACATAGAATTACAACGTTACCCTTATAATCTCCTTGGAAATGCTTTCCATGTACATTGCATGAATTTTCAGCACGTTCTCTCAGTATGTCAAAACCTCGAGTTCGGGTAACACACATTCATGAGTTTAAAGTGCCTAATAAACAGACATAAACGCATGTCATCCCCATGTGTAGCAAGTGGAACATAAAGCTAACGGTTCCGTAGTCAAACTCGTCTAACTATGCAGTTCTTCAGGATGATATACTTTATATTAAATCTGAGTTCTTAACTTTTCTACAGCCTAATTGACAAGATGGAAACTTAAGTAAAAGTAAACTGCTTAAACAGTTTGAGAACGAAACTAATGAAGAGTTGCTAATAATGCGAGATAGAAAATTCAAAGAGATAACAGAGAATTAAGAAATAATCAAACAGCTCTGAAGATCAGTAGCTTTAAGTGATAGTATGATTTCAAACTGCAGCTGCCTAATTGTTTTCTTACAGAAGGGGAAATACGTTGAAGAATGCCTCTGAAAACATGCGAAAATAGTATAAAGTATGATTAATTTTAAGTCCAAAATTTAACAATATTTAAGGGTAATTAAGGCTTATAGGAATTCCTTAATTTACATTTTTCTTATATATTTCTGAACCCTGTTGGCCATTACGAACGAACTTTTCCAGTGTTGGTGACATAGTGTAACACATGGAAGCAACAGTTACTGTTGAACAGTATCTCTTAAGCCCTTAGGGTAGTAGAAACGTTACATTTGAGAAACATTTGCACATATTCAGAACAAAATCAAACTGATTCGTCGAAGTGAATCACAACTAAACTACAACTCACCACTTAAGTGCACTCGGCGCTATCCCACTGCACTCTACGCATTGTGAACTGCCCATTAACAAAAGCGATTCACTCATTCACCTTATTCAACTACTTATACAGGAGCCAAATGCGAAGCGAATCTTTAGGAAGACGAAACTATTAAAAATAATTGGAGCAAATCTCAGGAGCATAAACCCGCAAATGATGGCAATCATTAAGTAACAGCATTCGGTCGGGTTAGAATGCACCAAACCTCCTAGGCAGGCAACTAGCTGCTCAAAACCATTTTGTTCATCTAATTTATGTAAAATACAATTCACACAATTAGATTTACTTTATCCCTAATTACTTTGGATATTAACCTGCATTTCAGTTTTATTAATGTATTTTAACCTTGATTTAATACGAAGTAATATAGATACTTTTAAGTTACATATTCTGTGACAATATAGAGGCAGAAGGAATGCATTTCTTGTTATAAATCTTATAATTCACCTCCAGAATGCGAAGCAATCAAGCTAAAGAGTATTAAAATGCAACAGTGGCACAAAATGCAACATTGGTTGGATTTACAATATGGAAGTTTATAAAAATATGTAACAAACAAATAGTTCCAGCTGAGAAACTAACGATGTGTTCTCTAAAATTTACTTCGTGAGCCTCATTAGTAGTTGATATGCATACTACACCAACACAAACACTTGTCTCTCTTGTGGAAATGCTCTAGGATTAAAGTATAATAAACTGTAATTCCTCATTATGTACTATGTATTAAAACTCGTAGTTCATTAAAAAGTTCCATTTTACGTTTATTGTACCTGTTTAAATGTAGAAATGCTTGCAGGAATTTTAATTAATCCGTTTATGTACCTTGTGTGCCACATGTTCATCTGCACACTCATAGAGAAAGAGAATGCAAAGTTTTTCAAAATGCAGAGAAACAAATGAAAGTTTTCTATCACAAACATCTGCTATCATAAATCTATCTGTAATTTATTCAAATGCTTATTCATATCACTTTTAGAAATTGCCTTTTGCTAAAAATATCTCCAATAAGCCTGTAAATATTTAAGCAACTATTTTAAAACTAATGTCGCCAGTTTCTCGGTTAATTCTTCGCACATATATCGCAATTCAGTCTTCATATTACATAACTTGGCAACTTCTGCCGAATAAAAAATTATGATTTTTGTACATGTCAGCATATAATTTAATAATTCTTCGACCATTTGTAAGTCATTGTTAAAATGTCAAAATTTGATGCTTAAGTGGATTTTTATATTTTCCTCCCTCAATTTCAAACTAATTTCTTTGAATTTTTTACTTTTTGGGTTCGTAGAATTAAAAGTCCAATTTGTCGAAATTCTAAATGTTTTTTATTTGCGTAGAAATACACTTCGTAGCAGCAGAATTACATCACAACCTACAGCAGAGCTCTGATTACACCTGTTTACATCAGCTCCCGTTACAACACTTCACAGCTGTTTACTACTACTACTCTGCGACTCTATTTACTTCTTACTGTGTTTACTACTGTGCACGACTGACTCTTGGCGAGTTTTCGCTCCCTTAAATGCCTCACTGATAATTCTAGATTTTTCCGGAATAAACAAGAAATCGAATGTTATATACAGCAATCAAGATATCGCTAGAATGTTCCATTTATCTCACGTATCTGTGTCGGTAAGTCTTTTATCTCCGGCGCTATGTTTATCTGTTTATGCAAGCTCTTTACCTCCGTGAAACACTATCCGTCTTTTATTTATTTGTACCGAAACTTTTATGCCCGTTGCCGCGACAATATTTTCTTCACCTCAATATATTTTCATCAGAACTTTGTTGTGCACAATGTTTTTTCTGTAAGTTTCCAAGAACTGTCGCATTTAATTTTGAGACTATGACAATTTGTTTCCATACTCTTATTTTCAACTCCTTAGTTAAAACCATCTATACAGAACGTTTTCCTCTTATACTATTGGAGCTAATAAAATCAAAAGCTCTAAACACTATTTGTAATGCAGAAATTTGCACCATTTTATATTTTGTACAGCTTTACAATAAGATCTGACTAAAACATTGGTTCCCTAAAGTATCCCACCGTCATTTTCAGTCCGATTATATAACTTAAACATATACAGCTGTCTAGTTTATAACCCTCATATAATACTGCAATACCAGTTAATTTTATTTATGCAAAGAATGACATTCGTTACACATATTTTGTTCCTAAGTTCCTCCAGTTCTTTTGAATTCACCCTGACTTATTGCCTGCATCCAAGTATCTCTGGATAAAGTCTTCCTATTCTTCCAGAAGAACACCCTTCCCTAATATATTTACCAATTCTTTACTCTGAATTTTCTCTGTGTTCATCCCAATTTAGTCATTTACATCATATAGTATATCAGAGAATTCTGTCATCACTTCCTTGTTAGTTTATTACTAATATTTCTCGTTTTAAACGACTTAAGTAAGCTTCCATGGCCACTCTATACTATAGAAGCGCCTAGAACTTCAGGGTTGGCAGCGCCTGCTTTAATATTCGGTGGTGGCCGACATTTTGCTCCACTTTTATCGAGCTTTTTTTCTAATGGCTACCGCTCCAGCAGTAGAAGAAGTTCGATATAACTAAGGCGAAACGTGGTAGGTCATCAAACTTTATGACGTGAACTCCAGCGGATACACAAGAAATTTCTGCAATAATTTCGATGTTGACTTCTTATTGAGTTTACAAATTTCAACATTAAAAACATGTAATTATTGCTTTGAATAGTTGCAGTGTAGTTTCCTTGGTTATGTTTTTAAGACAGGACTAATAAGGGCATAGATGCCTGCATTTGAGCTATAGAACTAAGCAAAAACTATACGCTACTTTAAATACATTCTAACTCTATTTACATATTCTACACCTTTCATACAAACTTGTAGCATTTGGGTAACGTGGGATAAACAGTTTTAGCTCTCAGAAAAAACAATGGCTATTCATCACATCCAAAATCTAGCTATACTCTCTCTTTACTGACATCCAAAACTTCCAGGTAGGACAGTTTATTTTAAACATTGAATTGTAGGTAATTATGCACAATCCACTATTTGATATGACTCACTCTAAGGAAGGCGTTAATAATCTATAAGTGTACATACCGTGTTTACTGTAATTTTGTGTTTTGTAACCGAAAGCCCTACAAAATGATCTACACTCATAATGTTTATTGTCACCGTTCTCCCCTTTCCACGTGATTTTTCCATTAATTACCCCTCCCACCCTACTAGATTGCATATTTTAGTCGCTTGCATGCTGAATTCCACTTAGCTATTTGTTTTTAAATTTCGTTTTACGTTCATTTGTGATGCAAAGGCTTTGATCTGCAACAGTGCTGTTTGTGTTGCCCGCAACACTAATACGGCTTCAATAAATACACGCGCTGACAGCGGCAATTACTGTCCATCACCGCTTATTGCCAATTTTTAAATAACCATGTTAGCGAAAGTCAGCGTTAAATAGCACAGTGTTATCTGATCCAGAATTAATGTATTCGTTAAATGCACACATGGCTTTAAGTCGCTGTAACGTTTACACTCTGAATTCTAAATAAACGGCACAAAAAAGGGCATCAGCAGTCCTGTATTGAAAATAACTCCATCATGGCATTATACATGATTAATAACCTACATTTTAACTTATTGTTCTGGAAATATTTTGAGAATGTCTTTGGGGAATTAAGATAACAGTTATATTATATTTTCTCTACTTCTGTGAGGTCAGTAAGAGAGAGACAGAGAGTGAGGGAGAGGAAGACATAGCTCAGAGAAATGTAAATAAATCATGGGAAGTAACATTATTCATTTTTATGAGAGGTAACTGCTACGTGGTGGTTATTATTCCTTGGCTTACAAACTTTCGGCATCTATGATAAAAATTACGAGATTTTCATTCCTTTTAAAAAATGATAAAACCTCCATTTCTAATCTATATAGGCTCCGTTACATTTATTTCGCTGCGATAGGTTTTTGGTTCATACCTCAATAAAAGTAGGTGATTCTTAAGGGAAAATGATGTGTTGATTTTGAAAATCACGTCAGGTTAAAAAAATATGAAGACATTTAGCTTCTCATCTAACATGTTTCATATATTATTGCAATATAATGATATATGGCGCAGTGGCATATACCATTAAGATTAATTCAAAATATTATCTTACATGTATGCAATAATATATGGACTATATATTTAAGGAACCTACCTGTAACTGTTTTTAAAAGTGCTAAGAAACATGTGATTGCCCCTTGCACTGATGCCTACTTTTCTCCATAAGAAACCAAAAATAATCCCCATAATTACTTACAGACTTGGTACTTCTTCTCCATGATGCAAATTGCTCCGAAAAAGCGTTCCCTTTGTTCGTCACTAACATCACACAGATTTTCCGGAGAAAAGGTCTAAATCAGAATGGAGGAAATTAATTTAAAGGACTATCTACCACCTAGGTCTTTGTAACATTTAAACAAATTTGAGACCAAAGTTTTATAGTTCCTTTCCTTTGTGTTTCCAATCAAACCACAACAACCCCTATAAATGATTGTCAAGCTACTAATTCCACCGTTTGAAACGTTGTTTTAAACATTTCCTCCTCAACGAGTCCATCAAAAATTTCATCATTCAGTTTTGCATAAGTTAGTGTGTAAACTTGCCTTGCAAATATGCAAATCCACTACCGTCCTTGTTGAGTGCCTTATCAAAATTCTTCCTCAACCAGGTAGAAGAATCTCATCAGGTTGAAACAATGGTGTTCCTTTCACATTACTCTCCCCTGGGACATATTCCTAGAAATGAACCTCACTCCAAACTATCACTTTTATTTTAGACCTCCTTAAAATTTTTCATGAGTCACGTTATAAAACAATTCATTTAAAATATTTACTTTAAAAGCAAAATTCATATCCTTAATTTTCTGCATATAACATTTATAGTACTCTCCACCATGAGCTTTGTATGATAAGTAACCTGTAAAACTTCTTAAACAAAAGCTGTAAATTTGGTTTGAACGAAAATTTACTCTTTTCTGGCATCAACGACTTTCAAATATTCATTTTTATTGACATAAAATTTGCTAATTATTATAGATTTTATGAAACACTATTTGCTTCTCGTGATACAGACAGAATATGGCAGCCTCGTGCATCCCTATAACGAAATACGTAAGGAAGCTGCAAAAATTCTTAACTTTCAGTTAAAATCACATAAATAAAACATTAGAGGGGGGACACAAGGTAGGCCATGACAAGCTTTGCTGATTGCGTTTTATAGCTCCTTAACTATTATTTGTTTCTCCGAATTCTAGAAGAATCACAAGCTTTATAATAACACCAAGTAAAATATACATTTTTATACATTGGAGAGATTACTATCAAGCATAAAGGAGCTACAAAGGCCCTGGTAAAGGCTTCTTAACTCTGTTCCACGGCACATCGCTAATAACAAGATGGAGGCTGCTGACTACAGGAGTGCTCCTAAACCATGTAGCCCAAAGAACTTCACTAACGTTAATATCATTGTACAGCCAAGTTATGCTATGTTGCTCAATTCGCTCCAAGTAAAGAACAGGTCATTGTAATAAATACGTATGGAGAGTTAACACCCTCTCCTTGCTGTTGGCAAACATACATTACCAGGACACATTTCCAATAACAGAGTCCGCATATTCCTAAATAGCAGAAAGGCTGCTGAGGAGCTACACTAGCAAGCACAGAAAAATCAAAATTAAGGATTTCAACCTTGATTTGCGACCACTTATTACTGAAAATAGGCGCATAATTCTTTCCAATGTTTCTGCAGTTATACCTAACCAAATAATTATAGATGCGCTATCACAGATGGGTGTTAAAGTCACGTCATCCATAACATACATACGTTAAACATCTCTTAACAGAATGTAAACAATATGCAAAACAACGACGGATTCATGAGATTGCTGGAAACTTATTTACTATACTCAATAAGCCATTAAATTTCAAGCAAGTACTACTCTCCACAAAAGTACAATAATGTATAGAAAATTTAGTATTAATACTATTAACATGTATATATAATAATTTAAATTTGTAATTTTTTATATTATCATATGTATAACTATGTATACTGTCGCGAACCCGTTATCTAGGATAGCGCGGCTTGTGTACACAAAGAGCCGGCAAATAAAGATAGCGGAGATAAAAGAGTTACCAACACAGATAAATGAAGTAAATGGTAATTTCTAGTGACTTCTTGATTGATAGAGATTATTCGGTTTGTGGTTTCTTTTAGAGCAGTCTAGAAATTATCAATGGAGGTATACATAAGAGATTGTGACACGCCAGAGGAGTCGTACAGTCGTAGCAGAAGTGAACAGGCTGAACAGATGTAACGACAGCTGATGTTGTCAATAGACGTAATAAGAACGCTGTTGTGGTCATCGACCTTGGTAGATTGTGCATGTGTATGTGACGTAATTCTGTTGTAACTTGATAATCTGCGAGTGTATTTCTACGCGGATAAAGAACGTTTTAAATTTCTACAACTCGGACTTTTAATTCTATTGTCGCGGCGCTGGGCATAAACGTTTCGGCACAAATAGATAAAAGACGGCGGATAATGTTTCACGAGCTTGCATGAGCAGTTAACGATACCGCGGCGAGTGATCACAAAGGCGGAAAACAGTGTTATCTCAGATAAAGGACTTGCCACCAAAGGTAGGATTTCATGTCTCGAAGTTTCTAGAGATATCTCGATTGACGGAGAGTGGTTGTTTTTCTTGCCCGAGAAGGTTCTCGATTTATGAACGGAGATATAAAACGGGATTGTGACACGCCAGCAGAAGTAGTTGTTGTGTAACATGAGTGTTGTTGTTGTTATTGTCCTCGACCTAGGAAGATTCTGTGATGTAATATTGTTACGTGAGAATTTGACAGTGAATTGCTGCTACGGAAATAAAGAAGATTTTTAATTTCTGCAACTCGGCCTTTTAATTCTACGAACCCACAAAGTCACACTATGAACCCACAGTCATTATATATATATACATAGCTTCATTAACACTGTTGTGTACTGTAAGTGTTCCACTGCATTTCGTTAAAGTTTGATTTGCCATTGTAACATAATATTGTGTCTTCTGTGTAACTTCAGTGTTCTATGTATTGTTACTGCATTTCGTACATTGTATGCATTATGCATATACTGTATTTTTGTATCACGTAATCGTTATATGACCTCGCTGTTAAAGCGGCTATAAATAAATTTATAAAGCACTAGAATTTTAAATAACGTGTTATAAAAGAGATATGAAAATAATAGTAGCCAAAAATGCAATGCAAATACAACCAATCTTTTGTACAAATTACTAACCAAGTGTGTATTAAATGGTACGTATCCTTTTCCATAAACAGTGGTTGGAACGTATGTGTGTATCATTTTCAACTCTATATATACTTTACAGCTTGCTCTATTACAAAGAAAGTAAGACTACATACGACATTTTACATTTTACATTCGTCAGGTCTTATTTTCCAAGATTTCTCAGGCTTCAAGCCAGGTGTAGAAGTGATGATGTACCGACGTATGTGTACAAAGTATGCTCCCGAAACATCGGTACATCACCACATCTACACCTGACTTGAAGCTCGAGAAAACTTGCAATATTCACGCCGCCAGGAAAGCTTCAGCTTCTTTTATAGGTCTTATTTCATTTACAAGTGTTTGAGAAATTATTTAATGCTTTGCTTTATAATCTACGGTTCATTATAAACTTACTAAGCAGTTTTATCCATATAATACAAATTAGTACAAATGTGCCTATAATTCTATCAATTGAACATGAAATTAATTCTGTATATAATATTGTAATAAGAGTTTGGACATCTGTATATGTATGAGTGGGTGTTTGTGTGTGAAATGTATATGAGTGAGTGTGGGTGTGAATGTGTGGGTGTGTGTATATGAGCAAGTATGTTTAAGTACTATGGATGTGTGTAAATGTTGTCATGTGTGCATGTATGTCGGGGCGGTGTGTATTTGTCACTGTGTGTACATGTATAGAGCTCTGTCTACGATAAGTTTGTGCAATAACGTTTGCAGGGTAATTAATTTTTCTGCTTTTGATGACCTGTCGAAAGTATATTCAGTTATGTAATTACGCTCACACTGCATCAGAATCTATATACATTTACATTTTACTTTAGTTCATGTTTATTTAATTCTTATTAAATTTCCATCATTGTCACGTTGATATGCAACTGTTTCAATTATCCGTTTTTCTAAATAATCTTTTTATGTTCTGAAAAAAGAAATGTTGGTTAATTAGTTCATTTGTAAGAAAATGTTTTAGAAGTTAATGAAAATGCTTTTTAGCATTTAACAAATAATATGCCTAGCATAAAAGTCACATGATGCATCTAGGTGTTCTAAAACACATGTTCATTGAAGATATTGATTTCCTTCATGTGTTATTTCTCTGAGTCTTATGGAAAGCTACACCAGAATAATTTGCTGTATAGCTTGAGTTTAAACATCCATGATATAACTGCTTTATAGTTTGGTACTTTCTTTAACTATGAGGGTTGTTCAATAAAGAATGATCACAATTTTTTTGACTACGTACCTTTACTCATCCTCATAATTTTGATGGTCCTGAAAGCGATGCATTTGTCCCAGCGTTTCTGCCAGTCTTCCAAGACACGCTAGAAACCATTTTGAGAGATCCTTCAAAATCGCCTCTGCAGCCTTCACCACTGCTTCTGATGATGGATAATGCCTCCCACGAAGGCGTTTCTTCAAGTTCGGGAGTAGAAAAGTGTCACATGGGGCTAAATCCGGACTATAGGAAGGGTAGGGATGCACTTCACGTTGATCTTTGCAAGATGTTCAGCAACAACATTGGCAATATGCGGTCGCGCATTATCGTGGTGCAGCATCCAACCTGCTTCACGGAAATGTGGCACCCAATGAAATGTTCAGTATTTCAGAAAGTGATCTTAAGGTAATTGGTCCATCCTCTCTCACAATGGCAGCAGCAGTGTTGATGTTTCCTTCCGTAAGAGCAGTAACTGGAGCACCGAGTCCACCTACCTTTGAAATTCCTTTTTAAACATTTTAAACCACCTTCGAGCTGTGCTGTAGGGAAGAACAGACTCCCTATAGGCCTCAACTGAAGATTTGTTGAGACGAAAGCAGAATTTCAAAGCCACATATTGTTCCTCGCATGTTACCTCCATTGCAGTGGTAGGCGATACTGAACCTCTCTGAACTTGCCTGGTTCTCACAGGCGGGAACCAGGAGTACCAACAATGAAACTACTACGGCGTGTTTGTTTCACATTAAGCTAACAGAATACAATAAGGCTGAATTTTAGTACGAATGTTACGACCGTAAATAAATTATGATCATTCTTTATTGAACAGCCCGTGTACATTGGGAATGCAGTAACAGATCAGAAAAACAGTCACAGATAAGCCAAGTGGAATTGTAAATTGATAACATAACAGCTAAAGCAGTTAGGAGTAATTTATAGTTGACGTCCTTCGTCATATCCGCCAAGCAATGAAGTGAATAAAATGACACTCAAATGTGTTCAGGATTCCCAGAACTTATAATTATCCGACATTCCACTTTCAGAATAAGGGAAAATACCGGAGAAATCCTTATTCAAACAGCTCACTGTGACATTCAAATGCGGGACCTCTTGAATGTGAGGCAAAGACGCTACAGCCGCGCTACAGAAGTGGGCTGTGGATATATTTATTTACAAGCTGGAATAAAAAAACGTCATATAAAAACAATAGAATATTATCTTAAAGTGAGGAAAATATTGCAATTGTCACCTACTAAACTTATGGCCAGGGATTTGAACGAGGCTGTGTTAGGGAAATTAGGAAAAGCTCTCTCTGTTTAATTATGTTATTGCTACAGAGAGACGAATACATCATATTTCTCTCTTCAGGAAACGTGAAGCAGAGGCGTGACCTTGTCGAGTGATTTCTATTGCGAGAGGAAGAAAGTGTTTTATCAGAATATAAAAAACACCTAAGTGTACTTCATTATGCAATGTATTACTGGTTAGTCTTGAAGTTATGAGAGTATAAGTTACACACATATTTAGTAAAATCTGATCAGTGCTTTAGAGCACACATAAGTACGGGATGATGCGACTTTTAATGACTTCCGCATTTAAATTCTATTCGAATGCGTTAGTTAATCTAATTATTTCCTACAAATTGAATTTGTTTAAACATGCCATGCAAATTCTCAATTGTTATTACCCAGCACTGAGAGCTAGGGGGAATGAATTTAATTATTCAAACATTTTTTATTTAAAATGTTTAGAGAAATAAGCACAAACAAAGCATATATTGGAAATCAATTGCTCTTTCACATTAGCCCTGTGTATGGATTTAGACTGAAAAATTCAATGCTATAGCCGGGATTTGAACCACGGATCTTCCAATTTCCATCCGGATGTTTTTAACGATTGAGCTACCATGGCCAACATGTCAGCAGGACATTAAATTCTACAACTGACTCGTACTTTTCCAGCTAAACCACTAGAAGTTCTCAAAAACACATGAGACAACTACGTAAATAGCGACTTACTATGCTGTAAATACTTTAAGGGCCGGGCTTTATAGTTCGGACCACTATTAGGTCAATTAATGGAAATTAATTGTTCTTTCACATTAGTCGTGTGTAGGCCGAAGTATAGAGAGGTAGAGCCAGACCGAAAAATTTAATGCATACCCTAGATTTGAACCGCGGATTCTCCGGTCTCCGTCCGGCTGTTCTTAATCACTGACCGGAACGTCCAAGTTTCAAATCTTGGCTATTGCATTGAATTCATCAGTCTGAATCTACCTTTCCAAAACATATATTGACCATATTGAATACAGACTCAGAAATCAACATTCAAGTTCCATTGGAAATGAACATTTAAGATAACAAATTTGAATGAAAGTTTACAACTGGAATACTTACAACATTCCACTGTACTTTAAAGCAACTTCTACATGGAGAAGGGCCGCTTTTATGCTGAATCATTTAACTAATTATTTTAATATCCTAATATAATATATGTATATAACATGCAAATTTTCTAAGCATTTATTTATATCTGCTAAAATTATTTTGGGATAATTTACTTACAATTTACTCATTTGGAAGGATAGTGATCACCTTCTTAAATGGTTTGATATCGACAATGCCTCATGATATTGGATCAGTGTTCAAAACACAAGACCTAGCAGAAAGCGCTGCTGACTTGAGAAGAAATTTTGTGAAGTCATTACCGTGAAACTTGGAGAAGATTCACCCGATTGCTTCCTCCCTCACTAATCTTTAACTTTACGGCCAATAAACCAGAAAACTCAGACGATGGCGCCCATTGCTCCAGGATCTAAAGGATCTTTATAAGCACCGTGGCATAAAAAGCGAAGAAGGAAGGATATGGGTTTAACCGTCTTGAGTACGTCACCATGCTTCATTTGCTGTGCGACTATGAAACACATTTCGGTTTCGGGCCCTTCCCAACTACCTATGGGACAGACTTGAGGAGCTTTACCAACTTTAATTAACGTCATCTCTTGTGTTCTTCATTTTACAGCTTTAGAAACCAGAATATAACCCTTTCATTTGGGTGCACCTCAACTCTAGGCTGCTGCAAAAATGCATTTGTTTCATCTGAGATGCTCAGTTTATTCAGAGGAAGCATAAGAATGTAAACCATTAAACATTATTTTGTTTGAAATGCACTTCCAGAGTTATAAAGATCGGATCACCTGAACTAACCCTACCTTAATTGACAACGTCTTTTTCAGTTGAACAAGGGCTCATAAATATAGTTCCTGCCATAATTCCCAGAAATTATATTTAGAAAGCTAACATTCATTTTTACTTTCTCTACTTCCAGTATAAATTGGAGACGTACTCTATTTCATCCAGCATTTCATTACCGAGAGTTCTCCGGGAATACATGTTTTGAGAACCCTTGAATCAAAACTAAAATTATTATTTAAGGAAAAGCTCTCTGTATACGCTCAAAGAGTTTATCACCAAACTTGGTATCTAACTTAAACGAGGACAGACTACACTTTACATGGAATATCTTTCAACATTTTTATTTTCTCCAGATGAAATGTAACGATTTTGATTAAAATACTGTATACTTAATATACTTTCATGACAAATGGAATATATAACTTCAATTTTTGGGGAAGGATCTCAGATGTCCATTTAATTCTGACTGAATTTTTCACAACTTGCTGCAGAAAAATGTATGTATGTATGCTGTTAATGCTCAGGAGTCAACAATGAAGTCATTCTCTTTCTGGCTTCCGAGTTCTTATTAGTTATACCTGGATTTATAGTTTTGTACTTGTATATGTATTTATTTGGAAACCATTTGTACAAAACGATTTTACAATTTTATTTACTTATACATTACATCAGTCGCTATTTTATACCTTAGTTCTCCATACATATTAACGCTCGGTTATTACTGCACGGTGGACGTTAACTTAATTCATATTACTTCTCTTTATTTTTCTATACCATTTTCTCTTGCCCATCCCTTAAATTCTCCTAGCATTTCTATATCCTCCTTCTTTTGTAGTTTCATTATCCTAATTTTCATTACTTCTATATTCACATTGTGGCTGCGAGGGTTACGTATAATCAAAATTCTGGTTTATAGAAACGCATAACACTTTTTATTGCAGTAAAAATGCATGAAATTGACAATCAGCTGGCTTCGAGGTTGACCCGGTGCTACGCCGCACGTAAGCAAATGAGGGAATAAACTGGGTACACTTCAAACGTTCACTGTCGCAATAACTATCACACAACTGCCGCTTCCAAAACTTTGTCGGTATTTATAACCCCCAGTCATTGTTTCTCGAATGCCGCAGACCTTCCGAGAAACTACTTGGCAACAACAATAGACCGAACGCTCTGGATCCTCTCTCTGTCTCTTTCGCTTATCGCGGCTGCACAACAATCCCATCGGAGACAATATTCTCCTACCTTTTTTTGGTAATAACTGTTTTCTCCACAGCTTTATTTCTTCACATTATACTATATAATGTAAACCACTGTCTGTTCTTCCTCATAAAGGACATTTATCCAACTTCACTCCCATGATATATCCTCTTAACCTATATGCACTTAATCTAGTCCAAAACCAGCCTTCCCTTGCATACATCCACTTATTTCTCCCTACCCCAATTCATCTTTAGTTGACTATAAAATGCTAAACTTTTCTTACCCTTAAAACTTTGAAATAATTTTGTGAAAGCTGCACAGCTTTGTAGATGCTCTCTATGTATTTCTATATCTTGAGAGCGCAATACAAAATTTAGAGAAGTTAGTATGCCAATTCTATGGATATGTTTTCCTAGGCAATTATGTCCTGTAATAAGCCTCATCATGGCAACAGCAGATTTACGTTGCAATTCCAGAATTACAGAGGGATTTTCTAGAAGTATCGGTTACAAATTTTTCAGTTGGTCCAGATTTGTAATTATCATTAATTTTTTCTTTATAATCCTTTTAATTGATTCATATGAAAAGGCTTTGGCTTCTTTCTGTTGTATTTCACATCTTTTTTCTAATATATCAGCCCTTACATTCCCCTTGATTCCACAGTGGGCCGCAATGAACCGCAAAACTATATGTTTTCCAAGTTTTTTTAACTGTTTGGATTACATTTTGTATTTATAGAATTTTTCGACCTTTGGTTAAGATATGACTGCTACAGCTTGAATTGCAGCTTTTCAGTCTGCCAAAATAACAATATGTTTACTTGGTTGCAGCAAAATTTTGAAGCGAAACTTAAATAGCTAAAACTTCACCATCAAAATTTTTAGTATTTCTTCCAGTATGTTTGCAGAAAGAGAAGAATTCGCACGTTCCAGCATCTCCATCTCCATGTTCATCTAACAGGGAGTCATCTGTATAAATATGTATGTGTCCAGTTTATATAAGAATATTTTGTATGTATAGCCTCTAAAGGTAAAGTCTTAGGTATGTATTTTATTATTTAAATTATTTAAATTAAGATTATAATAAATTATGAAATTATCAAATGGATTAATACCGTATATTATGCTCTCTGCGTTTTCCTGTAATTTTAATTTTTCTGTTAATTTTGCTACTTCTTGCATAAATTCAACTTGAGTTTACATAGTTAGGTTAGATATGTGATATTTTGCCCATTTATCTGAATCTGGGAGCCTTTTTAGTTTCTCATAGTTATAAAGCTTGTTGTTCAGGTCTCTAAGAAGTGACAATATATGTAGACCTTCAATTGACGTAGTTTTCGCTGTTCCAGTTTGTAATCACAGAGCTTTGTTTTGTATTTGTTCTAAAAATACAAAAGTGTAGATATAATTGAAACACAAATTTACAGAAATAGATTTTTGTGGAGTGAACAAATCTCGACATATTTCCTGTTTTTATAGAAACTTTTTAAACATTTATTATACTTTTCTCAAATGAGAAGTCGTTACTATTTTCCTGTTCTGGAAATGAAAAAGAATAGAATGTGTAATCCCTTACATAGGGACAGACTGTTAAAATAATTGACTATACTAGAGCCCACTGGTTTTTAAACGTTTATTTCAACTAATATGAAGTTTTTAATTCTCACGACAGTGATTAGAATAATTAACATATAGCGATTTCTTTTAGTGAAATGCTTAAGGCCTAAGGAAGCCAAAAATTAAAAATTTTAAAGCTACTAGTGGTAGCTTTTGTAAGTTATAGTTTAATTATTTTGGATTTATAGTCATGTGGATATTATAAATAAGAGAGTTTTTGAACAAGCTTACTGATTTATCAGGCTATACACCAACCCCATTAAGTATTCGTACGCAAACTTAAAAAATCTGCCAGATAAATTATCGTAGAAATAACTGTCATTTATATATGCACGGAATATCATAGGTTGTGTGTTCTGGCAGTTTTCCATGCTTTTAATCGTATTACTTTTAGAGTGCTTCTGAAAATTGAAACTTTTTTCGACGTTTTCGTGTATATTTACAAAAGTAGTTCATATTGATTTTGTAGGGCAATGCCACATAATCGTGATTTAAACTGACAAAAAACTACTTTTTTAAAAGTGCAGAAACTGAGATGAGTGTTATTTTTCCTGCAATTTCAGACAGGATAAATTTTGTTTGATAACTATCCTCAGTTTAAAAAAATACGATGACCTATAACCTCAATGTATAATACAACATATATGGAACCACTGAATGTAAAAATTCTTCAATAACTGGAAATTAATTGTTCTTTCACACTAGCCATGTGTAGGACGAACTATGAAAGGGTAGAGCCAGACTAAAAAATTCAGTGCCATAGCCGGGATTTAAACCACGGATCTTCTGGTCTCCGTCTAGCCGCTCTAAATCATTGAGCTACTATAGCCAACGTGTCAACATGACATTAAATTCTCGTGTTTTATCCGGTAAAACACTAGGAGATCACATAAACACATGAGACAACTACCTTAATGACAACTTACTATGCTGTAAGTACTTTAAGGCCCGGGCTTTATAGTTTGGACCACTATTAGGTGCAATTAATGGAAATTAATGGAAATAAATAGCCGTGTATAGGCTAAGATCAAATGGAGAATTTAATGTCGTGACGGCAAGTTGGCCATGGTAACTCAATGGGTTAGAGCGACTGGACGGAAACTAGGAGATCCGTGGTTCAAATTCCGGCCATGGCATTGAATTTTTCATGTTGACTCTATCTATCAAAGACCTTTTTCTATATACGGCTAGTGTAAAGAAATGATTAATTGCCATCAATTAACTAAAATAAAGAGTTAAATGATGAAGCCTGGGACTCAAGTACTTGCGATAGTAAGTCACCACAAACGGCGTATCTCGAATGTGAGAGCCCCTAGTGGTCTACCACGGAAATATACAAGTCAAATGGAGAATTTAATGTCATGACGGCAAGTTGGCCATGGTAGCGACTGGAAATGAAATCTGTAGTGTTTAACGCCCGCTATTACTACATACGGCACCGCAGGCGGTCACAGTGATGATACATGAAATGTAAATGGAGCACCGGTGAAATGAGATGGCGGGGGAAACCGGAGGTCCCGGAGAAAACCCGGCCCAGTGCCGTGTTGTCCACCACGAATCTCACTTTGCGGTCGCCTGGGATCGAACCCGAGCTGCCTTGGTGAGAGCCAAGTGGTCTAACCACTGAGTCACGGTGCGGCCTTACCGAATGGACGGAAACCAGGAGATCCTTGGTTCAAATCCCGATCATTGAATTGAATTTTTCATGTTGACTCTATCAAAACCCCTATCTTATAATTAAAAAATAAATATATTTTGTTCGTTAATGTGTTACCAATTGTAAGTGTGCCGGAATTTCGTCCCATAGAGGTTCGTTTATATGCAAATCTTTTAACATGGAGCTAGTGCTTTTAAGCACTCTTAGATGTCACTATTATAGGCCCTGATTGATCACTTGATCCTGGGATCAATAGGCTAACGCGTAACCTAATGACTTTGGCAATAATACGCAATATTTCTTAGTATAATTCTAGGCAAGTGTAGACCATATCCACGTGATTCTGAAATACGGAAACTAAGCATCATTAAATTATCTTGTTCCAGTGAAGGACGGAAATGTTCTTTAGAAGTTGTAAAAGGAACTTGAGCTGTTGTTTTCTGAGAAGCTTCTGTCGTCAAGATGCTCGACTGAAAGCGTTGTCATCAAAGGCAACACCTGAGCAGTATCTCAAGTGGCGTTGGTGTTTATTGAGAGGACCCCTTTGTAGCAGTGTAATGGTAGACTTCAGAGGCGTAACGACAATGCTTGAGGACTCTAATCTGAAACAACGCAAGTTGGGTTTGCTTTCTTTTAACTAGACACAATCTTGTACCTCTTGCTTGAACAAAGTCGCTCAGTTTAGCGTGCACGCTTCAGTATTTGTTTTTATCATACATTTAGCTTTAAGTAACAACTGAATGGGTGGTCATAATAAAAAAATGGCATGCTTCGGTTTGTGCAGAAGTTGCAATATAGTCTCTGAGTTCAGTTAACCATAAAGAAATCTGCGGTGAGATAGCTTGCAATTTTAAGAGAATATTAAAGAAGTACCCCAATGCCATAAAGCAAGTAGCACAAAATAAAATTTCTTTCTTTTATAATGAGATTGTCTATTACAGAAACCAGTTCAAGAGATGCTGAGTTCGAATCTCGGCCAGGGTGAGTTACCTGGATAAGGTTTTTACGGGTTTTTCCCTTATCCTAAAATACGAATCTTGGGTAACTCTAAGCTCTATGGTCTCTGGACACATTTGAGCATCATTTCATTCATTCCATTCATCGTCTGATATGACTTAACGTTGGAAGACAAATTACTAAAGTCAGTGCGCCGGACTTTCATCCACTATCGACTATTTGTTTTACTCTGATTTAGAAAGTTTGAGTTTTGTCTGAAGTGATAAAATAATGGCTTCAATCTGGTTAAATTCCTCAGACATTAATTGTACAATCCCATGTGCAATATATCCATTTATTTCGCAATTCTAGTTAAGAGCTGAAGCTGGAACTTTGGTCCTTCGGTCAATTATTCATTTAGTTATGTAATATGTTTAATAATTATACATAAATTTGAATCCTGTAACTGGCTATGCTTGTGAAAGTGAGATTGTATAAATTTGATGTAAAATTTGTAACGTGAACCTGGGCAGAAATGCGTGAGAAACAGTGCACTGCCCGGGTGACAGTCTAGAAAGTGCGGATGTTAGACAATAGAGTGGAATGCTAGCTATTTTGTTCTACCGTTACACAGCTCAATATTCTGTTAGTTTCTTCCTTGTGACGCCGTGCAGTGTATATAAGAGGGTAGAAACCCCCATTCAGCCCTCATTGCTCATTGCAGTCAAATGTATTAAATGCATTTGTCTGGTGTGTCCGACGACGTGCCGCGTCCAGTAAGATGTATTATAAAATGTCCGCTGAAAGTGCAGTTATTTGAAGGTGTCCAGGTCCACATAAGTGTAAGACCAAATTAAAGAAGTTCAGAGGTTATCGGATGTTTGTGTTGTCTCAACCTTAACACCCTGAGAACCAAAAAAGAGTCCATGCAGCAGACAGTAGCCAGAGCCAAGGGTGAAGCAAGCAGCCGACGACAACGTGAAGACCGAGGAAGGAGTCCCGACGTCGAACACAGGTACGTACAGCCTTGAGACGAGAGAAAGTACTGGCGCAGATCTATTCAACTCGCCGTTTCCTTTAGGTTTGTTTACCACTTGGATTTTTGCTCTGGAAACTTTCAGTAAACTCTGAATTGTTGACTCGATATGGTGTCCTTTTTGGATTCTTATCATTATTACTTTATAGCATTTTAAACACGACTGATTCTCGCAGTCCAAGAGGCCTATGCATGTTGCTATTTCCGTAAACTGAAATGCAGAATTTGCAGTTCCACGGATGCTGATCGAGAGGGTCATGTGGTTTAACTCACATTCTAGTTTGTTCTTAAGTTAGCCTGCATCCATACAACTTCTATTCTCTTAGCATTCTGTCGTCGTAAATCTCATTACCAGCAACACATGGAGGTAGAGTAAGAAAATGACACAGCGGGTCATATTGGCATGCCTGCTCTAGTCACATGTAACATCGACGGAATTGTGGTATTTATTTTCCTATATAGGTATTGCTTACTTACGAACTTTGATCTTAAAGGATTCGTGCCGTATTTTCTATCAGTTATGCATTTTACCTTTTTAAAATAAATGAAAATATACTTTGAAACTAAAATGTTTGTAAAATACTTGTTGATTTTTATTGGCTGTCATTCCATATGGCTTAGAGAACAACATACAGAGGCGGTATTTTGTAAAACTTGTTCTAATTCCATTAAACTATTTCGTAAAATATATTGCACTTTAGTTATAGCATTCTTTAAGCCGTTCGGTCATACGATGATGACTGAATAAAGTTGGTGAAACTATGCTTAAACGACCTCAGGGTATACAAACTAAAGTTGTTCAACTTTTTATCTTCCTAGCACAAGGGGTAACTTTTAAAAAGGTAAAAAGAAAACGATATACGAATGACTTACCTTAATCAAAACTAGATCTTGGGACCTCTTGAATGGGACAGATAATCTATGCCATACCACAGAAGCACTGTAAATTAAGCATTTGTATCCAAAGTGCATGATTTCTACAAATTTTTTACTTTTAACTAGCTATTGGTATGGAATCTCTATCACTGTGCGTCATAATTAATTCTAAAAAGCCATGTAATATGCTTTAAGATGAGGAGAAGAAGGCTTAAACATGTTACAAGAGAAAAATGAGGGCTCAAAACCAAAGTGGACACCACGAATAGTTAGAATTATGGTAATTCTTACCATAGGACAGTAAATTAAACTGTCAGCTCTGATACCCGGGCACAGAAATCTCCCATATTCCGTTCCAGTGGTAGATGCAGAGCTTTTACACCCGAAAATTCTTCTAAGTGTTTCTATTCTCCTATTAGGAGACAGGGATAACATAAAGGATCTTCAGGTCGAAGAGCCCGCCTCGGTAGCGTGTATGGTAGCGTGTCTGCCTCACGTTCAAGAGGTCCCGAGTTCGAATTTCGGTCAGGGTGAGCTACTGGATAAGATTTTTTCCGGGGATTTCCAATATCCTTAAAGACGAATGTTGGGTAGCTCTAAGCTCCATGGACTCTGGACACATTTGAGCATCATTTCACCCATTCCATTCACCGTCCCGATATGACTCAACGTTGGAGGCCGTAAAATTACAACAAAAATCTTCAGGTCGAAGACCGTGGACTATTCTCTAATCCCTGAGTACTGACGACTACCCCTACTACTGGAACTATGGCACAAGCTAAAACACTAGAGGAGGATACTAGAGAGCGAAGTTGAATTTATATTGGCTGCCCGGACTTGAAAGGAGTGCAAAAATGTCTAACCTAGAATAAGTAACCATGGTGTTATAAATAATTATACTATATGCAAAACATACCTATACAACATTTCAATAGAACTTTATTTGCGTTAATATCAGGACTTGTACAGCAGTATATAATATTCTGTAAAAAGAAAGAAGAGAGGAAGGAAAACACATTTATATAATTACATAAAGTCAGGCTTTGTAAGTTGATCAGATGTAATTGATGTGAAATTGTTATAGAAATGAGAGTATTAATGTAGGATATGTAAGAGCATCTGAAAAGCAAAGGGAGGAATAATATGTGGTAACGAAATGATTTAACACCGGACGATGATATATGCATGTGATAACAGAAATGAAGTAACGTTTCCCATATGTGACCTCTTGTAGGTACATTTGCTTCTACAATCCAAACTGTTACACTGGTTTTCATTCCTTTTCAACCATTTTGACGTGATGTTTGATAAACGATACGTCCACTTTGATTAACGGCACCAGGCATCCAAAAGTCACTATTCATTTGCTGACATTCAGGAAACAAAGGCTTTGTTACCCTGTTCAGATTTACTGCACATATGTAGGCATTTTTCTTTGTCCAAATATAAGTATTGTTCTAACTTGCCGACCTCTTTCGTTGATGTGACTGATATGCAACATTTTTCTTTCCCTTAGTCTAGTTGTAAGTTTCGCTAGGCATATTGTACCTTATATATTTAGGATTTGATAGAAAGAGCTAATTTTCTTTAGACAACAGTGTTTTCATCTAATTTCCGTTCTTACTGTCATGATGTAAGGTTGAATTTCGTACCTTCAGTGCTTAAGAAAAACTGTCTTTTTGTCTATTTCTCGCACGTATCTGTACCAAATATACTAAAGCCTTTATTTCATATAAATATTAACATGAAATTAAATCATATTCATTTTACCCTTTCATTTCTTCCTGTATATTTACTTGCTTTTTATTTATTAATATTTACTTACAAGTTAATTTATGCAGGATTATTAAAGGTGGTGAGATCGTTTCCATTTGGAATATTGTGCTTCAGAGTAATGGAAAATAGCCGTTAAAGCTCTTTAGACATCGAAGAATTCAGAAAACTGAAAAGATGGCTGGGAAAATTCACGTTCAGCGTTGGGAAGAAGTGGACGTGGAGATGACCGCGGCGGTTACGGTAGAAGGCGTAGCGAGAAACCAATCAAGAAAACCCATGAGTGTGGCACAAGACCCACGTGATGATGTGATAACCTTAAAAACGTGTTTTATTGCTTTTTGTATATTATTCGTTTATTTTTTATTTGTTAACATGCTCTGTCTTATTTTATTTGATGTTAGAGTTTTATTTAAATAATTGTAAACTTTTGTTATAGGTAACAAACTATTTCGATGTTTCATAAGTTCTCACCTGAATATCCCCCAGGGTAGGTACGCGATTGGCGATCCCAGGGTCCCGAGACAATTCTCTTGATTGGGTGTCTCTGAGTGGTGAGAGAGCTAATGCCAAACACCCAAACAAAGTCCATATCCGTGTTTGACTCTATTCTAAGTATAGTAAATTAGATTAAAGTCAAAGTAAAGCCAGAGCAAAGCCAGAGCAAAGCCAAAGCAAAGCCAGAGCGAGACCAGAGTGGAGTCTGAGCGGAGTCAGAGCAAAGTCAAAGCAAAGTCAAAGCGAGACCAGAGTGGAGCCTGAGCGGAGCCAGAGCAAAGCCAAAGCAAAGCCAGAGTGAGACCAGAGTGGAGCCTGAGAGGAGCCAGAGCAAAGTCAAAGCAAAGTCAAAGCAAAGTCAAAGCAAAGTCAAAGCAAAGTCAAAGCAAAGTCAAAGGAAAGCCAAAGCGGAGCTACAGCAGAGCCAGAGCAGAGCCAGAGCAAAGCCAAAGGGGAGTTAGAGCAAAGTCAGAGCAAAGAAAAAGCAAATCCAAAGCAAAGCCAAAGCGGAACTAGAGTGAAGCCAAAGGAAAGCCAAAGCAAAGCCAAAGCGGAGCCAGAGCAAAGCCAGAGCAAAGCCAATGCAAAGCCAAAGCAGAGCTACAGCAGAGCCAGAGCAAAGCCAGAGCAAAGCCAGAGCAAAGCCAAAGCACCGCCAGAGCGGAGCTACAGCAGAGCCAGAGCAAAGCCAGAGCAAAGCCAAAGCGGAGCTACAGCAGAGCCAGAGCAAAGACAAAGCGGAGCCAGAGCAAAGCCAGAGCAAAGCCAAAGCAAAGCCAAAGCGGAGCTACAGCAGAGCCAAGCCAAAGCAAAGCCAAGGTAGAGCCAGAGCAAAGACAGAGCAAAACCAAAGCACAGCCAAAGCAAAGCTAGAGTAAAGCCAAAGCAAAGCCAAAACGGTGCCAGAGCAAAATCAGAGCAAAGCCAAAGCAAAGTTAAGGTAAAGTGAAAGGAAAGCTATTGTAAAGTAAAATACACTTTTTGAAAGGACGCTGATGACCATGGAGTTCAGCGCTCTTAGATATAAATCATCATCATAATTATTCATTATTCATCATCATCGTCAGCATCACGTGAATATTAATCTTTAAAAATTTGTGAATAAAGCTATGAGCGCGTATGTGTTACGAAAGTTATTATATACCAATAAGAAAATTATATTTATATTGAAACCATAAATGAGCTATAATTTTAGGGATTATTTTTCTTGAGAATTTTGTCTTATGTTCTGGTATTTAGCAAAAACTTTAGGTAACAGTCCCAAATCGTTAATTTTTAACAAAGACCTCGTAAACTGAAGAGCAGTAAAGTTTTCTTTTGGGTTTGTGGGTCGTGGTCCAGTATGATTTCAATATCCTAAATATCCTACAGGATATTAACAGAAATATCCTAAAGCGATATTCAAAGCCTACTGGACCACGGCCTACAAGACCGGAAAAAAACTTTACTGTCCTTCATGACGCCGGAAAGTGTCAGGAAATCAGGTTATAAACTATTCTTAAATTCTGATACCATAATTATTGACCAGTAAGATTAGTAATTTATAAAGAACTGATAGTGGGATAGATAAATCATTTGCTATCTATTAAAACCAGGGCAAAATGTGAGAAGTACGAGTTATAGTTCTACGACTTATAGATATAGAACTATAGTTCACAAAACACACACTCATTTGGAAATCAACTGAAACCACACACGTGAAGAAAGTGCAGTATATCAGATTACACGCGAAATAAAATGTGAAAGTGGAATACGTCAGAGTTATTCTTAAAGTAATGTTCAGTTTATAATGAATAATCTAAATGATTATGTAAATTCAATGAAAAGGTGGGCAATGGTAAATAACTGTAATATTTATAAGTAGGATAAATGTAATAGCTGATGCAGATTATTCATAAAGATAATTACATTCATTTGTGATGAAATCTATATTATATAACACGACAATCGCACCAAAGGCAGCTAAAACGATGGTTATATCCAAGGAGGTCAAAATAGAACAGAAGTAGAAGGGAAGGTCTTTGAGCAAGTAATGAAGTTTCAATACTTGGGAATGGATGTATCAAGTGATTCTCAACCAACAAAAATCTAAGAAGAAGCCCATGAAAGTAGCACACATAGCAGGATACCTAAGAAATGCAATCTAGAGAAATAAATATATTAGTAAGAAGATAAAGCTAAAATATAGTCACATATATTAAAATGTTAAAATGGATAGTTTAAGATCGATAACAGGGAGAAATAGAAGAGACAAGATGAAAATAAGGATATAAGGGACGTATGTTAAATTATCGGAATTACATAATTTGTAAAGCAAAGAAAACAGGAATATAATGATGATATTGCAGGAATGTAAGGGCATTGACTAGTACAAATACTAGTATCCGGGAGTAATGGAGAGCTCCGAGGGTCTTTCCTTGGGGCAATACCTTGAGTCTAAAGAGCCCCCCCCCATTCAAGACGGATGGTAGTGTATACGCTAATAACGCGCGACAACCCTGCAGGGAAGTCTACCGGTTTGACCTCCGTGGGGCTGCCTGATGTAGCACACCTTCTCCAAGCTCTGCAGTTTAGTATCCGGGACTCCTTAAGCAACCCTCTGACCCCTTCGGGTGGCCGAAGCCTGGCCGGAAGTACCCGATCTCGCAAGGGTGTCGGGAACACACTGCCCCCTTGAGTTCAACCCAATCCGAACAACTCCCATTCATGGACGGGCTCGAATGTTCGGCCCGAGGTTCCTCTAGTAAAGTCAGAGGTACCACGATTGCTAAGGGTCCGCAGCGCCCGCACCACGGCAGCTAAAGGGGACGAAACCCCTCCCCTACGGGAAAGAACATTTACTGAAAAAATAGCATCTAGAAACAAGAAGTGCTGGAAGGGAGCAAAAATTTTGCGATGAAGTCCCGTGAAGAAAATCTGGCTAACTACACAACAGAAAAAGGAGAAGGATGAGAAGGAGAAGCAGGAGGAGGAGAAGGAGGAGGAGCAAAACCCGAGTAGGAAACAAGTAAGTGTAAACAGAAGGAGGTTTTAAGGCCAAAAATTGACCTCAATAAACCTTTCGGTAAGAGTCAAACCCGAAGGAAAAGGCAGGAATTTTAGAAATATACCTACGATGTTTTGTCATGTTACCACCCACCCATATTATCATTCTACCAGCGTTAATAATTACGTTATAAAATTTCAAAGGATCTCATTCTCCTATAAAGACAATTTTCCACTTGGTGACCTGTTAAATTCTCGGAGTGCCTTTCGTCGTTCTAATTTTCAGAATTCTGGCTAACGTCCTATTTGCACGACTTGTACTCTGAATATACTTAATTTCCAGGTAACTTTTGAGCCAAATTTTTCCAGCTGAGTTAGTTCATTAGAACCCTAATTGCCTTAGCTGTGTTACCTTGCTAATTATTTTCCTTAACACGTAGATACCTCAATGAATTACTAGCTCATGCTTACTACATTCTGCATTTAACATACATAAACTATTTATTGAAACACTTATGTACCTTCCTATCGTCCTTTATAAACATTTTGAGCCAACTCGTCAATACTTCCACCATCAAATTTCAAAAATACAATGAGTACCTAAACAAATTTGATCCCAGTTTGCTGACAGCTGGACAAAAAGCACTATAGGTTTTTCTTGCTCGCTACGGAACGTTATTCATATATGTATGTCACAAGAAACTTTCTTAAATTTTTTCAAACCCGATTACAAGAATTTATCGAAAATATCTGTTTGTCCAATTGATTGGTATTGGGAACGTCCAAAACATTCTCATAATAAGGATCCTTCTTAACAAGCAAGCATCGGAATTTCAAAACATTAAAGTCAGGCCGAAAGGGAATGAAGTTGTACGGTACCTGGACTTTAGACAGGGATGTAGCAGGTAATAATCCACCTATAACCCTCGTGCAGTACTTTAGCGTTTGCAGAGGACACTTACCATACCATCTTCATCAACCCGTCAGTGACATATATTCACTGCTATTTATATTATTTGTCCTCAGGATGGTTTGAATGTAAAAAACTTGAAAGCAACTGCTTTCGCACTTGAACAACTTCAAAATAGTCGCTACTTTCGCATTATAGTATTGAAAAACTAACAAGTAACCAAATAATTTATACATTTACTACTTAAAAACACATTTTGATACAATATAACGGTATAGAGGTATTAAATAGGCATAATCAAAATATTAAATATACCAAATTCTTCTATTCTTTTTATATGGTGTAAAGCTCCACATTACTCTTTGAATATGTACTCTTCCAGATTCTATGAAGTTTCTTTTATAATAGACGCATTACTATCTTGAAAACTTTTGCACTCGCACGCTGGTTTGTAGTAACTGTTATTTTTTAAATTTTAAATTACATCGTTACTAAACAGCTGTTGGTGCATTTTTAGTGAAATATGTAAGCTTAGACCTTTTAGGATAGTGTTACATTACAGAACTACAATGTTTTGTAGCAGAACAAATATCTAATTCAAAATGAACTGAGTAACTCTATTCCAGAGATGCATAGCGGTTCTATAAGGCACTCCCTGGATCTGGATGAGATTAGGGGCGCTTTAGTAACATTTAAATACATAATGACATAATGTAACTATACCTTTAGAGATGCGTTGTTTATATGGCTGAACCTTGTGCAACTGGCAAAAGATGTATGGATCGGTGCACCTTGCTGGCGATCTTACTTGTTGTAGAACTTTTAAAATAAACTCTTGTTAATGTTCACGGAGCCATCCAACATAGAGCCCATCCACAAGTTCCCTCTCAAGTCCCCCGGGTGTTAACTCAACCAAGCTTAAATAGGGGTCCTATACAAAAGCCAACTCAGCAATTCTCACGCTATTAATTTCCTCCCAAATATTGCATCATCTTGTGTAATCATTGTTTACCTCATTAAGAACATGTTTAGACGTGTTACAGGCCACCTGTGCATTATATCCCTTGACCAGCAGGATGTATGATTCACCAGTCCAAAGTACATGTTTTGCCATTCAGCAGAATTTAAGCTAAATCAAACAGCTCAAGGCACCGAAAATAAATGTTACGTAACAATTATTATAGTAATTTTCAGATCTTGCTCAGCCTATACACGTAACAATAGTACTGTAGTTTTGCCGTTTTAGAAGTAGAAAACAACAATCACATATAACTGTTTTGTTTTCCGTTTGTAAACATTTTTCAGGATAATAATTATTTGCCGTTTTATTGTGCCATAACTATTATTATACGACACAATCCAAGTACTGAAACTAGAAAAAGAATTTCAGTATCACAAGCTTCCTCGGACATGTTGGTTCGATGCCCATATTATTAATTTTTGATCAAATGTTAATATCACATTAATAAATGACTGCCAATAACAAAATTATGAGGAGCGGAATTCTGATACAACTTCTCACTTGAAAGTAGCCGGAATTGGCTCTTATGCAGCAAAAAACACTTTCTATGAAAAGAGATAATAATTGGGACTGCATTTTATTCCAGTAAGTATGAACTTTATTTCTCTATACAGAGCCTGTGATTTCAAACAAAGGAACAAAATAGGGAAGTATGCAGCTTTCAGCTACGCTTGTGATGAAAAAGTTGGTATACAATAATGGCCCATCTTTGCTTTTGTCATATTTCTTTTACATTAAAAACTAGTACATCCACAAGAAACATTAAGAAATAATACCTAATTCAATAGTATATGTGCAAACATATACATGAACTTTTGGTCTGAAGCTGTTTTGATTAATGCAATCTTATTCATTACCAACATCAAAATCATAAAAGCCTTTAAAATATTACATGTTTGGAGTTTTAGTAACTCTCCAACGCTCTTGATTTAAAACCTTTGTAATGAATATAATGGTGTTCACAGTACCGTGAGGAAAGTACAATGTAGGAGTAGCAAATGCCATCGATCAAGAATCTGGTTAATGTGCTTTATCCTGTGTTCTTTAACTGTTTAGCGTTGTAACTCGTGATTTGTGTTTAAACAAATGAAGTGCGTGCTCAAGTTAATGGGAAAGATAAGATAAAAATTGCTTGTGCCAGTAATCAAGAAACAACGGGATTTGTGCTGGCAGAGTTCCAAAAGAGGCTGGCTGGATGCATAACTTGCATTCATGGAGATGTATGGAGAAAGGAGGGGGAGGGTGCTACCGGAATAACTTCCACCCGGAGTAAAGAGGGCGGGAGTTACGCACTGCCCTACTGTCTATTGTTTCTCTAACAGCGGAAAGAATAATAAATCTCCAGCGTCTTTCTTTATGAATAAAGCTATAAAATAAAGAAAAACTTACATGGATGTTATTTCTTCCTGTGATAATTTTCCAGCCCCGTAATAATAAAGGAGAAGTAAATGATTGCATGTCTTTAATGGAGAAACTCCACTTGTTTATTCTAATCTTTTCTTTTACTTTTTAGAAGAAGAATATTTAAAAAGTAAGCTAATTTTACAGCAGGTGTAGAGCCTTCTGATTCAGGTATGCATTCCAACCAAACCAACAGCTTTCGCATGATTGTTACACATTTCTTGAAAATGATATTTTACTTTTTGAGGAATTTCCTTTTGCTTTTCTGTACGTTTAGTTATACTGGTTTAAGGTCCCTTAAGCTAGACCAGATATTTCATCCTGCATTTTATAATTTCATTTGTAATTACTGGTTTGCAATTACGTATTTTGTGTATTTAGGACATCCTTCAAAGCTGCTGTTTAGTAAATCTGTAGACCAGGACGAAATACTGATAGGTAACCTGACAATGTATTTTTGAAATTACCTATAAAATGACACTTACTCTTAAATAGTTGACAGATATAATTTGAAAACTGGTATAAAGTGAGTTTTAATTCGTTTATTGAAACTATCACACGGAAAATTATGCATTTAATGCGTATCCACATGGCTGCAAGTAAATACTATAAAATCAGAAGAAATGTGTTTCAAACTAATAATGATATAATTTTGAAATTAATTAAAATATATACTTGTGTATGGTATTTGAAGAATCTAAAAAGAACATCAATTAAATAGTTCTGAAGAGGTCTATAAAACAATGCATTATATTTTTGAGTCCTTAGATTAAAAACTACATAGCGAATTAAGAAACTGAATGCAGGGATATGAGCAAAAGCACTGTTGGTACATTAATGCAAAAATCAAATAACTGAACTGCCTCACTTCTAATTTGGGAAATAAAAACTATAGCTCCTTCTCAAACAAAATTTCGCAGACTAAGAATTAAATATCATTACTAGGTTGAGTAGTGTAATTTCTGAATTTGAAAGGTCGTCTACATGTAAAATGTGTTCAATATAAAGGAGCTAGTTAGACAGCGTTTAAATAAAGACACCAACGCCAAGAAAATGACAAAGTAACGCCATAAATTAGAAAATAGTATAGTAAATGAGATCATAAATAGATCTAGTTGAAATCCAGTGTTAATTTTTGTTATCTGGTAATATGGAGCCATGAAAATAAGCAACCAGGCTTTTAATGGTATTTGGATCGCGGTAACCTGCCACCTCCTAGCCGACAGTTTTCCCCACGAGGGTCATCCCATGCATTGAAACAAAAGGATGAACCAGTGAGCAATCTAGAGCTGTTATTATTTCCTAAATCACAGTACTAAATATTCCTCATATTGACTGCAAGATGGAAATATTTTCCCTGTAGTTGAAGACAGCATTTCAACGTCTTTATTTCAACGTTTTGATGACCTGAACAGGTATAGACACGGTTTCTAACATTTATTTAAATTACTATCAGATGTGTAAGAATTAAGTAACTTGCTAAACCTCATCTCTCTATGGTAAGTATCCAACAAGTATCTACGCAGCGTGTCTAGCCCCTGTGTATTTTGCTGCACGGCCTCAATTAAGGTAACCGCTGCAGAGAGCTATCATTCCTACCAAAATCGCGCCGCTCTCTGAATCCGACTAAAAGTAAAACTATATGAACGTAACGACAGAGCGTTGAGACCTTCGATGACAAACGCTACATTAGCTGTTAACTTGTTTATTAGAAGAGTTAAATATTAATAACCTGGCGTACAGTAAGTGACGAATCTTAAATTGAGAACTTGAGAGCTGCTATCTGAAATGAAAGTTTACCCAATTATTATCAACGCAGCGCTGGGGCCTGTTTTCTCCGAGAACTTCGGTTTCACCCGCCATAATTCCACCAATTGCTTCATTTTAAGCTTTCCTTTCATCCAATTCGGTGTCATTCCGTTCATCTACTTCCCTCACTCTCATTCCGGGGACCGACCTGATCACCCATCTCTGAATTTCTCTCTCTGATCCTTAAATGTGGCTCCCTCATCCGACGCCTAAAATGGCATAAGGAGCAGAGGGCCATAAATAAATAGGACTGTCTCCTGTACGAAGAGAAGAAGATAAGCTATCATTACGGCATCGAAGGAGTAATACTTCCCTTTACAAATATGTCCCTTTATTTTTTGTTCCTTTCAAATGTGTATGTTTATCACTATTTTTGAACTTTCTGAAGTCACTTGTACTGTGAATACAGATGCCTACAATTTCAATAAAATATAAACTGTTTCCACTGTAAAAATATACTATATCTCTTACATTAAATAATGTTATTTCCATTAATGGTTCAGTTATATAGTTTTATTTAAGAACTAGGGTATACCCAACATTGCGAACCATCCTATATGTCATTAATGACTGCGTAATTTAAACCTCGTACTACAACATGAAATTGTAAGAAAATGTAGGGCAAATGCGGTGAAGAAAACTGTGCTTATAACCGTGACCTGCAATCACAGCAATAGAGAAATGACAGAAATTAAATACTCTGCCTTATGTAACAAAATGTACTTTTATTTGGTAACACTTTTTTATTGTTGTTGTAAATATAATGTCATTATATGTTTTTATTCGCGGGTGTTTGTGAAGGAAGCTATATTTTTGAAATAGCAAAAAGTTCATTCTCATATCAAATTTCACTGAGTGAAATCATTGCATTTCCTACGCTCTGCGGATGATGTGCATTTTTGGTTTCGTGGCTTTAATGGCACGTTAAACAGTTAAACCGCATTACAGACCATGCTTCTGGCAAAATGATCAACTTCCGGAATTTATTTCCTGGATTGCCATGCATACCACAGTAATTATAATGAAGCGCAACTACTCGCTTGTTTGAATGTTTATTTGTATAGCCGTTTTACAATAATTCCATGTCTAGGCATTGCCCAAGTTTTGCATTTTTTTCGAGTCCTGAACTATGCGATTAAGAAAAAGTGTATGGAGCATAAAGATCGAGTTTTCCACCTTCCCATGTTCCTCCGATTGCATTTAGTTTCACTAATTTTTTTTATTTTTTAAGCTTCTGATAAGGAAAATGGGTTTGTACTATGTAACGAAAAAAGGAATTATCCATGACGATTTTGCACTTAACCATTTGAAGTTTCGCAGACTAAAGACGAAATCATAAATTATATATTCAGTCACCTGTGAAAGAAAGATCATATTACCTTAACTTTAGATTTAGAACTGGAATAAAACAATAGAAATAATAAATGTGACACCTCAATTCAAAGGGCGTTTAAAAAAGTATAATCGAAACTTAAAAATCATATGATCTGTTACCTGCACATCACTTTCCTGCCCGATTATTATTGGTATATGTGCAAATTATTGTTATGAAAGTGTAATTTTTCATCTATTTCATTTTAACTTAAATAAACAGTTGCAGAAGTAGCTAAATTACACATTAACCTGCAGATAAAAAGGAAACTGAGATGGTTAAGTGCTTAGGAACTGGAAACTATAAATGATCTTAAAAATCTATGGTGCGCATAGGCACGAAGGAGGTTTCTATCTTATTCAGGGTGCCTCAAAACAATCTTTTCTCACCATGGAACTTCTTCAGGCAAATAAGAATCCAGATTTTAAAAAAAGGTAGCATAGGTGATAAATAGTGTAGGTACACTGTACGGGGCTGCGTTTCGAGGTATAATTTCTAATTTAATGTCACAAATGTCACAGATATGATATATTTATTGTGAATATTCCAAAATTTTACAGTTTACAACTTTTGGCTATATTTATTGGTCATGACCTTGTTGCTACCTTGTTACTTAATGAGTCCCTTTCTTCCCCCTCATTTTCCTTTCTTATACTCTTTACATTTCTGGCCCATTTTTCTTTTACATTCTGCAAGAACTCACCAATATTTCTTACCTTCTTTTCCTCCATGCCCGTTAACATTTTTATAGCTACTGTCCTCTTCTCTACTTTCTCACATTTTTCTCCACACTGCAACCATCTCGCATTCTGGTACATAGTATTCTATGTTTTCTTTTTCCCCACACAATTCCCAAATTCTCTTTTCCCTACCTCTTATCCCTCCTAGAAATACGAGGGCTATCCAGAAAGTAGATTACGCTTTGGAATAAAAAGTAAACAAAGTATAGGAAACAAATTTTATTATATACAGATGAAAGCCACACTCAAATACTACTTTTCGACATAGTCACCATTCAAATTAAGGCATTTATCGTAGCGATGTACGAGCTTGGAAATTCCTTCGTCGAAAAATTCGGCCGCCTGCGCCTTCAACCACTTCGTTACCTCTTCTTGCAGCTGTGCGTCGTCATCAAAACGCTGCATAGCCAGCCACTTCTTCATTGCTGGGAATAGGTGGAAGTCGCTCGGTGCCAGTTCGAGACTGTACGGCGGATGAGGAAACAACTCCCACTTAAAAGATTCAAGAACTTCACGAGTGACATTTGCCGTGTGGGGCCGGGCGTTGTCGTGAATCAACAAGATCTTAGAGCTCAACATTCCTCTGCGCTTGTTTTGAATGGCTCTTCTGAGTTTTTGGAGAGTTTGGCAATACCTTTGAGAGTTTATTGTAGTGCCTCTTTCCAGGAAGTCCACCAAAATCACACATTTTCTGTCCCAAAAAACAGTCGCCATCATCTTCCTTGCCGACATTGTTTGCATGCATTTCTTGGGTTTTTGGGGAGAACTTGTGTGCCCCCACTGCATTGATTGCAATTTCGTTTCACAGTTCACGTGTTTCACCCATGTTTCGTCACCAGTAACGATGCGATCGAGTAAAGAGTCACCATCCTTATGGTAAACGTCCAAAAAGTTCAACGCTGCAGCCATTCGCTGATTTTTGTGGTCCTCTGTCAAGATTTTTGGAATCCATCTTGCACAAAACTTGTGGTAACCAAGCTTTTCGCTGATGATTTCGTGCAACAAACTTCGCGAAATTTGTGGAAAACTCAAAGAAAGTTCCGTTATTGTGAACCTTCGATTTTCACGGACTTTAGCATCGACTTTTTCGACAAGTTCGGCAGTCACTATGCTGGGTCTCCCACTTCGATCTTCGTCGTGAACATTGGTTCGGCCATTTTTAAATCTGATGACCCACTGACGCACTCCACCTTCAGTGATAATGTTGTCCCCATACACTTCACAAAGCTGCCGATAGATTTCTATCGGTTTACAGTTTTTTGCAGTCAGAAACCTTATTACTGCACGCACCTCGCAGCTCGCGGGATTTTCAATTAACGCAGACATTTCAAACCGTCACAGTATCTGAACGGAGCACAGCACGAACCTCTCACTAGCACGGCTAGATGCCGACTGAGCTGCGCAACGCTCTGTCCCCAAGATGGCCGCGCTAGCCCCGCCCCTAGCGGAAACAGACGAAAACGTAATTTACTTTCTGGATAGCCCTCGTATTATTCCTGTTTTCATCCATGCTAACCCTTCTCTCTCTTGCCTATTGCAGTAATCTACATATGCTTCTCGTCCCCAATTTCTTTTCATTTGCCTGTAAAGTTGTAACGATTTCATATTTTCTAGACTTTCCCATATTCCCTGTCTTTCTATATCTTCTATTATATATTTTACTAATTTACCCACATCGCATGTATTCCTTTCCTCTAATCTCCATATATCTCCCATTTCTATTTTTTCCATAATTCCTCCTATCTCTGCCCACCAACTATTTCAGTTCACTAATCATTTTTGCTGTTTCATGCATAATTTCATAATTTCCCCTTCTTCTTTGGCCAAACACCTATACCAAAATTTTATTATTCTTTCCATTATTATTCCATTTCTTCTTTTCTTTCCTAATTCTACTAAAGCTACTTTCCAGGTGCTGATCTTGGTAAGCCTAGTAGCTCTTTACAAAACCTTCTGTAGCTTTCTTCCACCGTTTTGTTTACCTCTGTGCCCCCACGCCCAAGATCTCCACTGCATACAACATTTTGGATTCAACTAGTGCTTCGTACATTCTTTCTAACCATTTGGTTGTCATTTCTAGCTTATATTTGCATATTCTTATTACATTCATTGCCGCCCTTCCTTTTGCTTCAATTTTTCTCCTGTGCTCCCCAGTTTTCATTGTTATTTAAATCTTACTCCTAAGTATTCAAATTCATTGTCCACTTCTGCCCTTTTGGATTTTAGTATCCATTTTTCATATTTTTCTCAGTTTAACTCCCTTCTTGAAGACCATAACTTTCAACTTACTTATGTTTATTTTTATTCCCCCCTCTCCACAAAATTTCTGGATTCCATTTATTGCCTTCTGCAATCCTACCAGGTGCTTTTGACAATTAATATTCATTCGTGCTAAAATGAGTTAATTAAGTTAAAATTAATTACTCTTACCGATGTAATTTAAGAGACCGTTCAGTAGTTATTTGATAAAGTTAGTTCAACATTTGTAATTCAAAATATAATTGGGTTTTGTTTCACTGAACGAGATGGCTTCATGGTAATGTGTAAAACTCGATTCCGGATGTGTCAGGGTCTATTTATCTACTCAATGACACTGTTAGGTTTTCGTAGCTTTGCCTCGTCGGTAGATAAATAGTGGGATTTAGACTTGTAGGAATATGCTCACTTTCTTCTCGGGCAACAAGCCAGGTATCAACGTTTCGGGAGTTTACATCTCTCCCATCATCAGGATATTTATAAAATGTTATAACTACAAATGAAACACTGGATGTAACACAACTATAAACAAAGACAAGACACTATCAAAATTCGCATTGCTGAACAAAAGACTGTTTTCAGTAAATTAAATGCAAGGTCAGGAGACGGCGTGAGTATAGAAAATTGTGTCAAAGAAACGTAACTACTAACTTGATTATCAAGCTGTATTTGCTTCTTAAATCGACTGATTTCCATTTTTAAGGCCGGTTTCCAAGAGGAGCTGAACTGAAATCCAGCATCATGATAAAGCGTGCTCCTTTCAGAGGAAATCGCCAAAGCCTCCTTAATTCTCCGCTCCCAGTAACTGTTGAATATTGCCAAGATGGTCGTCTCCCGAAAATTGGCTCTATAGTCGTTATAAAAACAATTCTCTGCCAGTCCAGACTTCTCAGGATACATTAAACGAATGCTCCGTTCATGTTCGATTGTTCTGGTAGCGATGGTCCTTCCGGTTTGTCCTATATACGGTGTCCCACATTCACAGGGAATGCGGTACACTCCCGGAACTTGGAATTCCAGTTTGTCTTTCACTGGTCTCAACAGATGTTTAATCTTCGGAGGTCGTTTGTGGATGGTCCTGATGTACTTGGCGAGAATTCTGCTGATTCTGTCGGATAGATTGCCGGTAAAAGGGATGCAGGCTGTAGCGGTAGGTTTACCTGACGATTGTTGTATTACAGGTTTCCCTTTCCTAACTCTGCTGATCGAGGCTTCAATATATAATCGTCTTTTCTCCTAGCTTGTTACCCGCTTCGGTAGCGTAGATGGTAGCGTGTCTGCCTCACGTTCCAGAGGTCCAGAGTTCGAATCTCGGTCAGGGTGAGTTGCCTGGATAAGGTTTTTCCCGGGGTATTCCCATATCCTGAAAGACGAATGTCCGGTAACTCTAAGCTCTATGGACCCTGGGCCCATTTGAGCGTCATTCCATTCATCATCCCATATAACTTAACGTTGGAGGACGAAAATTACACACACACACACACACACACACACACACACACACACACACACACACACACACACACACAAACTGGCTTGTTGCCCGATAAAAAAGTGAGGAAATAGTGGGATTGTTTCTCATCCAACAGAATTTGCTTTTTATTATTTACTTTTCATTCCAGGATGTACAAAGTGCACATGACAAAATCATGTTAGTAATGAAGAAATAAGAAAGGAATTAGGTATATTTTCGTTAAAGGAAGGTTACAAATAAACAGAGCAAAATAGAAAAGCCATTTGCAAAGAATCGATAACTCTCACATTCGTTTAGTCGTGCACATAAACTCTCTGGATATAGAACAATAGGAAGCCCAATAGAAAGATGGTAAGAAATATGAGGCAAGAGCTGGAGAATTCTCCTAGATCATGAAGAGTTGATAATGGTGATCATACAATTCCTTCATATTTCAGATATCCTTGGAGCTATCGTGGTGCATTGCGCTACTGGTAGATGACACGAATATGGGCCCCCTAAGAAAGCGTACTCTCCGTGGTCACTAGGGAGGTGCTCGGTTGACGCATTGTTCATTATCCTATCTAGGCAGGTACAGCAGTGTGACTATGAGACATCAGTGCGTTTCTGTAGTCTATCTGCCTGCGCCTGAACCTCCTGTAATTTCTTCAGTTCACGCCTTCCATAGTGGCAACGGTAACCTCAATAAATTTATGTAGATCTGAGAGTGGGAGATGTTTCCTTAGTTATATAACCTGTGTCCTACGGTTCTCATTTCAAAACAGAAAAAGATAGTAGTATCTTAAATATAAATGAATTTTTAAAAAATACTTTATAAGTAACAAATGCTCCTTGAATGTGATCCATCTTGTGCCCGTTGCTTTGTTCCTTTAACAAATAAACCGCATATGAAAAGGTGATACGTTTTGAATGGATCTGCCTGTTGATACTATAACATTGTAACCAGTTGGGTTACATGGTTAGATTGTTTCTTATATTATTACTAGTATTAAACCAACTGAATTTCACCATGAGGAGCTAGTTCAAAGGCATGCCGGGAACCTTTGGAAAAATCTACAATCCTGCCGGTGACATGATTTCGAGTACAAGCTAAGTCTATTTTATACAAATTAAAAATGACATATTTATTGATAAGTTTGAATATTCCAACATGTTACCTGTATACACCAACTAGTAGTTACGTGGCTTAATTTCTCAGATAGAATCCACCACAAGCATATATTTTCTTATTCATGACTGCTCCCTTACCCTCGGAGACTGTCACCTTGGGATTGGGATTTCCTTACGGAGGGGATTCGGTACGTAGGGTAACATGCTGGGTCCATTGTTCCTGTGCCTCCAAGTGGGGGCCTGGGAGGATAGATTAGGCGAAGGAGACAGAGGGCGGCCGATCCAAGGAGCCACGACAGTACAGAAGGCAGGGTCCCTGCAGTTTACTTGCATAGAGACCTCCCACGACAGGCCAGGACAACGAAATCGCTCCCCCGCAGCGGGATGGCAACGAGCCCAGCAGCCAAGCCCTAATGGTCCTAGGTAGGCGATCCGAGCCTCAAAGGTCCTTGGCTGGCGGTCCCGAACTGGTCCCAGCAGAGACCGGCAACCGACCTACCGGAGAAGGAAGTAGTTTTCCTCAGAGCATACCATCCCGCCATGCACCGCCGAGACACCCGCCGACACTTCTACCCTGACAGAGACCACCAGATGAGAGATGATATGAAATGATAATGAAGATGAAATCGAGGGACAGGAAATTAGGGGGATGTAGCACCATTCACCTAGCGACCAGAGAAAAACCCGAAAACCCTTGGGTCAGGTAGGTCGGACACGGGAATCGAATCCAGACCTCCCGAATGCGGGCCACAGACGAAACCGCCTGAGCCAACTCGCTCGGTGACTGTCGCCTTACTCTTCCGCTCACTAGAATCTGCACTGATATACTGACGCTACCGTCCACGAGGTATTACATGGCGCATGCGCCGTACTATATAAATTGTTCTAGATTTTTCTAGAATTGGTTTATGAAGTTGTGCGCATGGACACTTCCGCTACAATACGCTACGGATTATTAAGCGTTTATAATGAAGTGAATGAATTTATAACAATAAAAAGCTTATATGACAATGTTGTGATAGTTACTTTGTTGACGCCACAGAGATAACTGCTACTGTTTTAAACCTCCTTCTATTCAGCATAACAGAGTCTCAAAAATATAGAATGAACATCCGATTACTCGTAATGCTTTGTATACAATAATAGGGCTTTCAAATTACTCACTGCAGTTCCCACAGCACTTTTAGGAAGCTCTGCAACATTTCTAGAGTTTCTGCCTCCTCTAGATCCCACCGTATGTCTTATGGACATCATCAACTTTATGCATAGAACGTCAGGTAGACGAAGTCTTTATATTGTTAGTCCAACTTTGGAGTAATGGTTGCTCTCGTCGCTAGATATAAATAAATCCATGGTATAATCTGTCTCAGATAAAGACAAGAAAGAGAGAGATATAAACCCTTTGACAAAAAATTAATAGACTCTGGAAGCGTGTGTTTCTCTAAGTCCACATCGTGTCTACGGCCGGTTTACAATGATGTCATGGAACGCGTCTCTTTAGCTTCGTCCTACTGTACCCTATCAGAATTATAATAAAAATAATGAGAATGTTCACACATTGTGTAATTGCTTTATATGTTTCGTGCACATTCACATTCACATACCTTCCTTTTTTCGCACTTTATACTGTGTGCGAAAAATAGAGTGTCATAATTAAGTCTCAATTACAAGACGTACACAGATAGCCCCGCGGTTTTAGACAAGTAGGTAGGAGCTTAGATCTACAGAAGTTCAAATACCAGACATCATTTAGATTTGTTTTAGTGTAGAAATACGAAATGCTGTATTACGCAGATTGTAATGTAAAATCCAATTGCTAAGATTTACTTGACTTTATGACATTTATGCTCACACATGAAAACTGAAGCTCTCCACTCTGATTTTGACCTAAATTAAATGTTTATTCCTATATGTAAAATCAAATAAATATGGAAATCAACTTGGTATCGGTTGTGTAAATCCCCTCCTTTTATTGCTCCCCTCATTCTGCGGGGCATGACCAAATGCCTATCCTCTTAAGAGGATACTTCGCATTATATGCCAGCACCATTCATAACAGATGAATGACCCCGGTTTAAACTGTTTATTATGTGAAACCTATTTTCTCCACAGTGTGGCGCTGAGGCTCTCAGTACCTTTCTGGTAGTATGTTTTGAGTCATTAAGCGTTGAGTTTGTAGTGAAAATAGTGCGTGAACATCATAAGCAGTTGTTTTTCTCCTTAGTGGTTTCAGGGTGTCACGACCATACTGATAACGTAAGTACAAGGGGCGATCAGAAAGTAAGCTCTGTTTCAATTTATTTCCGCTGCAGTGCTGTGATCGCAATTCCGCACATGCGCGGTAGACGCTCTGTATCAAGGAGAAGAAACGTGCGCCATTGTGAGGTCACTGTCAGCCACGTACGCTGAATCTGTGATTCGGTTTCTGAAGGCTAGGAAAGTGAAACCAATTGAAACTTATCGGCAAACTTACGATGTTTACGGACAAAATGCGATGATTGATACAATGGTTAGAAGATGGGTCTGACAGTTCAGTGAAGGACGTAATGAAGTGCACGATGAAGAACGAAGTGAGCGTCCATCCTTGGTTACAGAAGAACTGGTTCAGGCGATTGATGACAAGATCCAGGAAAACAAAAAGTTTACAGTGTTCTCGCTATGGAATTTCCCCAAATCTCGCGATCACTGGTTCATGAAATTGTTACCCAAAAAGTGAAATTGCGTAAACTTTGCTCACGTTGGGTGCCAAAGATACAAAACGGATTGGTAGTGCACTTCAGCTTTTGACCCTACGGAGATTTGGCTGGCACGTGTGTGACCATCCCCCGTACAGCCCTGACTTCGCTCCTAGCGACTTTCATCTGTTTTTGCATCTCAAATCTTTCCTTGGCGGTCAACACTTCAACAATGACGAAGAGCTGAAAGAAAATGTCTCCAACTGGTTGAAGACAGAGGCGGCAAACTTCTATGAAGAAGGTATAGAAAAACTTGTGCCTCGCTATGACAAAAGCCTGAAAATTTCGGCAGTTATGTGGAAAAGTGGTTTCAGAGTTGTAAAATTTTGTGCAATAAATTACTTTTCTGTATCTGTACAGAACTTAATTTTATTACCAAACAGAGCTTTCTTTCTGGACGTGCCTCGTATATCATATTGTGTTGCGGTATGTTTCAGAAGGAAATGCCAACAGCTTACGCAAACAAAATGCATTATATTGCATGATACGTTTTTACAGAGAGATAGCGTCAACTTCACAGAAGCAAATGAAAGCTAATGATCCGCAGTTTGAGGAATGGGTGTTATCCAATGAAAAAGAATTAGAGAGTAACTTTAGTGATTTCGATGATTCACAACTTGACCCAGACTATGAAAGTGTTCATGACAGTGATTTAGAGCTAGAAGAATAATTACAAAATGGGGATGAAGAAGAAGTGCTAATTGAGTACTGAGATAATTGAGTATGATAATGCGACAAAAGGATGAATAGATGCACTTGATGATAAATGCACTGTGTACCCGACAAATAGACACTCTAGAAGGTGGCCTCTTGCCATTTTGTATATAATGCTTAACATATCCATGCTGAATGCATTTGTAATCCATTCATAATTAATGTAAAACCTTCAAAACTGACCTTTCGAGTTCCCAAGTCTCTGTCATGGCAGCTAGTTAAACCACTTCTGCAGACAAGGATGAATATTCCACACCTCCATCAAGGGTTAAGAAATATCATTGCCATGATGCTCAAATTCGAAATCCCCAAATAATTAGGACGATAACAAAACGGATTAGATGTTAAAGTGTCCTAGAACAATAGATAGGAAAACAAAAGTGTGTCGTGTAACTTGCAGTACACCAATATGTAGTGAATGAACAAGAAGTATTTGTGAGCATTGCTTGTAAACACCTACTGTGTTTTGTCCAATTGCTATATCCATTTCATTATAGAGGCTTTTATTACATACAATGCATCTTTGATTTCATACTTCAAACCTTGTTTCTAGAATAAAGCATGTAATTTGATTCAAAATAGCTAATACTTAAAACTATCATCATTCGACCAATGAATATTACATATATGGTAAAAACGACCCTGTAGACATGCATGCAGGGGCTTAAAATGTAGCTTATGCCTAATTAATCTCTAAATATAACTGAACATTACATTTATGTTTAGTTTATTAGGATTTATCATCCCTCATACACCATGAAAGTAAAAAATGAAATGGGGTACTTCTGACCCCACCATACCATTTCTGCTACTAAAACTGCACCATACTGGTTACTGGTTAAGGCAATTTTCTAATGGGTAACATTACATTTATTTAAAAAAAGGACAAAAATAAGTTATTTTCGTTTTTTAAATGGATGTGTTTAAATATTATTATTTATCTTCTGCAACAAATACTTAAGTTATTTCTATTGAAGTATCAATAATAAAATCAAACATGTACATCAAGGATTCGAACTCATGTTGGTCCACTTACGACACGCATGCGTTTTACCGCTCGGCTACTACGTATACGGCCAAGCCGTATCTATTGCATAGCTTTGAAATGAAGCCAGTGTGGTTTCAAAGCCTATATTGGAAAATTAATAATTGTTCTTTCATACTAGCCGTGTGTAGGCCAAAGTAGGGAAAGGCAGAGTCAATGCCATAGCAAGGAGTCAAGTTCTTGAACATCTCAGTCTCACTCTAACCTTCCAAAGCGTATGTTGTGAACGAAGCGTCATCGAATGCTTCCGATGATTTCTGAATGATTTCTTGCCTTTCACCAACCTGTTTTCTGAAAATGTTAACAAACACGTGTTAACGCCAAGAAACTTGTAAATATTAGAGCTATAGAAGTCTATGAATGAGTGGTATTATTTTCTGAACGTACTGCGATGCGCTTTTGTTTTCATTTTCGTCTGCACACAGCTGAAAAAATGGGGGTAAACAAAATCTGTGAGACCAATTTCTTATGGATAGAGAAACAATTGTTAATTGAATTTGTGACGAACTGTAAGGTTATCGTGGAAAATAAGAGGACGGATGCGGTGAATGTAAAAGAGAAAGATGTCATGTGAGAAAATATTGGAAACGAATTTAATTCAATGCATGTGCCAATGCATGAAACAACTTTGTGAATATTACGTAAATTTAAAACGAAGTGCAAAGAAGGAGAAGTGACTTGAAGGTTTCAAGACGGGAGGTGGACAGTGCATTATCCACATAATTTAGTGAATTGTAAAATAGCAAACTTATTAATACTTGAAGCAAAGCCGAGATCGGCATATCCCTTTCGATGCATATTCTAACTCAGTATTACGTAAATTTAAACCGAGGAGCGAAGGACAAGTAACGAGTGACTTGAATGTTTCAAGACGGGAGGTGGACAGTGTATTACATAATTCAGTGAATTATAAAATAGCAAAGTTATTATTGTTAAGAACTTAACAAAAGAAATTTGGCTTGCTAATTTAATAAGAGATTTAATACGACTGTTAAGCTAACACTTGTTGGTACAATGCAATATTTGTTTTAACTATTGCTAAACTTGTGTTAAGTCTCAACATCAGTTGGTGAAATCGGTGATTAGACTACTGATTAGAGAAAACTCCATGGATGATTACAAAGGCACTTTCCGTCCCACCCACATGTTTTTAAGATCGTTCGAATTTGACAAAGATTATAAGTATGGCGAACTATCTCTGTTTTTCATTAAATCTATAATCAACATCTTGGATAATGAAGTGTGATCTAACCATTAAACAACTAGAGTATAAGAAGCTAGGTATCGGATTCCCAGGACTGAAGAAACGTTAGAATAAATATGAATAGTTCAGGACATATAAAGAGAATTATGCTCCACATTTTCCTGGCCTGAGATACCTATTTATTTTATTTATGATTGTAAGCTTCCTCTCTTGTAGCGAATGGCAGTTGTCCGTTATTTCGTATCTTCCAAAGATATTGCTCCTCTGCTGGTATACAAGAGATTGCTCTAGGGACGAATTCATGAATTATACTGGTCGAGGAGCAACCATGGATCACGCTTTGGAAAAAAAGCGCCAAATAAAAAGTTTTTCTTGTTATGGGCTGAAAGATTTATGTTCCATTTTTAAAACTAGGGACGTGAAAAAGATGGGTCTTAATTCAGAAGGTTTGTGCGATCTTGAGGGAGCCTAAGGAAAGATCTCCCGAGGAGGAATTGCCATTAAAATATATGACCATAGTTTTATTATCGCGGAGCAGTTTCTGCTGCACCAAGTTTGTACGTCACTGTTTTCTGCTACTATAAAAGTTCTGAGATAGCGCGTCTCAAAACATGATTGCCAGACTCTTTAGCCAAGTTTAAGATCTTAGGTATTCATTCAGGTGTTTTAAACAAACCTATACTTTCTGAACGGGTTACTGTTTTCTACTTTGAAGTAAACTCTAGAAAAGTTGTTTCCTAGTGTCGTCTTTGTAATGCTAAAAAATATATAGATAAATCATAGCTCCTTGTAAAAGACCCTAGCTTCCCTTTATTCACAGCTAACTCAATTCTTCCCTCTTTACAATTACTTTTTAACCCTCATATACGATCAGCTATCGTAGCAACATCTATTGTTTATGTGGTATTTTCTTCCCTTCAAAATGTTTTATAATTAGCCATTCGTAACAGTGCATCTCTTGATTAACATTTTCGCATGGTTCACTATAGCTATCAAGTTCTTTTCCTCTACTTGGTTCTTCTTTTACTCATTATTCCAACAGAGTCTCTTTATTTTGCTCTCCTTTTCAGATACTACTGTCTTCTTTAACCAATATTTGAAATCAGTTTGCGGCAAACCCGCATACCAGTGTTAAATTGATTGGGTTCTAATTGGAGCTATGAGTTCTCTTATCCTCAGGTGAATGGTTGTAGGAAATGGATTTTGGTGATTGTTGGCTTCTCAGTCGTATTAATAACACTTTTTTGTTGCAGAATTATTTGGTTTAATTCCTACTAAGTTTGTTTATCGACTTGGATCAGTGACCAACTGTTAGTAAAATTCCTAGCATATATTCAATTTTAATTGAAACCCTGGATTACTTGTTTAAAGTTACTTCTGTTCGGTTTCTGTTTCTTTTTTATACGGCGACTACTTTGATCTAATAAACTTCTAATGCTGCTTCCACTTACGCTTGTTGCGCCATTCTTAACTTCCCAACATTTCAGACTTATAAATCTTCGCTTCTCTTCTTAACGCGCATGAACACATACTTCCTGTTGTAGTATAACCTTTAAGTAAGTTTTTCCTGCTTCAGGATTCAGTTCGAACCTTATTCTGACCCCCTCTCTAACTTTATCACATGACTAAATTAGCTCACCCTTCTCAAATGTTACATTATTATTGGTTTCTCATTTATTTCGAATTTTCGCATTGGTTTGCAAAACTCTTCTAACTCACTGACGTTCAGCCCAACCTCAGTTGGGGAACGCCTACGCTGAGTTGTTTGTAACGGAGAAGATCGTTATCAAATCAGCAAAGTAAATCTCTTTAGTGTTCATGCTCAACTGCATTTTGAAAGCCCTTTGTCTTGAAACATTCCTGGCTGAAAGTATACAACAGTTCTCAGACATTGAAGTTTTCCTAGCACAAAGAAGGTAACGGTCCTTCCTTCCTGTCTCCCCGAAGTGTACAGATTTTTTACAAGAATATTTATCTTTCTTGCCTGAATGATAATATATATGCTATATTAAATTATATTCTTCCCTTCAACCGCTATTTTAATCATTGCTCTATCCATTCTAATTTCATATTATTATAACAAGATCTTTATATTAGCTTAGCAAAGAATTTTTATTAATTTATATGTTTTTTAATTATCTGGTTTAGATTATTTCGTCCCCTTCTAATAGCTGATGATACTGCGATTACAGGCTCCAACAATAGTCGCTCACTACGTCGCATCTTCAAAGTTTCCGCTCCATCTCTAATAATTCCTAGCAGGCTTTGAATTTGGTACACTGGTGTTACCTCAGTAGCAGTTTTTATTATTATTATTATTATTATTATTATTATTATTATTATTATTATTATTATTATTATTATTATTATTATTATTATTATTATTATTATTATTATTATTATTATTATTATTATTATTATTATTATTATTATTATTATTATTATTATTATTATTATTATTATTATTATTATTATTATTATTATTATTATTATTATTATTACTACTACTACTACTACTACTACTACTACTAATGTTATTATGTAGAAATAAGTGAATTATGTGGAGAAACAAAAAGTGTAGTTTATATTTTGATAGAGTATAAAGAGATAGCAGCAGTTTGGTAGAAGTAATGGGAAAAGATACATAGTGAGCTGATAGCCATAAAAGTGATTACGGGGGAAAATGAAAATAGAAGTAGAAATATAGGGAACAATGTTTTGGAAAGATAAAGTGAAATGGATGAGAAAAGTAAAGAGTAGGAAAGAAAATATGATGTGGTAAGGGAAAACAGCAAGTTAGAATAGAAAATAGAAGGGCGATCATGCTACTCAGTAAGGCTAAATGACCTGGGAGCCAAGCAAGTTAAGCTAGCAATGTTAATAAGGGAAACAGCAGCATAATTTATTTAACTAGATTCAGTAATATGTATGTATTGTAGATAAAAATATTGTAAATAGCAAGCTGTATAAATAAACTAAAATTAATATTCAAATTATTATTACTTCAGCTTAAAGATGGCGTTGAAATTTTGTTTCAAATGTACATTTACGAGTATTTTGCCTTCTTAATAAGATTTATAATATTTATAGCAATCTAAAATAATCCTTTGATTATATGTATCAGTACGAAGTATTTATATAACTAATTATTTACTTACATCTGATAAACACTTGATCGTTTCACAATAATCCTGAACTGCAAGACCAGCTGAAAACGACAATTTTAATTTATCTGGACCAACGATCTGAATGAAGTGTTTACAGCATCATTATACCTGTTTTTCAGCTTAAAGAACCACTAGGGATTTGAGGAAAGAATCTTAAGGATTTCACAAGTAGAACTACAAATCATGTGGGAAACGCTTTGGTTTCCCGAGAGCTCCCTGTCAACTTAATTGACTGTTTTGGGTGTTGGACGTGATGAACCAAGTCATTTATCATGCTCAGGAAGATCGCAGTACCGCATTACAAATGAAACCCTAGAATCGGAGAGGAGATTTTGCACAGATGCATATCAATTAGGCTGGCAGAGATGCCGGATGGGCGCAGATGGTTTAATATACGATTTGTAACTGGTTGAAGGAAGGAGCGAGTGGAGAAGCAGGGGGGTCAGGGTTCCTCCGGCAACAGAAGCGCCAACATCCCAAGAGAGTAATGAAGGAACTTCTCTCGCCATCATTTCTACTGTAATTCCTCAACTTCCCACAAAACTCGGCTGTTCTGATGAGATATACAGGGCGTAGAGGAAATTGGGTAGACAATGGGCGTGCCCATATTTAATTACAGGACATGGCATCTTGAAATATCCTATCACTGAGTGCTACTTTTTGGCTCATAGCACAGTAAGCAAATCCCAATCAAGAGGCCTGCAGTTTGATAATTAATTTTCAATTCACACTTATGAGCAGTTCATAAGAAAATTTATAACTTAAAAATTCCTCGAGATCACTCATAATTTTGGAAACTTATGGCAAATTTCAAAACTTATCGCTGCATTCACCAGTCAGTTTCTGAAATTCAGTGTTCCCACTCCATTATTTGAGCAAGGTGGTACTCCAGTTTGTACCTCTGCCCCTCAGTAATTAAATTGCAGCACATAATCTCTTTGCTTCCTAACGGATATTTTCCAAGGCTATCTTCATAATACTATTACCGAATAGTGCTAAAATAACAATAAGGCAATCTTCAAGTATCCAACAGATTACATTTTCAAACTTTGTGTTTATTTTTCTTTGTTCTTCAGAGAGTAATTCACCCGCCTCGGAAGCGTAGATGGTAGCAGGTCTGCCTCACGTTCAAGAGGTCCCGAGTTCGAATCTCGGTCAGGGTGAGTTACCTAGATAAGGTTTTTCCGGGGTTTTCCCTTATTCTTACAGTCGAATGTCAGGTAGCTCTAAGCTCCATGGACCCTGGACACATTTGAGCATCATTTCACACATTTCGTTCACCGTCCGATATGACTTAACGTTGGAGGACGTAAAATTACAATAAAAAGACTAATTCTACTGAGTAACAGAGAACTACAAATTGTTTTGTTATCCAGCTTGAGCGATTTCATTTTGGTATTCCGTCGAATGCACATAAATCAAGAATAACCTCACACACATCCTCACTTGAGTATTATACCCGCGAGCAGTGACTAGCACTACTGTTTGTTATTCTAGAAATTGCGGTTCGATATTCAGTATTTCCTTTTGTTTCCTTTGTAATCTAATGATATAACATGTTCATACATAAATATCCTTAAAATAAGTATAGCTTTACGCGCTTGTAGTACATTTAAACAGCATAGAACACATTTTAATACAATTTACAGCTGTTGCTTCTAAATAGGTTGGGGCCTCGCCATGGCTGAGTGGTTAGATCGCTCGATTCTCACTAAGGCGGCCCCGGTTTGATCCCAGACGACCGCGAAGTGAGATTTGTGGTGGACTTCACTGTGGGTTTTCTCCGCGATCCCCGGTTTTCCCCGCCATCTTATACCAAAGGTGCTCCATCTTCATGTCATATATCATTAGAGACACCACCTGCGGTGCCGTATGAAATAGAAACGGGCGTTAAACACTACACATTTCATTTTTCTGAGTTAGGTCTCTCAAAATAGAAATTCTTTTCCGAAATTAGACTTGATTTACATAATTAAACACCACAAATCAGCTGCAGAGGCTTAATGAGCCAATAAAAATCACTTAAAGTCTACTGGTTTGGATGTGGTTTTAGTGGCCATTTCGATTCCACCCTGGGCGTGATTACGGCCAGCATGTACATACTTATATATGACTATGGTTTCAAAGTTTAACCTTTTATTATATTATATTTGGATAAATGTCCTGTTCGGAATATCATGATCATGATCATGATCATGATCATCATCATCATCATCATCATCATCATCATCATCATCATCATCATCATCATCATCATCATCATCATCATCATCATCATCATCATCATCATCATCATCATCATCATCATCATCATCATCATCATCATCATCATCATCATCATCATCATCATCATCATCATCATCATCATCATCATCATCATCATCATCACCACCATCACCATCACCATCACTATTATTATTATTATTATTATTATTATTATTATTATTATTATTATTATTATTATTATTATTATTATTGTTATTATTATTATCATCATCATCATCATCATCATCATCATCATCATCATCATCATCATCATCATCATCATCATCATCATCATCATCATCATCATCATCATCATCATCATCATCATCATCATCATCATCATCATCATCATCATCATTATTATTATTATTATTATTATTATTATTATTATTATTATTATTATTATTATTATTATTATTATTATTATTATTAATTTAGTAGCTTTAACTTGCATACAAGACGCATTATCTTTTTTTGGCAGCGGACTTTAGGAGAAAAAAAATTCCTATATATTTACAATAATAAAATTGACATAGTAAATCTAACGTAGTTGTAACACTTGTAACATCTTTGTATGGCGATCTCATGCATAATAGGCAATGCAGGTAAGTTTAGGTACGTACGGTACGCGGGTAGAAATATTGATAGAGATTGTCCTAGTAAAATTCCTATACACATGAAACATGAAGAGTTAGGTTAACTCTAAGTTAGCTTGCGTGATTAAAATCTTTATTTATGTTTCCAGCATTGATGTTGCCAACATAAACGTCAATATGAATGAAGAAGAATACCCTTAAGTTACCTTCTAAATACTTTATGAAGTATCGTTTGGTTATTTTCTGCCCAGAAACCAGTAGTAGCAGATACGGACTCATATTTAAGTCAATTCCAGTATTTCTGGTATGATCTCTGTGCACGTAGGGAAACACATTGAGGTACTCCAGAAAACATAAGCCTGACGAAATACGTTTGTCTACCAAGGTGTTCAAAGTTTGGCTGCCTGATAGCGTGTATTACACTTATTCTTTCTAATGGGCACAGAGAAGATCAGGTTGCCCTTTCAGATAATGTTTCTCGGCAATTTTGCATATGTGGTGAGTTGTTTACAGTTTTTATTAAAAATGCGAATTCTGAGACACTTCAGCCACTACTTAGGTCTTATTGTATACAATATTATTATTGTAATTATTGCAGCGAAGATTATGCACCGTAATTGTCTATCTCTTGAACTAAGGGCACGTAGAGAAAGTACCCAAGCGCTAGGAGAGGGCAGTTGGTGTAATTCAAGGGACTTCAACAATCAACTTCCATGTTCTGTATCTGCTGTGGAGATTACCCAGCTGGAGAAACGTGAGCTGGACACTATGCAGGTTTCACGCAAGTATTCTCTGCCAGATGTATCTTAGAGGATGATAACTTCATGCATGCCTGACGAAAGGAGACCGTTTCACCAAAGCTCGTGTATTTTGAGAAAATTAGGTCAGGGAGGAGCGCTTGGTCCCCAGGATTATTGTAAATGAAATCGGCAGCTGAGCCCATTGTGCGGAGAGAGCCGCTTCGCACTAAGCCCCAGCAAACCACATATGACGCACGGACTTGACAAACAGGATTATCGCCCATTTCCAGAAGCATTTTCTGTTTGAGGTTTGCCCCTGTTTTCGCCACAACAAATCAATAACAATACAAAATTCATGGATTGGTAATCGTGTAATTGATATATTGTAGGATTTAAAAGCTCTTAGCATTACGGAACATCTCCACTGGTGGTTGTTAATTTGGGCGATGACTGCATCCCAAACGCTAACAATAAATACTGGTGTATACCACAGCAGGCTGGGGAGTTATTACCTATGCCATTGTATACCTCAGTGGGGAAAATAATATATTTTCATTGGAAATTGGCAACGGATTAACTTTGAACCCTAGAGAACCTATGTAAGACTGGTTCGCACTCAAAACTCCATATATTTAAACTTTCGAATAATACGATACACAAGTTAAATTTAACATTACATTAATACTCATTCTAGAGGCAGCTTCTGAATTCTGTTATATCATCAAGAGAAACAGTAAAAATCACAAGTAAAACATACAGCGAATATGGATGAACTATTTGTCTAAGAAGAGGTTTGATATTAGAAATGAAACAAAGAAGAGATTTTCCCTTTATTTACGGTGATCCTTCGGCGTCGGCTCAGTCTACCACAGAAGTATATTATTGCCACGAGCTCCCCCTTCTTACAGCTACAATCACAAATGAGCACCTACTTTATTATAAGAAATGCCGTAAATGTTCACTCATTTCTTGCATATCGTCTAAAAGTGCACCCTAAAGGCTCAAAATCCAAAGTGAATACTACGTTTCCTGTAATATATGGAGCTTTATTGTATAAATCTTATTTTTAAAGTTTCCCCATAGATGAAAGTCGCATAGAATTAAATCACGTGATTTCGAAGTCTCAGAATTACCCTATCTTCAATTAAGTTATCATTTCTCTTAATTGATCTTAAGTCTCCCACTTTCCTGTTTGGTATAGATAAACAGGAAATTTATTTCAAATCGCCTTCTATATTGCGGTAATATTCTTTAGTTCTATTTATACCCCGCCTTTTACTACAATGGTCATATCGGCGGCCGTTCTCCTTTGGAACATATCGAAGATGTTAACTCTTGTTGGTTTTAATCATTACATCACGCACACATTCGCACTCTCATTCATACTTCCAGACTCTGGGGAAGATGTGGAATGATCTTGGACGGAGAAAAATCCCCATTCCCACCGCCGGGAATCGAACCCGGGACCCCTAGCACGGCAGGCAGGTGCTCTACCGACTGAGCTACGGGGCCGGTCATGTGGTAATTTGCAATTGCTATGAGGTATTATTAAACATGTGCTATCATGAAAAAAATTCCAAACTAATTATCACTTAAATTTATATTCACACCCCCGAACTGGAAATTAGTTAACACTGTATAAATTCCTTAACTTTATAACTTTCGAACAGGAACGATATCAAACATTCAGTGGGCATAATAAAACTTCTAGTAAATCGTGTTGATGCGAGCCACAAACAAGCGCAATGCAATTTGTACGGGTGACGGAAGCCTCAGCGTAATTGCTGAATTTGTGTACCAAAAATACTTTTATTCATAAAAGGAGCTGTAGCTTTTCTGGCGGCGTGAGTATTCGAAACTCTCTGGGTCTTCAACCCAGGTGTAAGTGTGATGCACCAACGTTTCTGGAACAATGTATGCTCCCGAAACGTTGATACGTCACCATCGGCTTGAAGCCCGAGAGAACCACTTATATTCATTTTTATAAGAGCAATTAAAAGTAAATAAAGTAAGGATATGAAATTTGAAATGACAAACTATTATCATACCAACAATGATTTTCCCTTACAGTAAATATTACTCATGCAAAATAATATACATAGATTGTGCAACTACATCAATACCAAAGTTTAACGAATAGCACAAACTAGTAAGTTTCCCAATATTAATTTTCACTCAGCTACTCGATTTTGTATTTTTATTTTACCTATTCAAGCAATGGTGCAAATTTAGTAGAAATAAATGCTTGTTAGGATACTTATTCCCTTGAGCTGATAGTTCTTTTCTGTCAGCTCCTAAATTACAGCTCAGAAATTAAAGCCAAATATTAGTTTGAGTAAACCTAATGTCTCATATTAGAGAATAAATATCCCTTATACCAGCCAGACAGACCGCAAATCGCTTAAAACAGTGGGAAAGTGAGACTGAATGATAAAATTTCTAATTAGGGAAAGACCAGAGGAATAAGTAGAATACGTATGTATATTTTGTGTACTAGATATTGTAAATCACATGATCATAAGGCCTTCCGTTCCTTCTGTGTCCCTTTCCTATGGATTTAGAGACTCCCCTACACCATACGACTTATATTACGTCACAGGTAACCGAGTCGATTTACCTTAGTATGTAGCGACCGCAATGGGTTTCTACTTCCTCACCTCGTTAGCTACATATTAAAAATAAGAAGATAAATACGGCGTCTCGAAGGAACTGCCGAATTCGTTCTTAAAAGGATTGTACATCGGCGGAAAGACTGAGCAAGGACGCATTTAAACTACTTACCTAGTTGTATGGACGTCTTCAACATGTAACTTGAGTACAATAAGGAGGAGGAACTTAGCTGCCGGTTTGTTATGGCTCTTCTACATTACTAGTGACACTTTAGAAATAAATTTTATCACTGTGATTTTAAAGTTTAAAGACAATAAGAACGTAAAATACATTTTTCATGAGAATATTTGAGCGTTTTCTCAAGAATGTTAAAAAGTTTTTGAGTTTTATAAGCCCAAGTAACATACCTATTAATTCGCTCAAACAAATAACTGTTTAAGCGTTCATGGCCACAATATTTAAGTACAAACTGGTTTGTTATAGAATCTTATGTTTGTGATTTATTATATTCCAACTCCTCTTGATGATTAAAGGCCGGAGGAGTGTGCGTTTTGCCATAGGTATACCGCACATGAACTCTACTACTCGCGCATGTAAACAACTGGACTCAGGTAGAGCCTGACCATGCCAGCTATAGCGAAACGAAACAAGACAGTCGTCTTCAACTCACCTTGACCTTGCGTCTGCATATACTTGGAAGGCAATGTTTCACTAGTTCGCTGAGTACTACATTACGTTGTTTTCTGTTTGTACATTTGAGGGCGGTGCTATACATCTGTCATTTATACTCTGCATCCAACTAACCGGTATCGCATGCGAGAGTACATCCTACCGGCCTGTACTGATGAATTCCACCATAGAATGTGACAAACGTGATACCTATTAATATAAGCACATAACTCACAAAGCATCGTAAAACTTAGAAATGTAAGCACTGAATATGGTAAATTTCTTTCCGAAGTGACGCAGACCCTGTCACCTAGGAACATTGAGACGAAATATAACCTGATATCAGAAGGACACTAACCCAAACAAACGAATAAATATAAATAAATGACGTATACGAAAATAGACATATGCCATAATGCTAGCATATACTCCGGAGACCGCCACAGTGACAAGGCTACTCTGCGAAGGTCTGTAAACTCCCTTTGCAATCCCTGTAAACAATCAACCCTACTCTATTGTCTGTTTTGCCCTCAAGACAAATTTGGTGCCTCTCAGTATGAAACCAACCCATTGTTAAAATCCAATGCGTGCTTCTGACAACAGGCTATAAGATTTTGACCGACGCGCAGAACACATGCTTTCGCATACATTTTTGCACGCGGACCGTTAGAGAAAGCGTCTGCGATGTTAGATCCAAAACTGGAAATTCTGAACACTGATCTCAAGTGGTGATAGTTCAGAGCCAATAGAAAATTGATATTCGTTCATGTGATTTTGCAAACTCCGAGAAATACCTAGAGTGGGGGTAATTCAAAGTGATGGCGGAAAGTAGGTTTTGCTAGTAAGAACACTTCGGTCCTGAGTTCTACGTGAGACGGACGCGCATTCGGCGCCGCCTAACAAGTACACTTCCGCGCCATGCACAGAGATAAAGTGCAATATCTAACAATCTCTCCAGTGAGAGTTAGTACAAAGAGTAGTAATATATACGGAAGACGATAAATATATCCAGTTCGACTACGCAGTGCTACTGCCTCTGCGCTTCACATCACAATATTGACAGTGACGCTAAACACAGCAACCACACCAACGACGACTTTACGGTGGCGAGCGTAGGAGCCTAACGACAACAATAAACTTCTGTCGACCAGATCCGAGATGTCATCATTAACCCACAACCAGTCAGGACGGACCCACTCCTGAAGTAAAGATGAGAGTTCTCATGCGGGAGCTACATGCCACCTCGAACCGATTACAATCTCCCTTTCCTTAACCTCCTCACGCCACCGATCCTTAATTGTGAGGCGTTGACCACAAGGGTGAGCTCGACGTGGTTCGCCACGGGCGGGAACGCCTCACAAATACTTATTTCAAAGTTCCCTGCCAAATATGTGTAACATATAAGTATCAGTTGAATTAAAAGTAGAGCTCAAGGAATTTCGAAATTGAGAAAGAGAAACTTTTGAACTTTGTGGCAAAATAGGTAATTTGATCGACTATTATTATTATTATTATTATTATTATTATTATTATTATTATTGGAAATTAATTATTCTTTCACACTGGCCGTGTGTAGGCTAAATTGTGGAAACGTAGAGTCAGATTGAAAAATTCAATGCCATAGCCGGGATTTGAACCACGGATCTTCTGGTTTCCGTCCAGCCGCACTACCATTGTGCTACTATGGCCAACGTGCCGATATGACATTAAATTCTCCAACTGACTCGTATTTTCCCGGTAAACCACTTAGGAGTTCTCATAAACACATGAGACAACTACCTTAATGGCGACTTACTACATGTAAGTACTTTAAGGCCCGGGCTTTATAGTTAACCACTATTAGGTTAATTAATGGAAATTAATTATTCTTTCACACTGGCCGTGTGTAGGCTAAATTGTGGAAACGTAGAGTCAGATTGAAAAATTCAATGCCATAGCCGGGATTTGAACCACGGATCTTCTGGTTTCCGTCCAGCCGCACTACCATTGTGCTACTATGGCCAACGTGCCGATATGACATTAAATTCTCCAACTGACTCGTATTTTCCCGGTAAACCACTTAGGAGTTCTCATAAACACATGAGACAACTACCTTAATGGCGACTTACTACATGTAAGTACTTTAAGGCCCGGGCTTTATAGTTAACCACTATTAGGTTAATTAATGGAAATTAATTATTCTTTCACACTGGCCGTGTGTAGGCTAAATTGTGGAAACGTAGAGTCAGATTGAAAAATTCAATGCCATAGCCGGGATTTGAACCACGGATCTTCTGGTTTCCGTCCAGCCGCACTACCATTGTGCTACTATGGCCAACGTGCCGATATGACATTAAATTCTCCAACTGACTCGTATTTTCCCGGTAAACCACTTAGGAGTTCTCATAAACACATGAGACAACTACCTTAATGGCGACTTACTACATGTAAGTACTTTAAGGCCCGGGCTTTATAGTTAACCACTATTAGGTTAATTAATGGAAATTAATTATTCTTTCACACTGGCCGTGTGTAGGCTAAACGAGTCAGTTGGAGAATTTAATGTCATATCGGCACGTTGGCCATAGTAGCACAATGGTAGTGCGGCTGGACGGAAACCAGAAGATCCGTGGTTCAAATCCCGGCTATGGCATTGAATTTTTCAATCTGACTCTACGTTTCCACAATTTAGCCTACACACGGCCAGTGTGAAAGAATAATTAATTTCCATTAATTAACCTAATAGTGGTTAACTATAAAGCCCGGGCCTTAAAGTACTTACATGTAGTAAGTCGCCATTAAGGTAGTTGTCTCATGTGTTTATGAGAACTCCTAAGTGGTTTACCGGGAAAATACGAGTCAGTTGGAGAATTTAATGTCATATCGGCACGTTGGCCATAGTAGCACAATGGTAGTGCGGCTGGACGGAAACCAGAAGATCCGTGGTTCAAATCCCGGCTATGGCATTGAATTTTTCAATCTGACTCTACGTTTCCACAATTTAGCCTACACACGGCCAGTGTGAAAGAATAATTAATTTCCATTAATTAACCTAATAGTGGTTAACTATAAAGCCCGGGCCTTAAAGTACTTACATGTAGTAAGTCGCCATTAAGGTAGTTGTCTCATGTGTTTATGAGAACTCCTAAGTGGTTTACCGGGAAAATACGAGTCAGTTGGAGAATTTAATGTCATATCGGCACGTTGGCCATAGTAGCACAATGGTAGTGCGGCTGGACGGAAACCAGAAGATCCGTGGTTCAAATCCCGGCTATGGCATTGAATTTTTCAATCTGACTCTACGTTTCCATTATTATTATTATTATTATTATTATTATTATTATTATTATTATTATTATTATTATTATTATTATTATTATTATTATTATTATTATTATTATTATTATTATTATTATTATTATTATTATTATTATTATTATTATTATTATTATTATTATTATTATTATTATTATTATTATTATTATTATTATTATTATTATTATTATTATTATTATTATTATTATTATTATTATTATTATTATTATTATTATTATTATTATTATTATTATTATTATTATTATTATTATTATTATTATTATTATTATTATTATTATTATTATTATTATTATTATTATTATTATTATTATTATTATTATTATTATTATTATTATTATTATTATTATTATTATTATTATTATTATTATTATTATTATTATTATTATTGTTATTATTGTTATTGTTATTATTGTTATTGTTATTATTGTTATTATTATTATTATTATTATTATTATTATTATTATTATTATTATTATTATTATTATTATTATTATTATTATTATTATTATTATTATTATTATTATTATTATTATTATTATTATTATTATTATTATTATTATTATTATTATTATTATTATTATTATTATTATTATTATTATTATTATTATTATTATTATTATTATTATTATTATTATTATTATTATTATTATTATTATTATTATTATTATTATTATTATTATTATTATTATTATTATTATTATTATTATTATTATTATTATTATTATTATTATTATTATTATTATTATTATTATTATTATTATTATTATTATTATTATTATTATTATTATTATTATTATTATTATTATTATTATTATTATTATTATTATTATTATTATTAAACTGTTACATTCAGTACAAAATTGTTGTACTGTTACAATGAAATGCGAATTTGTAAGCTACAGGAACTTTCTCAAAAACTTCTGTCAGATGCAATGAGTGTGAAAGGTGTATCACACACAAACTCTTGTTGCTGAAGTTAACAGGAAAGCATCAATCACACAAAAGTACGATCACAAAGTAATCCCTGGGGTACCGCATGTATACTGACCACAAAGCCCACGGCATTACACAGCGGCGGTATGGGAGATAACGAGGCGCACATAAACACCCCCATGCCTCTTGTTTATACAACAACTACGTATTATTATGTGGTCCATTGTTGTAAAGAATTAGCTGCGCTAATTGCTGATCGCTTCTGTTACGGGATGGGTTTATTGAAGATCCACTTTTCCACGTAGCAGGTCCAATTTCATAACTGAAGCAGTGTTTAAAATGCGAGTTGATTTCGTGTCTTATCTATCTCAGTTATAGTTGTAGGAAACAAAATTGGACTTCAAACTACCACAACATTGTCTGCTACTTATCCACTTCTTAACAATTACGCATAGGTACTGTTATTTCCAAAACAAACCATCTTAAAGTTGAAGTTGTACTATACACAGAGATAACATTTTTGTATTTCACTGAAAACTTCAAGACTTAAAACGTAAACATTCCTTGATGTGTGGAATTGGACATATTTGCCAGCTTCCAGGAATTGTTTACTTTGTTTTCGTAACATTGAAGTTTTAGAGTCCTCCAAATGACTTAACAGAAGTACAAAAGAAAATGTTACACAAGCATAAATGTCTGTCATTTAGCCACAGGTTGATGGAGTTGAAATGACAGTAATGAGGGTAGATTTGGGCTACTAAATTTCAGCCCCATAAGCATCTGTTAGGAGGTGAATTAAACTTGCCTAAATCACTCAGTTATACCAATAATATTGTATTATGTAACATTGTACTATTCATAAAAATATTTTATATACCTCAAACAAAAACCCGCCCACCGCTTACCGCAATGCACCAAAAACCTTTAAATAACGGTTCAATAATGGTTAAGAATGGCCTTGTTCCAAAGGTGCGTAATCAATAAAAGGTGCGGCAATAAAAGCATGAGACTTTTCCAGTGGCCAAACAACAAAGAAGTGCTGGAAGAGCCGCTTCCGCAGGAATATCAGGATAAAAAGAAGGAAAAAAAAATCACACCCAATAGTATATTATTTTCTCTGGATACATTTTCCAAATGTATTCGCGAATTTCCCCAGTGCTGCGGACAATTTGAAAGCTGCAGCTCGAGTGACCGGTTCCGCCAGCACATTCAATACTGAATATTTTGCATTCGCGCACTCTAACCTTGAATACCACCATGGTTCGTAGCTTTCCGGAATCAATCGCAACTCTTGTTAGTTAGAAAGCACTTGACCTATTTTGTCACGTGAATTATGTGGTACTTTTGAATACAAATACTTTTAAATACAATTATACAATAAATACAATTATATATACATACATATATATATATATATAAAGATTATTTCAGCAACGTTAACTGACGTGGTGACGAACAGGAAATTCTTGTGAAGCTTTAAGTTGATATACGAAGTGTGCAAATTGCTTACTTTCTTCATGTTATATTAATTCACGTGCTGTGGGCCAGCTCTTGGAAGAATTGGAACGACTGGGTGGAAAGGAAAAGTAAGAATGTCTGCTTGCAGTGCGAATAGTCTTGCGTAAAATGAGTAAAATTTTAGCAAAATATGTTTACTTGTTCTCCTTAAGTGGCGGTGCGTCTACATGTGCGTACGTTTATGTACGTATCTATTAAGTTCTCTTCATTCTGAAATACACGTAATTAATTAGTAATTCGTAATAGATGGACAAGATCGTAAAATACAAGGAAGCACACCTGAAGAACACAGTTTACGTTCAAAATTTATGTAATTTAGGGTTAACCATTTCCAAGATATTCACTGTTATTTGTAACTATTCAAATACTTATACTTTTCTCATTTTGGAAATGGTTATAACAGTTCCTACCTTATTTCTTTCCATTTGTTCTTTTCTTCCTTCCTTCCGTTTCTTATTTCCTTCTTTTTTTTAGTTTTCCTTGTGGTCATGTGAAAAATATGCACTTTCAAATCAGTCATATAGCGACAGGCTGTTGATTAAAAATCCTACTATTGCTTTACCTTCAGAATACCACCACAAAATGACAAAGCTGAACTGAAAGCCTATTGATCTATAAATATGTTTAGTAGTTAGGTTTTGCAGGAACAATTGGTAGATAACTAATTGGAAGTTATGTGAATGCAAAACCTTAGCTCTTTTTACTATATACTGGAACATAGATCTTGTTATGTCCCATGAAGGAAAATTAATGTCGCTTTTTTCTCTACATTTTCTTGGTGTATTGTTAGATAAACAGAATAGTTTTCAATAAGTGTATAGAACACATTAAAATAATATATTTTCAATCACATTCATTTATGTGACAAAAGCAATTTTCCCACCATATATTCCTTATTACAAATCGAGAAAAATTGGTGTTCATTCTTACACTAATGTGCGATGTTTATTAATAATGAAAAAACAAAATTGAAAAGACGAGGCGGTAGCGTTGGGTTTTGTTAAAGCACATGTTTGTATTACAAATTCATATATATCAACTACAGACACCAACTACTTTTCAGCTTAAGTTTTGAAGCGTGGATTTTGTTTAGCCCCTGAAATGAATATTATATATAGATTTTGGCACTGTTGTTGAGGATCAAAAAAAAAAAAAAAAAAAAAAAAAAAAGTCATATCGGACGGTGAATGAAATGGGTGAAATGATGCTCAAATATTTCCCGGGTCCATGGAGCTTAGAGCTCCCCGACATTCATCTGTAAGGATAAGGGAAAACCCCAGAAAAAATCTTTTACAGGTAAATCACCCTGAATGAGATTCGAAGTTGGGGTCTCTTGAACGTGAGGCAGACATGCTACCATCTACGCTAAGAAAAATGTTGAAAAAATACTGTTTATATTATGTGTGTGAAAGTGAGTAAATGACAAACATGAAATGTTTATATATTCATTTACACATTCTAAAGTTCTTAACTCTGCTAACACATGAGAAGAATGCAATGCCAGATTTATAATAATTTCACATGACTTTAACTTATGACATCAGTTTTCTGTTTACTCATGTCGACCACGTACAGGTGGCCGGACATGTATCTCGCTGACTAAAGTAATCTGATTCATCAGACACCTAATTGCAGTCACGATGTTTTCAGGAATATGATCATGCTTAGCTTTGCTTGGGAAACGTTTACGTAGTTTATTTTCCGCGGGAAAGCTGATTTGATATTAGGTTGCCATTCTGGGGGAATCCATATTTTAAGTGCTGTTTAAAGAACAGCAGGGAAGTAGGTTCAGTGAGTGGAGAATAGAGACAGGTGGGTCAGGGCGTAGGCCAGCAAGATTACCAAATATACACGATCACGCATCTCCGAGGCAAACCCTTATGGGTCTTTATTACAATCATCTAATCATTGTTATTATACGCTTAAGTCTCTGTTAGACTTCAGGTTTATTCTGTACTTAAATTTAAAATCTAGAATGTAGTAAATTGGTTTAGTATGGACTTGAATATAATCTCTCCTAATTCATTTCAGCATTTACCTTCCTTAACCCTTTAGTTAAGCCCCTAATTACGGGGTAGATTGTGAACGCTTAGATCTAAGCTTGAAAAAACCATAGGATTTTTTTTTTTTTTTTTTTTTTTTTTTTTTTTTTACTTTTGTGTTCAAGTAAATATTTTGGAGTAATTTAATTTTTTCGAATGTAGTTTTAGTTTATCAATAAACAAATATTATTATGTAAGAGTGTCAAATTTCCTTTCAAGGAATCTTCATTTTTTAAAATATTTTACATCTATTTTTTCGAGATCAGATGCACGCTGTCACACTTTACAATTAAAACTGTATACATCAAGGTTGGACTATTTTTGGTACTGCAAATGATCCGTGTACAAACCCCTAACACTTAACGACCATTTACTATTAACCGGGATGAAGAATTTGACATATTTGTGCAATAAAATAAAAATGTTGTACGAGAACTTTGTATCACCACGAGTTTCAATAATACTCTGTGTCATCATTTGCATTCCCTACTGTATGTATTGATAAGAACTACAACATAAATACAAAATACTATTTAAAAATAAAACTCCATGCCAGTAATGGATTTGTCCCACTGGTAATGGGATACACTGTATTTTTGAAATGCCTTAAACTGAAATGTTTGCCTATATTTAAGCTTTGACCTTCTCAAAAGTCTTTCTGCTGCAGAAGAATCAAATATGTGTTTAGAGTAACCTAACTTGTTCACTTTCTTGGAGTGTACAGAGAATTGCAATACTTCTGGATGCTTGAACACAGAAATATAAAGGAAAGGAAGCTGGTTGGTGCTATGTCTTTCCTCTGGGACTCGTTAGTGTCACTGCCATGTTCCCAACTTCGTAATGATCCTGCTATTGACAGCTGGGTGAACTGTATGATATAACTGCTCCAATGATTATTGGGACTGCAGCAGTTCCAGCCTCTTTCACCGAATTATTTTCCCTTTTAAACTGTGCTATATCCTGTTCGCATTCACCATATTGCTTCTGAATATTGTTCTTCTATTTAGGCGTAATTAATTTACTTATACGGATGCATGTATCATTTGGGGCAGTTCACTTTTTCATGGTTGTCATGCTAAGATTGATTTCATTTCTTTCTTCCTCCTGAAGCTAATATCGACCATTTGGTTAATCTGTTATTATGATTTTGGCTGTTTCCAACTTTTATGTTTATATACGTGTATACATGTTTTGGAAATTGTTGTCATTGAAGATTAATGTAACCGTTTCCATATGCATACTGGAAGATATTACATGTTTCTATTACCTTTAGATAGGCATGTTGGCTCTGCTAGTACTAGTGGTTTACATGACACGTTTTGGTTTACTCTATTCAGCTAAGGCAAACTTTGCCGGACGGTTATGCCAGAACTCTGCACGCCTCTGCCGCTTAAGTTTCCACTCCTGCATCCCACACCATCTCTTCCTTCATTTCACGCGTTTCTCCCAGAGGTACATACACAAAATACACAATTGCAGGTCGAGGTCGTAGGGGTCACCTCCATTACCATGTCTACCTCTATGTCAAACAAAGCGGTTTAAGTCGTCAGCCACTTCCCATAATTTTGGTTTATTGGTTTGAAATGTCAAGTAATTTTCCATTTGGTAAATCGCTATTTTGTTCGTTGTCATGCAAAGAGCATCACATGACCAGCTTTTTAAAATGTAATGCTTGGATCCTCTGTATCCTTCTTATGCATACAACGAAATTTGAGAATGTTTAATGAAAGATTGTCTAATTTAACAGAATGTATTTTGAAGAATAAGCTTTTGTAACAATGATTTACAGAAAAAAAGTGAAGAAATCCACTAAAGCAACATATCAGATTTTTTAGAAAAGGTTCTACGCGTGTGAATATGTTTGAGTGTGATTACACGTGTGAACAGCAAAATGACTTAAGTTAATTGATGGAAATGAATCGTTCATTCAATGAATCGTTCCGTGTATAGAATAAGATTTTGGATACACAGAGTCAAACTGAAAAATGTAATGCCATGGCCGGAATTTGAACCACAAATTTTCTTGTAGTTTACCGGGAAAATATGTGAGTCACCTGGAGAATTTATTGTCAGGACGGCACGTTGGCCATGGTAGCTCAATGAGTAGGAAGCGACGAGACGGAAGTCATAGTTCAAATCCCGGCCATGACATTGAATTTTTCAGTTTGAATCTACGTAAGCAAAATTACTGTTGAATACCAACCCTGATATATTCAAATATAATAATTTGTAACTTAAAACTTCACTTATTTTATAAGCAATGATGTTTATTTTCTTATACATTAGTTTGATATCTAGATTAATAAATATATCGCTGAATAAAAATAAATTTTATAAGGAATGTAAATATATTATTAATACTGCTTAAATTAATGGTTCTAATTAAGACATTATAAATAAAGAATTGAAAAATTTAAATATCAAAAGACTGTTAATGATATTTCTACCCTTGGAAAAATAAAAACCGATTACAATTTTAAAAAAATTACTTACCATCCTTGGGTTAGTAAACATTTTCTCAAAATGTTTAAATAGTTTGGTATAACTTTATTTTCGCAAAATAAATATAGTATAAACATTTATTGCATTTCTCTAAAAAGGTAACACTCATAATGATATAAAATCTGGTATTTATCAGTTTAATTGTTTCGATTGTGATAAAGTTTATATTGGAAAGACAAAACGTAATTTAGAAACCAGAACGAAAGAACATTTTTCAACATTAGGTATAAATAGACTGATAAATCGGCCGTAGCAGATCATTTTTGGTAATTTAGTCATGAAATGAATCCAGAAAATAAATTATTAAAACAATTAAATAGTCCCATAGTTATAAACAAATATGAATTTTGAAATACCAGCAGGCGATTCCGTTTTTAAATATGTTTTATTTTCAGATTTTTGTAGTACTAACAAGAACGTATTAACATCTAGCGTTCGTAACGATGGCGACAGCTTTGTTTTTTCCGGCTAAAGATGTATAAAAGTGTCACATGAAATCGCGATCACCGGACAATTTATAAGAAAAGTTTCATTATTTCTCATAAGATAAACGAAGTTTCAAGTTACAAATTGTTATATTTGTATATCTTTGTTTGCTTCACTGTTAACAGCTTCGTATTTTATGTATCAACCCTGATATTTAAGTTCAATGTGGCATACGAGAATTTTTAGAAAAAATCTTCCAACCAAACTGTTATTTTACATGTAGATTTTCAAAATATTTTAATTTATCTAAAGAATGCTGCATCAATTTTGATTAAATAATTTACACTTTAGATATAGACACAATAAATAAAATGTTTGTATTGAATTTTCTGGAAAAGCCTGTGAAGCATCGTTCACTCTGAAATAATTTTGTATAACTGATAAGTCGTGGGGGATAAACAGAACAATAAATTAAGTAATACACAACTAATGAGATACCCTTAAAGCACAAAATTACTTCAAATAACCTTCTGTGGATAATATTCCTTTTCGTTTATTTAAAGCTCATTCGCCATTCAATTGTTTCTCGTGAAAAGTGTAGTCATCCAAGGCTAAGAGATAGGCATCGAATTTTAACAATCTCACCATGAATTCTGTTTCCTTTGTGCCCCCTTGTAGCTATATAAAATATTCATTTAACATCTACAAACATTTATTTGTATGTTTATAACGTAAATAGAAAAATAAAGCTTTGCATGGATAATTCATATACCTTACACAATAAAAAGGCAAAACTGATAGAAAATTTAATTTGACTGTAACATAAGGTACTTCTCTTTGATATATTTTAATAGAAAAATAATGATCGAAATTAAAATTGCGCTTAGTAGAAAGCAGAAAATTTAACAGGTTCTTTATTTCATTACAACGGTCCGTGCAGAAGTTGCTGCAAAGCTTTGACTTATTAGTACGCTGAACAACTGCCAACTATCAAATCCATGTGATTATTGGCATTCCTACAACCTTAATTCTTGTTCCCATACAGCAAGAACCGTGGGTCAGATAATAACGAACCGAGGTCTCATGCAGCTTTTCGAACATCGATTTGGGTTTAATGTTTCGCTTAATGCATTCGATTGTGGTGTAGTGTACAAGAGATCTTTTGAAATTAGGTTTATTCAGCCAAAAGAAAGACTTTTCTCTTAAAATGGGAAAAATATATTTATTATAAGGCCGATTGCTGAGTATAATAAGTGCATTGAAGTTGATTTGTATGAATAATACATCCTAAAGCTAAATCAGTGTTCAAACAATAAAACTTATGGAGTTCTTACACCCATATATCCTCAACAAAAATCTTCAATATTTTTATGTTTGGAATGACCATTCTGTTGCCTAATCAACAGAATTCGTATTTGAGATCGTGATTTACGTCAATTCGTGTATTTTCTATTTCCCCTCTCTTACTTCTTTTCCATCTGTCAAAGTTTACCTCCCTTCATCACTTTCCTCTCCCCTCTCATTCAACTTTTAGGTTTCTGTTATTCCCTTGCTACTCTGTTTCTCCATGCTTATCTTTCTTCCTAATCTCTGCTACCATTTGTTGAAGTCCATCCCTTCTTTTCCTCTCTAGGCTCAATGTAAATTATGTGTGATATTCTGAAAACCGATAATGAAAACACGTATACTAATAAAAGTAAAATGTCGGTGAAAATTTATGTTATGCCTGTTAATGCAATCGGCACTATAATATTACTTTGGCTACTGATTTACTTCATAAGTAACACAGGTAAAGAAAAGTCATTTAGATTCTTTGGTCTGGCCCCTCCAAAAATATGTTAAACAGAATTAGGGATACACATTTTTACGTCATTTTCCCGCCAGGTACTTGTTATCGCTAGTTGTATGCGGGAAACAGAGTTTGCTTGAGTATTCCTTTGCGCTGTGTATTGTTAGTCTACTTTGTTAAACCACAATTAAAATACGTTTTATGGAAGCAAGACGTAGTGGCGGTAGGATTGGAGGTGGACCGAGGAATCATGGCCCAAGGCCAAGATCAACATACGGTCGGGGTGTGACATTTCATAGTCAAGTAGAGAATTCGCCTGTTTTCTCAGAGAATTCTTCCAACAGGAAGACGAGAGTTTGCGCCTTATCAATTAACAGCTTATTCCTTTTATGCAAAGGCGACAGTCCCATGTCAGTAGATATGCTTGCACGTAAAATAATTCCTGTGGATCAAAATTCCAACATATCGGTGGCGTTCATGTGGCCATGTCAGTTAACAAAGTCGTTACAATAAGTATATGGTGATACTAATGAGGCAAACACTTAATACGGAAGGAGGAAAGGTCTGAAAAACGAGGCACTTGCACAGAATTTTTTCAATTCTCGAGATTCCATTACGTGTTTACCACACGCGTGTGTCACAGTTTTTGCACTGTGTGCATTTATATCAATCTGGAATTTAGTAGTTAAGATATTATCTGAAATATTAATAAATATAATTGAAGATAAATGTTATATTTTAGAACGTGCATCGCGTATATGTGTTCCTATGGAGAAATACTTACCGCAGTAGTGCGGGAATGTCAACTTAAAATTCATAGCAACAAGAACGGTAAGTATGAAATATCAGTTACATAGTGCAGAAATTATTTAAAATAACTCACATGTTAAGACACAACAACTCAGTGAATATGTGAACAACTTATTTTGGTTCTTAAAGTAGGCTAATACAGATTAACTGTGCATGTTTTTGTTGAGGTGAGATAACTCGAACCCTTGTTTATGTTTCGATTGTTAGAGAATAAAGAAAGGGAATCTGATGGGCAACAATTCAAGCACCCACGTGGTGGCCGCGCTGTGGCTCAGTGGTTAGACCGCTTGGCTCTCACCAAGGCGGCCCGAGTTCGATCCCAGGCGACCGTAAAGTGAGATTTGTGGTGGACAACATAGCGCTGGGGTGGGTTTTCTCCGGGACCTCCGGGTTCCCCAGCCATCTCATTCCACCGGTGCTCCATCCTCATCTCATGTATCATCAGTGTCACCGCCTGTGGTGTCGTATGTAGTAAAAGCAGGCGTTAAACACTACACATTTCATTTCACCCACGTGGAGAAACAGACGACCTTCATGTATCTTCTTTTAAAACCAGACTGTACCTACACGCCCACCACCCACCTACCCGCCCGCCTGCCTGCCTTTCTCCCTGCCCGCCCACCTGTCTATCTGTTTATATAAATATATTTATGTTTGTTAGACTTGTAAAACCTCGAGAATGGCAGAACCAATCGGCCTAATTTTAGTTTAGAAATATGTTTAAAAGTCCAACGAAGGTTTAGAAGGTAATAAAAGACCTTAAGTGATAATTAAGGGGGTTATTAGCTAAATATAAGTACACACAATAATAAATAAGTACAGACGCAAACTTTTACGGAATACACATACCTTCTTTTATTTTCGGCAAACAAAAGCATTACAAAGAAGCAAGGTAATTCCACTCCTTTCCGAAAGCTTTAACGCTATTTTACTTACCATATTTTATTACATAACGTTTATCATTTGATATCAAGACGCAGCATGATGATATACCTTTCGACGATTACACACAAAATTAATTTCTGGACGCACTATAACACTATAAACATTTGACTACAGACAATTGTCAAATATTGGTGAATCCTTGGAAATCATCTTTATAATTCCATCTGTTAAAGTTTCTCTCCCTTCATCAATTTTCCTCTCCCCCTCTTTCAACTTCTGTTTTTCTCTTATTCCCTTGTTACTCTTTTTCTCCCTACTTATGTTTCTTCCTAATCTCTGCTTACCTTTGTTGAAATCCATCTCTTCTTTTCCTGTCTAGGCTCAATGTAAATGGTATGTGATATTCTGAAAACTGATAATGAAAACTCGTACACTAGATAATAAAAGTGAAATGTTGGTGAAAATTTACGTTATGCATATTAATGCAATCGGCCCTATAATATTACTTTGGATATAAATTTGATTCATAACACAAGTGAAGAAAAGTCACTCCTTATTTTTGGCCCCTCCAAAAATTTGTAAAAGAAAATTAGGGATACACATTTTTATTGAGTAAAACTGCATAAAACTGCGCGACTATGTCCACTTAGCTCCAAATAACTAATTATGCTTTAAAGAAGATACCAAAATTAATAAGGCTTAGATTAATATTTGTGTTCCTTAATATATTAGATTATTAATATATTAGATTATTACTGAACGTTTCATAACGCAAACAATTGGTAGGCAAAGGGTTAAACGTCTGCATTGAGATTGGTAAAATTAAATAAAAAGGCTGTTGAATCAGACATCTGTGATGGAAAAAATTCAAAGGCAGGTGTCCTTTCTTCCGGAAAGAAGTTAGTGGAAAGAAGAAAACGGAAGAACGCAAGAGGAAAAGCATAAAGAGCGCTTTCTCAGAATTAATGTAACACTTCTACTCACGCTCATCCCCTAACTCCCGCTTTACCCCATGCAAATTTAATCGAAATTCTCTTTTTCCCCTTCTGCTTCCCTATTTATTTCCTTTTCCTTTCCAAAGCTGCTCCACTCCTCTTTGCAACGTGACAAGACTGCGCTGCATATATTTTACACATGTGTCGTGGCAGGCAACATTTTCTTTGCTACAGACAGTTTGGGCTGGGCACAGCCATAAATTTTCTTTGATTCCTGTCATATGCATGCAATATTTTGCTTTCCCATTGGTCATTATGATTAATAGTAGCTAAAGGATTATTCAATCCTTGGTTTTGTCATATCCGCCTACATTAATAGAGATATTCTATTTCTCTGTCAGATATATTGCAGTGTTCACTGAAACAAACAAGGGTTTGGAAAGAGCCATTCTTCTTGTAGTTGAAAGTGTATCAGCATTTTCCGATCAAACATGCAATAAACTTTAAACCGGAAAATTAATCATACTATGAATTGAACTCTATAACTACAGTTATTTTTCATTTTATCACGTACATATCTAGTAGAGCAGATAGCACATTCTTCCAAAAAATACAATTCTCGTCGGAGACCATCTGTTTTGAGCACCTCTGAATCCCAAAAGCATAACTATAAGAGTAATGTTTTAATTATCTTTTGCAAGTTATTTGCATAACTTAAAGACAAAATGCCACATAACTGCCAAACTTTATAGGTGTTTGTACAATTCAAAGATAACAGGGATATTTGCAAGGGAATTTATTACCAGAAATTATCCTATGAATGGAACACTATACGAAATTTGTTACTTTTTAAAATTAAGTAAAATACGTTTTCTTAAAATACATTTTAATAACAATGTATATATTTAGTTTTCTAGCCATATCTTACGAAATTCTCTTACTCAGGAAGAAATGTTTCTTAAATAATATAATTGGTAAACAATAAGCGACGTACGAGGGCTGTTCATTATAGAATGATTTTAATTTTTACGGTCATAATATTTCACACTAAAAGTCAAACGTATTATATTCTATTAGCTTAATGTGAAGCAAACACGCCATAGTAGTTTCATGTTTGGTACTCCTGGATCCCGACTGTGAGAACCAGGTAAGTTTAGACATGTTCAGTATCGCCTACCGCTGTAATGGAGGTAACATGCAGTTAAAGTTGATGTTAGAGGAAGATCCGGAGTTTCTTTCAAAGGTAATTCATTGCTGATGAAACTTGGCTATATCATTTTCATCCTAAGAGCAAACAGCAAAGCTCAGTGTGGAAATCTCCTTCACCACTAACCCCCAGAAAAGCAAAAGTGGTTGCTTCTGCTGGGAAAGTTATGGTCAACTCATTCTTTGATATTCATGGAATGGTTTATCAGTATGTTGTATCTGCATACACATCAGTAACTGAACAATACTACAGGGATGTCCTGATAACATTGCAAGTCTATATCAGGCAGAAAATACCACATTTCCATGAAGCAGGCTGGATGCTGCACCACGATATTGCGCGGCCGCATATTGCCAATGTTGTGCTGAATATCTTGCAAAAATCAACGTGAAGTGTGCCTCTCACCCTTCCTATATTCCGGATTTATCCCCGTGTGATTTTTCTCTATTAACTAACTTGAAGACACTCCTTCGTGGAAGGCATTATCCATCATCAGAAGCAGTGGTGAAGGCTGCGGAGGCGATTTTGAAGGATCTCTCAAAAATGGTTTCCAGCATGTCTTTGAAGACTGGCAGAAACGCTGGGACAAGTGTATCGCATTCAGGGTAGGCCATTTTGAGAAGGCCCATTAAAATTATGAGGATGAGTAAAGGTACGTTGTCAAAAAAATGACATCATTCTTAATTGAACAGCTCTCGTACAAAATGGCATTACATAAGATATTTCATATTTTAAAACAAGTTTCTTTGCAGATAACGTGATTTTCAGCATTAGCCATTTCCAAAATATCGTTAGAGTTATCCAATGCTTTATTTATTTAATGTTGAGTTTCACTTTGTAACACCATAGAATACAGAACTTAAAAATTTGGATTTTGCTACTCCTTTTGAATCTCTGATACAATAAGAGAGTGCAATATTCTACTTTCCTCAACTTTACCATAATCAAATGAAATAGACATGAAAAGAAAGTACATGAACGACAAAAAAAAAAAAAAAAAAAAAAAAAAAAAACAGAGAAAATCAAGTGATTTTCATATGCAGGTTTTGCTTCTATACCCGAGGTGTTTTATCATAAAATTGTATTTTAATGCTCTTGGGGATATAGACCTCTTACAACGAGATATCATTAGAAATGCTGTGTAAGTAGGTATTTGAATAATTTCTTACAGATTTTACAAAATATTTCTTGTTACTTCTTTCAATTTATACTTGCTCTAGTGCTAGGGGTTGGGGGGCAGTAAATGTACTTAATGCTAACATTTTAAAAATGTAATTTCACGGGAATTTTACTTTTTCACGTATATATTTTATATTTGTGTTGATTACAACTTTCCCACTAAATTAAAAAAAAACTAGCGTTCGTTTTATCCTTTTTGGGGCTGACCAAATATTCTGCTCAATTTCTTTGTTATACAATTGAATTGTTTTAGTTAATTGATGGAGATTAATCATTTCTTCACACTAGCCGAATATAGGCTAAAATCCTTGATAGATAGAGTCAACATGAAAAATTCAATGCCATGGCCGGGATTTGAACCACGGATCTCCTGGTTTTGTCCAGTCGCACTAACCCATTAAGCTACCATGGCCAACGTGCCGTCCTAACATTAAATTCTCCATTTGACTCATATATTTCCCCGGTAAACCACTAGGGGCTCTCGCATCCGAGATACACCGTTTGTGGCGACTTACTATTGTAAGTACTTAAGTCCCAGGCTTCATCATTTAACTCTTATTATGTTAGTTAATTGATGGAAATTAATAATTTCTTCACACTAGCCGTATATAGACTAAGATCTGTGATAGAGTCAACATGAAAAATTCAATGCCATGTGCCTATATACGGCTAGTGTGAAGAAATGATTAATTTCCATCAATTAACTAATATAATAAGATTTAAATGATGAAGCCTGGGACTCAAGTACTTACGATAGTAAGTCGCAACAAGCGGTGTATCTCGGATGGGAGAGCCCGTGGTAGCTCAATGGGTTAGAGCGACTGGACGGAATCCAGGAGATTCGTGGTTCAAATCCCGGCCATGGCATTGAAATTTTTATGTTCACTATATCTATCAATTGAATTGTTTCTCAAATTCTGACTAGTTATGAAGGAATTTTTCTTTTTATATTTCATTACACAGCGATCCAGTAATAAACGGGGCATCTTCATCCTCTTATATCACGTTCTATTTTACTTCTAAAAATTAGTATAAATCTATGTAGAGATGGCTACAGATAGTTTATTGGAAACAATAAAATATGGTTCAAAGTGCGACATATTTATCTTGTCCTGCCTTCATTCTTTTGAGCCATCCACTTCTTTTAATGCGATAATGGTGTCATAAAGAAAAATACTGTCGTTAAATACACATTTGCCCTTTTATTTTATTTGCTGCAGGTGTGCTGTAGTTAATGTAGCATATCCTACAACTTTGCAGCTGTTATGCACATGCTGACCCAGGAATAGGAAACAGTAGATGTCATATTTTTAATATGCGTAGAAGTTAGTAGTGTGCTAGTAGGAGAGTGGGATAGAACTGGAATATGCCTTTCCTATAAAATCGATTGAAAACGACTGCACATGGTAGCCAAATTAAGCTTTCTCTTTTAAATGGTAGCTGAAAGGACTGGGTGTCAATAGTAGTTAGATGTATGCCGTAGATATTTAGCAAAATGCTGAACGTGCTGTTTTGTTATCCTATGTACTCGACCAACACATCAGAGTTTACTGAAAACACAGACATCTCCGTAACATACCCTATGGGTACATTTTATCTTCTACTATACGTTTATACAGTTTACTGTTTGTCGATATATTTTTGTAGATCACATTTTCCTGCAGGTTATTGTAAAATACAGCTCCTAAAACATTTGTATCGAAAACTATCGATTATACGCCCAGCAGTTAGAGGCTGAGGACAGTCATTAAGTTTAGATTTGCACTATATTTATTTTAGAAGCACTCTGCAGGCAACAAACAGTAAGTATGTGGTTATGACAATAAATATAACGAATACATTTAACGAATTTAGTTACATACGTTATCTGCTTATGCTTTCACTGCCATTTTACTTTCTTGTTCCTTTAAATGTGACAAAGTCTCACTGATTGACAGGAATGTTCGAGATCTTTAAGGGTTTCACCGTAAAGAAGCCGTCTGCGACCTCTCCAGAACTTATCTGAGAAAAGGAACATAAACGTAAGCCTTACTAAATTTCTTTTCCCAATAATTTTATTTGATGTATCATCACTATCCATCATAAATGCTGCTATATTTAGTAAGAACTGACGTGAAACAAAACTATAAAGAGGCATATAGGTCATATTATACAGTAGAAATCAAGTGATTACCGGTCAAGAGAAACAATCCTGCCAGTGTGTGCACTGATCTCTCAGTTGTCACTGGAGAAGGTAACCATTACACAATTGGTTATACATTGCTCCGACATAAATGTTAAGATCATAAGCGCTAAGCAAACCTAAAGTATTTCTCATATATGTACTTATGGTATACGGGGGGGGGGCAAGAGATATAGGATTGTTGTCAAAAAAGCTGTATTGAACCTTTTTACAAAAATATTTCAGTCACCTTCAAAATACTTCCATTACATGATATGCACTTGTCAAGTTTCTTTTCCCATTGTTGGAAGCATGTTTGGAACTCTTCAAGTTTGATATTTTCCTGTGCCCTTTGCGAAGCTGTTTTTATCGCCTCCACATCGTCATAACGCTCCCCTTTTAGCGTTTCTTTTTCATTCGTGGAAATAGAAAAAAGTAGCAAGGGGCTAGGCCCGGCGAATACGGAGCGTGGGGAACGACAGACCACCTCTGAGAGGCCAAATAGTGGGTCACTCGCAAGGCCGTGTGTGCTGGAGCGTTGCCGTGATACAGAAACTAGTCACCTGATCGCCAAATTTCCGGGCGTTGCCTCCTCACATCCTCTCGCAGACGCCTTAAAACATCCAAGTAAAAGTGCTGGTTAACAGTCTGGCCAGGGGGTACGAATTCCCGATGCACAATTCCACTAACATAAAAAAGACAATGATCATCGTCTTCACATTTGACCTCACTTGTCTTGCCTTTTTTGGTTTGGGAGAGTTGGGAGACTTTCCACTGGCTTGACGCTTGCTTGGTTTCTGGGTCATACCCGTAACACCAACTCTCATCCCCTGTAATGAATTTGTTAAAGAAGTTTGGATCACGTGCAATCTCTGTTTTCAAGTCCTGACACACATTCATGCGGATGGTTTTGTGCTCCTGTGTGAGAAGGCGCGGAACAAATTTAGCAGCAACATGTCTCATGTGCAAATCCTCCCTCAAAATCCGCTGGCACGAGATCCAACTGGTTTCCGTCGCTGCTGAAATTTGGTCGATCGTTTGGCGACGATCCTTGTTGATCTTCTGGCTGACCTTTTCAATATTCTCCTAATTTCGCGATGTTGAAGGGCGTCCAGAACGAGCTTGGTCTTCAACATACATCTCACCACGTTTAAAGCGCCGAAACCACTCCAAAACCCGTGTGCGGCTCAAAGCGTCCTCCTGGAAAGCTTCGTGAAGCATTTGGGGTGTCTCCGTTGCATTTTTTTAAGCAGGAAACAAAATTTCACAAACACACTTTGTTCTTTTAAAGTTGCCATAACGACTTTGAAAAGGTAACCCGCCAACAGCCAGGGAAACACAATGCCACACTTGCATGTTCAGATCTACACTGACGGCGTCTGCACAGGTGTTTCATGCAGGTATCTACTATTACCATCTAGCGTGAGAATCCTGCACTACGCCTACGGGTGGCGGCGCCCTCGGAGTCCGGTTTATTTTGGGTACCGGCCCCCCTCGTACGTTGTCATCTCCAGCAAGAGCAGCCAAACACAGTTGCAACTCTACTTGCAAAGCTTTTTAGAGAACTGGTTTTGGTTTGTTAGTATCTAAACAAATATTGTATAAATTGTATGTAATATGATAATAGGACAATAATCTCTCATTAATTTAAATAGCTACGTTAAGACTTAATTTAAAGCCAGATACAGGGTTGCATGGTGGATCTTCAAAAATATCCACATATGTATAGACATTATTAATCCACTGCAATAACCAACTTAAAAGACTGATATATTTTTCTCCAGTTTCTTGGGCACTGCATCACCCTTTCTTCATTTCAGTGAGAACACTAACAAAATGTAGCGCAATATATGGTACACTAATTAAAAATTGTCTAACGTCATGAAACACGTCTTGGAGATGCCTACAAATCTTTTGACCCGCAGTACCACTTCGAGAAGATTCAAAGCTCAAATATTCCAATGGAGTCAAATATATTTATTGAGGAAAGGGAATAAGTTGATATATAAGCTTATATTTGTAAATAAATAATGAATTGTGAATATTCTTATTCTAATTTCATGCTTTTCAAATGATATCGCCAAACTTCTGCTTACTGAACTAAATTACACTCAGAAACACAAATGTTTTTCCCCTGTTGGGAAAGGATGCTCTCATCTCTAGCTTCCACATACACATATATACCCAGCATATATAAAGAGTTAATTTGATATGGAGATTTCACAAGTATGTCCATGTTTATGTGTGTGTACGCGCGTGGCTGTATAACTAGAATTCGGAAAAATTTAATAATTCATACTTATCTTCAGTATATCCTACAAATACTTTTAAGAACTTCCACACCTCAAAAATTCTTTATGTATATTTACTACAAAATTATTATAGTGACTTTGAAGAAAGACCCTTCCTTAATATAGCATAACTAATGTTTTGGTAGTGTTGCATGCTTTTTAAATTTATATGTAGCAAATTTTCACCTTCTCCTTTATTTAAGGACATACTTTAAATTGAACACCTATTCATTTATGCATGCCAACAACTATCATTGACAAATGTTTAAAAGTTGTCACTCCGACACAGCTGTGCATTCCCTGCAAACTTTGAAATCATTCTTAAGTCAAAATTGGAATAGGTAAAGAGTCTACGACGGCTGTTCAATAAAGAATGATCACAACCTTTTACGGTCATAATTTTTTGCACTAAAATTCAAACTTATTATATTCTGTTAGCTTAATGTGAAACAAACACGCCGTAGTAGTTTCATTGTTGGTACTTCTTGTTCCCACCTGTGAGAACCAGGCAAGTACAGACATGTTCAGTATCGCCTACCGCTGCAATGGAGGTAACACGCGAGGAACAATATGCCGCTTTGTAATTCCACTTTCGTCTCAACAAATCTTTAGTCGAGGCCTATACAATATTACAGGAGGCCTATGGAGAGTCTGTTCTTCCTTACAGCACAGCTCGAAGGTGGTTTAAAATGTTTAAAGAAGGCAGACAATCAATTTCGATGGAAGATGGACCCGCTGCTCCAGTTACTGCTCTTACGGAAGAAAACATCAACACTGCTGCTGCCATTGTGAGAGAGGATTGACGAATTACCTTAAGATCACTTTCTGAAATACTGAACATTTCATTGGGTGCCACCCACACGTTGGTGACAGAAACATTACACATGAGGCGTGTTTGTGCGCGATGTGTTCCAAGACTGTTGATTCCCGAACAAAAGGACATTCGCTTGCAGATCTGCATGCAGTTAAAGTTGATGTTAGAGAAAGATCCGGAGTTTTCTTCAAACATATTCACTGCTGATGAAACCTGAATAGATCATTTTGATCCGGAGAGAAAACAGCAAAGCACAGTGCGAAAATCTCCTACATCACCAACCCCCGCAGAAAAGCAAAAGGGGTTCCCTATGCCTTGAAAGATATGGTCATCTCATTCTTTTTCATTCATGGAATAGTTTATCTGCATATTGTACCGGCTCACACACACATCCTTAACTGGACAATACCACAGGGAAGTCCTGAAAACATTGCAAGTCCATATCAGGCGCAAAAGACCACATTTCCGTGTAGCAGGCTGGATGCTGCACCACGATAATGCACGGCCACATAGTGCCAATGTTGTTGCTGAATATCTTGCAAAAATAAATGTGAAGTGCATCCCTCACGTTACCTATAGTCCGGATTTAGCCCCCTGGGAAATTTTTCTATTCGCTAACTTGAAGAAAAGCCTTCGTGGGAGGCATTATCCATCATTATAAACAGTGGTGAAGACTGCGGAGGCGATTTTAAAGGACTACTCAAAAAATGGTTTAAAGCATATCTTTGAAGACGGGAAGAAATGCTGGGAGTGTGCATCGCACAGGGGAGACTGTTTTGAGGAAAACCATCAAAATTATGAGGATGAGCTAAGGTGCATTGTCAAAAAAATGGTGATCATTCTTTATTGTACAGTTCTCTTACTTCTATATGAACGACATATGTGAATTTGTTGTCGGCAAATAACGGTTACAAAAATAACAATAGCTTGACTAAAGCAGAATAGGACACGTGAAATGGATTTATGTATGAAAAATGAGTGTTCAATGTAACTTATAACGAAACATAACGTTATATAAAAGTAATATTTGACCTGGAGTTTATCATGGAACATTTTATATATTGGGGTATAATGATAAAACTAAAAGATTAACGTGCAGCTTGCAGCAATATTTATTTTAGCTTTGCAATTTTAATGGATAAATGTATATAAAATTGGTTTAAAATTCGTTTATGGTTTGCTTGTTATTTTATGACAGAAATTCTTAATTGCTGGTTCACATCTGTTTAAAACAGCTATTTGATTAGAATGTACTTTAATTTTAAATTCTCTACATAAATGTTCTCGAATGATTTCTTACTCTCTTCCCTTCTACACACATGTTTCAACAACCGATGAGTATAATAAGCAATTTTTGGAATACAGAGAAACCCTAGTTGGCATCTACTCATCTATTACTGAAAGCAGGTATGCGATAATTTATTCTTTTGTCATAAGAATAGATTATATAATGCACAGATTACAGAATTTGACAGAAATACGCTGTACAATAAAAATAAATGGAAGCGCAAGAACAATTACTCTGGGAAAAAATGCATGTTCCAATATCAGAGCTGTTCCTGGGTTTAACAAATGCCTGATCGCTATTGTATTCCTTCCGTAACAGTTTCAAAGGCTTCAGACACCAAGCTGTTGAGTAAAGCACACAATGGAATTGTTATTACCTATACAATGTGCTATCAATTAATTGTTACTGATAGCCGCAATACACAGTCGCTCCTGTAGCTAATGATCGGGCCACCGGCTACACACCCCTGCAGGAGAAGTTTTCTATTCAACACCTGACAGGCGCTAACACCACGAGGCACCAGCTCTTTCCGATGTGTACTTTCAGCTAACGTTTTCGGCATGTATTTTCCTGCACGAGCCCTGAAGTTACAAGCCACAGGAAGCACGGATCAGCAGCTCATGTCTAACTTTCAAACATTGTATGTTCCCAAGAATCTCTGGAATTTAGACTTGGAGGGAGGGCCAAGTATACAACTAAAGGACTCATTCACAAATTCATTTCTGTATTACAAATGTGTACCAGACTCACGTAGAAATAGGAACAGTGTACGTCGCAAACATTTCCAAAGCATAAAGTATGAAGTTATTAAAGCATTGTTTGAATTCCTGAAAAAGTTAGCGTCAAGTAATTCGATAAAATAATGTTACAAACTTTTGCAACCTGCTTTCATTAATTTAGGCAGGTGCTTTTAACTTTTTATATGAGACTGAAATAAACGAAACAGAAAACCCGCTATCTATTCCTGACTGTACATTGTTTTAGGACCTTTTCTGTGAATATTTTAATAGTGTAACTTTCTCCATGTTTAACCACTTATGGAGCAGATAGAGAAGGTATTAATCTCATTCCTAAATTTGACTGAAAAATCTGAGGTGCTTAGAACCACAAGGGCTAAAGCCCTACATCGTCGATTTTGAAATTTTAACATGAATGCATGCTCCTGACATTTGCCGTCCTTGTGCTCAACCTCATGACTGTGCTTTGGGACCTATGTGATTTAATAAAACATTCATAAGAAGCTGTCTCGCGTATATTTTTCTGATATTGTTTCATAAGGGCTCAGTGCTTAAAGTATCTAAGTATTTTTGGTTTTTATGTTTGTTTTTTGTTTTTTTCTCTGCGCTGTTTCCTTTTACCTAACGTTACCAACATAATTTACTCTTTACAACACGTTTACATGTTGTACTTTGTAATGCAAAGTTTGATGTTAACAAACCATTATTTTTCTCAAAATTATGCTTCTGTGCATTGGGCCCTTATGGTTCTCAGCGCCTCAATTTGTTTTGAGGACTTCTGAATACAAAATAGCATTTTTAGGAAACAATTAGTGAAATTTTTGTTAAATATTAAGTTTCATATTTAAGTTAAGCAACTTCCAAGAATGCTAAAACCATTTCCCACACAGTTTTGATAACCGGGACCGTCCTTCACATGGAAGTTATGGTAATCTGAAAACTGCAGCTTTTCAAAAAATAACTCTAATGATTCTAAATAAATTTCCATGTATGCAAGAATTTCTTTAGGGTTTCCTCATAAGTGTTCTTCATTCCGGTAACTTTTTATAATTGGTAAATGTAAGCAATAGACAAAGTCCCATTACACAAAAAGTGAAACTCGTTTAATAATGCTAACAATATATGTCACTGTATTTTTGTGTTCGTTTAAGAATACCAGAATATTCATTTTGTATTTTCCGATACGTATAGGTTTCTCAAGCAATAATGTTGTAATCGTATTTTTACTTCTTGTTCATACAAAGGGAAATGTATATCAAAGGTGAACAGACCTTAAAATATTCCCCTTTCATCTACAAGGAAATTTGCAAAAATTAAGAAGTTTTTATCTCAATAAGATATATATGAGAGGGGACGCAAAAGAAACCGGATTGTTGTCATAAAACTTTATTGATGAACCTTTTTACAAAATTACTTCAGTCACCTTCAAAATACTCTCAATTACATGCGATGCACTTGTCAAGTCTCTTTTCCCACTGTTGAAAAGTGTTTGGAACTCTTGAAGTTTGATATTGTCTAGTGCCCTTTGCAAAGCTGTTTTTACCGCCTACACATCGTCATAACGCTCCCCTTTTAGCGTTTTTTTTTCATTCGTAGAAATAGGAAAACGTAGCACGGTGCTAGGTCAGGCGAATTCGGAGCGTGGGGAACGACGGACCACCTCTGAGATGAGAATAATAATGGGCAACTCGTAAGGCCGTATGTGCTGGAGCGTTGTCGTGATGCAGAAACAAGTCACCAGATCACCAAAGTTCCGGGCGTTTCCTCCTCACATCCTCTCGCAGACGTCTTAAAACATCCAAGTAAAAGTATTGGTTAACAGTCTGGCCAGGGGGTACGAATTACCGAAGCACAATTCCACGAACATCAAAAAAGACAACAATCATCGTCTACACATTTGACCTCACTTGCCTTGCTTTTTTTAGTCTGGGAGAGTTGGGAGTCCTCCACAGGCCTGACGCTTGCTTGGTTTCTGGGTCATACCCGTAACACCAACTCTCATCCTCTATAATGACTTTGTTCAAGAAGTTTGGATCACGTGCAATCTCTGTTTTCAAGTCCCGACACACATTCATATGCATGGTTTTATGCTCCAGTGTGAGAAGACGCGGATAAATTTAGCAGCAACAAGTCTCATGTGCAAATCCTCCCTCAAGATCCGCTGGCACGAGCTCCAACTGATTCCTGTCGCTGCTGAAATTTGGTCGATCGTTTAGCGACGATCCTCGTTGATCTTTTGGCAGACCTTTTCAATTTTCTCCTCATTTCGCGATGTTGAAGGGCGTCCAGAACGAGCTTGATCTTCAATACAGCACTCGAAAACCTGTGTGCGGCTCATAGCGTCCTCCTGGAAAGCTTCCTGAAGCATTTGTTGTGTCTCCGTTGCAGCCTTTTTAAGCAGGAAACAAAATTTCACGCACAACCTTTGTTCTTTTAAAGTTGTCATAAAGACTTCGCAGAGGTAACCCGCCAACAGTCAGAAAAACACAATACCACACTTGCACGTTCAGCTCTACATTGACGCCGTCTGCACAGCTGTTTCATGAAGGTCTCTACTAACACCATCTAGCGTGAGAACCCTGCACTACGTCTACGAGTGACAGCGCCCTCGGAGTCCTGTTTCTTTTGGGTTCCCCCTCGTATAGAGGAATAAATATTTATAGAGTTGTTTGTACAAGAGTAAATAAAGTTCCGTGAGTGCAATACATCATATACTTTCCTTCGAGGTTTAGTAAGAATTCAGTATCAGATTCGCATAAGTTTTGAGCTTAGCAACCTGTATTTCCAATAGTAGAATAGTGGAATGCTCAATTACATGCACTGCAGATATTTGGCACAAGCATACCGAGTACAAGTATATTCTGTAAATTGTATCTCACCTAACAGGTGAAATGTGTACTACTTGACGAATTTGGCATGGATATATTAGAAAAACCAACATTTTCTGATGAAATAGCTACGCACAGAGTTTATGTTATAGTATGAGACCCAATATATTGTCGCGAACACATTATTTACGATAGCGCAGCGCGGAGCGATAAGAGACACATAGTGCTGGGTGGAGACAAAGAGGTTGCCTAAGCAGATGTACATAGCGCGGAAATAAAAGGCATGCAAAAACAGATAACGTTAGAAGTCTGGAACGTCTACTGCCAGAACATTAGATTTTTCTTATAATAGAACAATCTAGAGTCATGAATGGTCGGATACAAAAAGAAGCCGTGGCTTGATTGTTTGAGAGTATTCGGGATAGTGAGTAAGCTATGAAACCCGCCGCCCGCCACTGGGAGACAGACAGACGGTAATTGGACGCATGTGCTTGAACAGCTGTAAAAGTGAACTCTTTTATGGTCGATGACCTTGAAAGTTTTGGGTGTATGTGACGTAATTCTGCTACTGTAGAGGTTGACAAAGTGTATTTCTACAGAAATGAAGAGCAATTTTTAGTGCTTTATTTTCACGAACTCATAAAGTGACAGTATGATTCATTAAGAATTTAGCAAACGATACTTTACATTATACTTAATCGTGTTATTTGTAACATTACTTCGTTAATCAAGGGGTTTTTCAATTACGTATGTGAATGTAGGTACAAATTTAACCCAACTATTTCTGTGGGAATAGGACCGCTCCCACTTCGTTTGTAAAATGCGTTGCTTGACTTGTCCACAAATTTGATATTACAGGCCTGCACTGAGCATTCCAATTAACATTTCATCCTGAACAATCATCAGAGGTAAAGAATAGCACATGTGTAATGGAGATTGTCAGTATCAGCACAATAGCCAGTTGCAATATCATATTACATCTGTCTTTTGTGTGGTGTTACAGACAAACTTGGTAAACATTAAATCGGCTAGCTTCACTTTAGATTTTAATAATACAATTCAGTTTATCAGGGGAAAGTAAAAGAAAAATGAAAGAAACTACGTGACGTTTAACCACGAAATTAGTTCCAAAGTCCGTATGCGGACGAAAATTTGGGATTTTTTCCACAGAGAACAATGGCACGTATACTGTGTAGCTCTAGGCAGTTACAGCTAAACAAAATGTAATATAAATCATGTGCTCTGATGGGTATCACGTCTGGCTCAAAACCTAGACGCCTTGGTTTCAGTTCTGGATAGAAAATATATTTTTCTTTTCTTAAGTCAGCATTATTGTCTTCCCTATTCCAGAAGTCTCAATGAGTGCGAATGTGTGTGTGGTGTGTGTGTGTGTGTGCGTGTGTGTATGTGTGTGTGTGTGTGTGTGTGTGTGTGTGTGTGTGTGTGTGTGTGTGTGTGTGTGTGTGTGTGTGTGTGTTGTAGGTCCTAATTTAAATCCAAATACCTGTCCTCACTCCCTTCGCTTGTTACGAACAAAATGAAGGTGCAGATTGCATACCTATCAGGCTTGACTTCTTTGCTCTCTTGTTTCTTCGACTTCTATTGACCGAGAGAATTTGATTCCGCAGTTAAGCACAGATATAGGTATGAAAAAAAGTACGTCATGTACGAGGCTCATCCCGAAAGTAAGTTTCCCGATTCTGTTTCCTTTAAAATAAGCGTATTTAGCCGGGAATATTACGAAAACGTAACAGGTCGATGAAGTAACAAGCCTAAGCTACCGTGACAGATTTAGCGCAGAGCCAGGAGTGCGATATCTCTTCCCCGAAATGGCGTCCCCTATTTGTTTCCCCTCCGACTGCGAGGTATGGTCAGTTTTAAAGTTCCTTAACGCACAAAATATATCACGCATCAAAATTTATCATCAACTGTGTCAGCATTAGGGGTAGAACATCATTAGCAAACAGATGGTGCAACTCTGGTCCAAAAGTAGCCGAAGTGTCCGTGATGAAGAACGCAGTGAGCGACAGTCCCTCAGCAATGATGACCTGGAGAACCGACTGAGCACAGCAGGCACTTTCCGATCCATAAAGTTGTCGCTAACATCTTGTAACGGCTTAAGGTGGGTAGATCAGGGTAGAGCAATTTTATCCTCAGGGTAGGCGTGTATATGTGCATGGGAGTAAGGATGGAATGCACGTATCAGACTGGTTTAATGACTGCTTCTTTTTATCATCACATAGTCCTCGAAGTTACCAACCAAGGGTTACCAATATCACTGTTTAGAGTTACCGTTCGTAGAATGCTTATTACTCGATAACACTTAATTCGTTATTTACGTAGAAACCGACACATATCTTTTCTCTCCGGTTCTGATCTGCCTCCGCCGGAGACAACCAGGTGTCTCTTGCTCGACCGCCACCCCCGTTCTTTCCTTCTAACTACAGCTGCCCTCTTACTTTCACCTCTTGAGGCCTCTTTATTCACACCCCAAACTCCCTTTGTGAATATTTTGTCCATTGTAATTTTTAGTCGCGTTCATGCCATTATTAAGGGTCCGAACAACGCCTTTTCAAATGGAGTCAAGTGTTACCCACTGAGAATTCCAGCTGAGAATCTGCTTTCTTAGTTTTTTTCTAAAACTATTTCATTAAATGCACCTACAATATTGTATCTAACAAAGATACAATATTGCTGCTGTTCCGGAAATTGTGTGCCAGGTGGGTGCCCAAAAACCTGACAAAACGAAACGAAACGCTTAGGAGCAGCATAGATATTCCTGCAGCGTTATAATGATGATAAAGACGAGTTCCTGGACGGGGAAACAACCGTATATGAGTCGTGGATTTCGCACCTTACCCAGGAAATCAAGCAGCAGTCACTGCATTTTCAGATGTTCGACTAGGAGCTGTGTATCACCACCATACAGTGCTGATCTTGCTCCCAGCAATTTCTATTTTTCTTCCATCTCAAGAAATTCCTCTCCTCCCTATAACGTTTCGACAACGACGAAGAGCTCAAGACGACTGTCATACGGTGATTCAATTCAATTCATAGGTGGCGGAATTCTATGACATAGGAATACAAAAGTTGAGCCCACCGTATGACAAGTATAGCAGTTCCTTTGGTGACTATATCATGTCGAAAAATAGCTCAAACATTGCTGTAGCTCTTGCCAATAAAGCTGCTCATGTAACTATGTTGTCTAAGTTAAAAAAAAGGGAAGCTGACTTCCTGGATACACCTTATACTTCGTTCTTAATCTTCCTGTTTTTCTTCTCTCTATGGTTTGACTTCTCTGTAATTCGATGCTAGCTTTGGAAGTCTCTAATTATCCATTTCTTTGTGAGAGTTATTGTTTTCTGCACTATTTCATTCATTAAATGTACACCAAGTTCGGTTTCTGTAATGTTATTATTTATTTAATTTAATCTTGTGCACCAAATTGTTTTCCTCTGAGCTCTCTTTGCACTCTTGTACTTCACTCTCAATCAGTTTTAGTGTTACCATTGTTCTACAACGTTGTTATAAAACCGGTCTGATGTTGTTTTGTAGATCTTAATTGAATCGTTTAATTCATAAACCACCTAAGTGCGCATTTTTCAACTTTCGAAAAAAAAACCTGCTTTGCAGCTTAAGTATAGGTCTAGTCTCCTTCAAATATTTTTTTTACCAAATCAAATACATGGCATTAAAATAATCTATTTTATTTCATTTTATCTTCCTTTAAGTTTATGAGTCACTTAGGTGGATTCTGCAATAAATGAGTGTATCCAAAGTGATTTTATTAAAGTTATTATTGAAATTACGTCAAACCATTATTTTTTACCTGTGTTGGTATAAAAGGTAAGTAATGACACACGTAAGTATAAAAAGAGTGTTTTTATTAGACCTGAATAAAAAATACAAGTAGACTGCAGGCTACAGTAAGTCTATATACAAAGATCTGGCCTTATTCACTTATTCAGCTTCTGGCAACTCCTCGTCAATTGTTGGCCATTGGGTCATAGTGTCACAGAAGACTTCATATCCAACAGTGTATTCCATCAACGTTTTTATATTTTCTTATCTCTTTTTTGTTTCGTTGATTGGGACCTAAAACCAAAAATCTCGCTGTGCAAAACCCGATAAATTTTAAAATTTGTTATAACCTACAAAAATGTTTAGCTAAAAGTAAAATATAAACGTTTAAAATAACCTTGGTAAAATAGAAGTAAGCGTACCTTCCCCAAAGGATAAGCTTTCTCTGTTGGTAGTTCCGGAGGGCTGGCACTTTTTAGCAATGAGGAGGTAGATGCTATTCCTCCAAAGAATATGCTTGCTACCACTTTTCCCGCCGTATCCTTGTAGTAGAGAAACTGCTTGTACTTGGACACTTTGGATGGCTGCTTATTTATTTTATTTGGGTACTTCCCTGCCTGATGCTTCGTTCGAGATATTTTAATATAATAAAATATTTTAATATAATATTTTATATAATCATTTTCTTATATGATTTGGACCACCACTTTTTGAAACTGAGAACATCGTGTGATGTAAGGTGACATACAGTAAATCGTCCAGACTTACTAACTTTCAACAGTAGTATAAATCTTGTCCATCTTTCTCAAAAGACGCTTTATGCTTCCAAAATCTCTGTCACATGGGGAAAATGAGTGGCCACATACAGGGTAGTTGTGAATTATTGTCTCAGCGCGTCACAAAACACGCGATGTCATCAAGGCCACCAACCGTCACGAGTGAAATTTACCGCAGAAACAGCCTAAGCGACGGCTCTTGAGGTTTTTCTGAAGTAAACGGATTATTTTCATGACTGAAAATACCATTGCTCATATGAAAAATAGGTTATTTCTGCACTAGAAGATGTATTTACCTTTAAATTGTACAGTACCACCAAAAACACCTTTTTTGATATTTTGTCTCTTAGGTGGTTTCTGAAATAAAGGATTCAATTTTTCTATATCTTCCTCTATTTTTCAATATTCTATGTATTCTTCTCCATTTGTTTTGAAATTTTCCAAATTGAAATGCATATCTCATTGCTTTCGCGGTTTTATTTTACAGCATATGTATTTGGATTATAAAACATATTCTAGGAGTATATTTTATGAGCCTGGTACTTTCCTTAGGATTCACTGTACCTGTTGGTTCTTTTTTAATTTCAATTCTGAACTTCCTACTTAATATTTTTTGTATATATGAAGGCATGCCTGGAAAAACGGGCTAACCCTCAAAATAAAAATTTTTGCGATAAGTGCTGCCATCTGTTGCTGCAACAGAGAGCTACCTTTTCTTGTGTTGGTCTATCCTCCCGCAATCATATAACGCTAAATAGAGAGAGGTGATGTTCTTGCGTTTCGTGATATCCTATTCATATAATGTCAAAAACGGGTTAACCTGTTCATGCTCTGTGCCTGTCAAATAGTGGCACTCATGATAACATATAAACAGGATAACCATTACATTAACCAGGACATTCGAAGGAAAATAATATCTGGCAAACCATCCCTTACTTATGTGACATTTCCTCCAAATTATAATGGTCCAAGACCTATAAATCCTGAAAAATTAAAGGACTTACAGGATCTGATGAATTATATCCCACCAATTTATCATGAGTACTCTTAAATCTGAGACCACAGCTTCTGAGAATATTACTGATAAAGCAATTTTTTTAAAAGCCTGACTACAGCTAAAAAGCCTGTACCTAGTTTCCAAAATGATATAATTATTGAAAAGTGCAATAATCCAAAGTGTACCATGTATAAATATGCCAAAGGACAAACCTATTAGTTTCACCTAAATTGTAAAATGTATATAGAATAAAACTTAAGTAAAAGCTGACAAAGTTTTCCACTTTATTTTCATTATTTTAATTTTATTGTTATTAGATCAGTCATGTTTTGGGTTCTAATAAGGATAACCCTGATAATATATATTGTATTCTTGAGACTCATACTCTCAGAAATGAAATAAAATAATGTTAACAATTTCTTTCAGCCTCATTCACAAAACACTTGTTTTCTCCATTTTTAAAAAATGCTGGTTAACCCGTTTTTCCGGGCATGTCTTCATATTACTATAATTCAGTTAAAGAAGCTATTAACTCTAATTAATTGAAATTTTTTGATTATACTTTTTCGAAAACAGATATTTTGACTTGACTAAGCTTCTGATATCCTTTCATGTGACCAACACCGATTTATTAACCATTCATTAATGTAACGTTCTGCACATGTTAATAATTCCATATTGATTCTACAAGGTCCTGCCGGGGTTGTATCTTTTGGAAAGATAGAGTCAGACTGAAAAATTCAATGCCATAGCCGGGATTTGAACCACGGATCTTCTGGTTGCCGTCCAGACGCTCTAACCCTTGAGCTATATGTCCAACGTGCCGACATGACATTAAATTCTCCAAATGACTCGTGTTTTCCCCGGTAAATCACTTACGAGTTCTCATAAATACATGAGACAATTACCTTAATGGCGACTTACAACGTGTAAGTACTTTAAGGTCCGGGGTTTAGAGTTAACCACTATTATGTCAATTAATGGAAATTAATTGTTCTTTCACACTGGCCGTGTGTAGGCTAAAGTATGGAAAGATAGAATCAGAGTGAAAAATCCAATGCCATACCCGGGTTAACTATAAGTAGTCAACTATAAAGCGCGGAACTTAAAGTACTTACACGTTGTAAGTCGCCATTACAGTAGTTGTCTCGTGTGTTTATGAGAATTCCTAAGTGGTTTACCGGGAAAAACACGATTCAGTTGGAGAATTTAATGTCATGTCGGCACGTTGGCCATAGTAGCTCAAGGATAGAGCGGTTGGACGATAACCACAAGATCCGTGGTTCAAATCCCGGATATGGCATTGAATCTTTCAGTCGGACTATCTTTCCATACTTTAGACTACACACGGCCATTGTGAAAGAACAATTAATTTCCATTTGTATTTTTTTTTTTTTTTTTTTTTTTTTTGCTTGGAATCCATTTTTCCTTGGATATATATTCTATTTACTATATTTCGTTTTCAAACATTTTATATACTTTTGTGACAGTCATTGATTGTAGGCCTTTTTTATTCTCTTTTATTCCTGTTTTACTTCATTATTACATTAAGGCCTCCTCATCATCTACATTTTTAACATTATTTTTATATAGCTTCACGCACTACTTCTTTTATACTTGTTTTCATTTCCTTCTACTTATCATCCACGATATTTTTTGTTTCTTTCAAATAATTTGTTTCTTTCAAATAATATATTGTAATCTATTCTGATATAATAATCTTGCTTTCTGGCTTCAGTAAACATACTTCTAAATCTTTTGCTATTTCTACACTCCAAATGTTTTCGTTATATACATTACTGTATAAAACAAAATGAAGATTTTCAAATTTATCATAAATGTAGCTTTAATTATAGGAGTGACACCAAAGTATTTGAAGAGCATATTTTGTTTTGCAATTCACATTAAAATAGTATACCATTACAGTACTACATTCTACAAAAAGCACTAAATGCTTTAGCCCGCCTCGATAGCGTGGTGGTAGCATGTCTGCCTCACGTTCAAGAGGTCCCGAGTTCGAATCTCGGTCAGGCATATGATTTTTCCGGGGTTTTCCCTTATCCTAAAAGACGAATGTCGGGTAACTCTAAGATCCATGGACGCCGGGTTCATTTGAGCATCATTTCACCCATTCCATTCATCGTCCGATATGAGTTAACGTTGGAAGACGTAAAATTACAAAAAACAAAAAAAAAAAAACAAAAAAAAACACACACTTGCTTTAGTCCTTTCCGTTACTGCTACGTGTTGTTTCCTGTTTCTATATATTGCGGAGTAGTAAATATATCAGATGTATCCAGAATTTGTTCTTATATTATGCTCACGGATGTTCATTTCTAAGGTTATTCTAGTCACATAGCGAAATAATGCATTTTTGCTTCATTTCAATGCATAATTCATAATACTACAAACACTCAGTTGTATTAAAACTACTTTTAAATGTAAACGTACAACATAAATTGTTTAAAATACCACAAATACAAACAGTATTAACGCAAACAAAACGGATCACTTAGTGCTGTTATATTCTCTAATAATGAATATTTTTTTTTTTACAAAAACAACCCTCGTGCAACCTGATCTAATAAGACAATATATAGCAGATTTTTTATTTTGTTTCAGTATATGGAAGTGATAAAAAATTTGTTCAGAGCGTTTATCTTCTAAATATATCTTTATTACGCTCTAAGTAAACATTTTAAAAGAAATAACTAATTTCAAATTATGTGATTTAACTGATTAATGGGTTTAAAACCAAAAGATTACAATTAAATATTTACAACGCAGAAGCTAGTATTAATCCTGATAAATACCAGTGATATATCGTACACATATAATACACAAGAATTGGATGTATTTTTGCGTTGTAATAAAATAGAGTTTTGAAAGCATACATTTGTTTCATAAATCAATGGTCCTAAATTTGGCCGCCCACTGATAAAATCTAGTTTTACTGTATATATCTGTCCGTTCTTGAATGTATAATTGAAGGAAGTATATCCGAGGGCCGTTCAATAAAGAATGATCACATTTTTTTTCTTTTTGACAACGTACGTTTACTCGTCCCCATAATTTTGATGGTCCTTCTCAAAATAGTCTCCCCTGAACGCGATACACTTGTTCCAGCGTTTTTGCCAGTCTTTAAAGAAATGCTGGAAACCATTTTTGAGAGATCCTTCAAAATCGCCTCCGCAGCCTTCACCACCGCTTCTGATCATGGATAATGCCTTCCACAAAGTCGTTTCTTCAAGTTAGTGAATAAAAAGTGTCATATGGGGCTAAATCCGGACTATAGGGAGGGTAAGGGCTGCACTTCACGTGATTTTTGCAAGATATTCAGCAACAACATTGGCAATATGCGGCCGCGCATTATCGTGGTACAGCATCCAGCCAGCTTCATGGAAATGTGGTGTTTTTGGCGCCTGATATGGACTTAAAACGCTTTTAGGACATTTCTGTGGTATTTTCCAGTTACTGGTGTGTGTGCAGGTACAACATGCTGATAAACCATTCCATGAATATCAAAGAATGAGATGACCATAACTTTCCCAACCACTTTTGCTTTTTGGGGGGTTGGTGATGAAGGAGATCTCCACACTGAGCTTTATGTTTGCTCTCAGGATCAATATTTAGTAGCCAAGTTTCATCAACAGTGATTACGTTTGAAAGAAACTCTGGATCTCTCTCTAACATCAACTTTAATTGCATGTTACCTACATTGCAGCGGCAGGCGATACTGAACGTGTCTGAACTTACCTGGTTCTCACAGGTGAGAACCAGAAGTACCAACAATGAAACTACAACGGCGTGTTTGTTTCACATTAAGCAAACAGAATATAACAAGATTTAATTTTAGTGCGAAAGATTATGACCGTAAAAATTATGATCATTTCTTATTGAACAGCCCTCGTACTTCCTTATGACAAGCAATGATTTACCGACAGTTATATTATAATTGGAACCTACCACCTCTGAAATTACTTGTAGGATTTGCTCAGCACTCTGCGCCGCGCCTCAGGCGCTCGGCTAAAACTGCCCCGCCTGCTGCTGTGACAACGAAAGTGGCCTGGTGAGCCACAGACGGTCGTTTTCATGGGTGAATTTAAAGAAGACCTAAGGAACTTGATGATTAACCAAACTGTAGGCTAGGCAATAGCATTTCCAAGCTCCAAGGGCAAGCTACTGATATTATGCATGTTAAGTTGAAAAAACAAACCAAGAGATTACATTGCTTGCATTCATACTATGGCATTGAAGTTTTCAGTCTCGCTCTATTCATTCAAACCTTAGCCTACATACAGCTAGTGTGGAAAAAATGATTATTTCCATCAAGTCATCTGAATAACATAGTGGTTTAACTATGAAGCCTGGGACTTAAGGACTTACAGCGTAGTAAATCGCCACAAAAGGCGTGTCTCATATCATATGAGAACCCCTAGTGGTCTAACGGGAATCATACGAGTCTGTTGCAGAATTTAATGTCATGTGGGCATGTTGGCCCTATTAGCTCAGATGATTAGAGCAACCGCAAGGAGAGTGGGAGATCCGTGGTTCAAATCCCAGCTATGACATTGAATTTTTCAGTCTGGCTCTACTCATTCAATTCTACAAAACGTGTATTATTTTATGCATATATTTTCAGAAATGACCTTATTATAAATATCGTTCTAGTTGAAAGATGATTAGAGTTACACATTAGGCTTTAAGCGATGTTTTAAGAACTGGTCTCTATGAAATGTCTTTTATATTCATTTTTTCTATACAACGTTTTATATAAATGGTGTGCTTTAGAGAGGTTTTCATTTATGATTAGTATATTTTTTCTATTTATGCTGGCTTACCAGTTATGCGAAAATCATTCAGAATAAACAATACTTGAATGTCTATTCCGAGAACTTTAAAGATATGCATTTAAAACTATTTAATAAATGAAGATATTAATCAAAACATTAGAATCCTATTCGAGCAAATCAAATATTTCTAAAATTATTATATTCAAGGTGTAAATTGAAATTAATAGTTTTCTTGAAAATCTTCGTATAGCATCTTTGGAATAATGAACTTCAACATCGTTTGGTATCAAGCAACTTATACTATTTGAGGTACTCTGTTCAGAGAAACAATCATAAACACAAATGCACGGACTGTTTTATAAGAATTACTTTTCTTTTATTTTAGGGACCTAAAATCGTGTATTTCCAGAGAAACATCAGTATCGGTCCTTTAGGTGCTCTGTTCTCTACCTATCTTGCACGATGTAGGGCAAGTAAAAGTCAATCGTGCAAGTTTAACTGTAACACAATCACCAGTTCGGGTTCCGTCGGGGCCACTCCATGACCTTGCACCTGCTGCGACTGGTGGAGAAGGCAGCCCTGGGTTTCCAGGACAACCTCAAAACCACCGTGGTACTCCAGGACGTGGACAGGACCTTCGCCACAACATGGCACCAGGGCTTGCTGTACAAGCTCAAGGAAGCACACCTCCCTTCCCCATACGTCACCCTGATTAGTAGTTTCCTCCGGGATCGAACCTTTAGGGTGCGGGTTGAAGGTAAACTCTCCTCCGTCGGACCCATAGTAGCCGAAGTGCCGGAAGGCAGTGTAGTGTCGCCGTTGCTCTTTGCTGCCACATGTCTGACTTCTCAACATAACCTCACACTGTCCTGTGCCAATATGCTGAAGACATCTTCATCTTGGCACAGAATAAGAACGTCCGTTACTGCCTCCCTTCGCTGCAGCGATCACTTCGGGCCATCGGCACGTGGAGTGAAAAGTGGAAGATGGACATTAGCCCACAGAAGAGCTCTGCCCTTCTGCTGGGCAAGGTGCTTCGCTGGCGCCCGGAAAGAGACTGGCGGTTGAGGCGGAGAAGGATCCCTTGGTTTCGATTGGGTGTCCGACTGCACCAGGGCCTCAGCTTCACTCCACATGTCCGTGAGAAAATCAGCCTCGGCCACGCTGCTTTCAGGCAGTTGTACCCCATATTCCGGTCAAACATACCCACTCGCCTCAAACTGGGGGTGTAACATGCGATCATTCCGCCAGTGATCCTGTATGGATGTGAGGTTTGCGGTTCGGTGATTCGTACCACCATCCGCGGACTGCAAGCCGTTCAGAGCAGGCCATTCAGGATGATCTACGTTACCGAAAGTACGTTTCCATCTCACATCCTACACTCCCATTCTGGCATACATTAAGTTGAGGACATTGTGTTCCACAATCATAACTCACCCCAAACAATTAGGCCAATATGACCACCATGCGCCAAGAAGGAGAAATAGCAATTGCCTCCCTAAGGACACCCTTGGGTGGTGAGTTCAGCCTCTCATCCCCTCACTGCCAAACTCCGTCTGTCCCAGCCATACCAGGGCTGGATTTGACTTTTCGGCTGACCACCGCCGGTCAGCCTGACGTGCCGGCTTCGGGCACTGACCTCCTTTCTGGACGCTCATCCCGCAACCAGAAGCACTAGCAGAGGTTAACCTAGGTCCATGATCTTACAAAGACATAAAAGCTTGAGAACTGACAAAATCTATAAGACCGCACGGGTAAATCCGCTCAGCGGATAGGTAACGTGGCGCTCTGTTCACCGCCTGGAAGCACCCGGACGACTTGTTCTCGCTCATGGCTCAGTCAACTTTCTCAGTATAGGAAAGCTTTCTCCTTAATGGAAACTAAGTATTCTTGGTTCTGGTTTACAGTTGGAATTTTGTTCGGCGATCTTTCAATAAAAGGAGAGAAAACTTACACGTTAAATGTGCTTGAGAGATTGCATTAGGTGTATTATGTAAATTCCTGGGCTTTTATTTGGGATAGGATAGAAGGCATCCGCTCTCACGGAAGGGATTCGGCACTGTGACCAGTGTCGAACTGTTGTACCTATGCCCCATCGCTGGGAAGAAGGATGAGGTGGGAGGAGACAGAGGAAAGACCCAAGGAGTCACCAATTTACAGACCAGTACTACTGGTATCCCACCCTGAAACGGCCCACCAGGTCGGAGGAGGAAGTGTTTATCAGGAGTACATCAGCTTCAACTGCCACGCAGTGCAGAGACACCCGCCAACACTTCTAACTTAAGAGTGTCCACCAGAGGACAAAAGATGCCAAATGATAATTGAGATGACGTGGAGGGACAGAAAATTCAGGGAATGTAATTAGCCTGCCCAGCATTCGCCTGGCGACGCGGGAAAACACCGAAAAACCCAAAGGTCAGGTATGGCGCCACGGTAATCGAACCAGGGCCCCTCGAATGTGGGCCACAACGAAACCAAATGACCCATCTTGTTGGTAGGCGTTTACTTAAAAAGGGCATCATGCAATTTTGTCAAAAGCTTACAAACAAAATTAATTTAATGACTAAATAAATTCGTATTTTCGAATTGTGTAAGTAAACTGTGTTAAACCATTTTCATAACAGTGGGAGCTGTGGTACATCTGTTTTAAATTAAACAACTGAAGGCAAATAAAGTGGATAGTTACGATGACATATTCATACACAAACGTTAATGTAATATAATTGTTGGTCTGTGTTGACGTTTGCAAGTCATATTTATTTTTAGAATTAGCTGTTTGTAAGGACGTTGAATAATGTTGATGATTCGTGGCAGGGGACGTGTATTCTCATGTGATCATAAACCTCAGGTGACATGTGTACCAAGAGTTGTGTACAAGAGTTGTGACTGATGTGATTACAAAGGCAGCTTGATGACATTTCAGACACTGTCGTGCATCTGATGTGCATATTAGCTTCAAAATGCAAACTGTGGGTACATCTGCTTTAGTTAGCATGGCGGTCGAATGGATTGGGAAGCGTGATGACGGGGCGCAGGTGAGA
>CM060951.1:183201189-183288689 GCA_030765055.1 Mantis religiosa
TGGAAATTCATACCAAAACAAGGAATATCTCGAAAATGTGAAGTGCATAGCATACTACTGAGAGGAATCGCTCAGGCTGTTTCGTATTGCATGCTCCGGAGGTCCGCGTTCGATTTCTCTGGCCGGTTTACCTGACCCAAGGGTTTTTCGGGGTTTTCTCGGGTAGCCAGGCCAATGTTGGGTAGGTTAATGACATCTTCTGAATTTCCTGTGCCTGTACTTCCATCCATTATCATTTCTCATCATCTCTCATCTGGTGGTTACTTTCAGGGTAGAAGTGTCGGCAGGTGTCTCGGCGGTTCATGGCAAGATGATGTGCTCTGAGTAGAACTTCCTCGTCCGATAGGACGGTTTCGGGTCTCCGAATTTGGTGTGATGGGGCCGTTTCCGGACCACAGTAGGGGGATGCCGGTTGTACTGGCCTGCCAGGGAGTTCAAAACTGCAAAAGTGTAGTGAACCTGACCTCTACACTGTCATGGCTCCTTAGGAAGGCTGGCCTCTGTCTCCTCTCGCCTCATCCTTCCTCCACTTAAGAGTATAGGTGCATAGGTGCAACAGACCAAGTTTGCACCTCCACGCTGAAAACCCTACACAGCGTAGTCCAGTACACAGCATATTTATGTCCTAAGAGTTATGTTCCGTTTTAACGAGATTTTTTTTGTAAGTGAGGTTCTGTCTATATATATATATATATATATATATATATATATATATATATATATATATACACGTTTTAACAGCTAACCAAAAGCCATCCAGTGTAAAGAGGCACTTCTCATTAAAATATTTAACACGTATGGCATTTTAGTCAAAAGCAGGCATTTTTGAAAAATATTACGGAAGCTTTTTGAAAGTCTCAGTATCACATCCTTCAAAGATTTTGAAGCTAAATACCAAGTTTGGTATTTAAGTGACCTTCCGTTTTGACTTATGTGGTCTATACATATACGTACCTAACACAAATACATATATATATATACACATAAGACATTTTAAAAATAGTCTAAATTCAAGGGACTTCAAATCATGTATTTCGAATGAAATCTGGGTATCAAATTTTTTCTTGGAAATGCAAATTTTAAGCTGTCTATTATCTACTAGCAAAGTATGATATGATATATTTATTATGCATATTCCAAAATTTTACAATTGACAACTTTGGCTACATTCATTTTTCTTTACCTTGTTGCTACCTTGGCTTACATGACACCCTGGTCTTCTGCTCTGCCAGGTAGCTCTTAATCTCCGTGACTCCTTGTTACTTAATTAGTCCTATTCTTCCCCCTCACCTTCCTTTCTTATATTCTTTACATTTCTGGCCCATTTTTCCTTTACTTTCTGCAAGAACTCACCAATACTTCTTACCTTCTTTTCCTCCCAGCTCGTTAACAGTTTTATAGCTACTACCCTCTTCTCTACTTTCTCCCATTTTTCTTCCCAAACCTTTTTTTCTCCATATTTCAACCTCCTCGCATTCTGTTACATAGTGTTCTATGCTTTCTTTCCCCCCACACAATTCACAAATTCCCTTTTCCCTATCTCTTATCCCTCTTAGAAATATTATTCCTGTTCTCATCCATGCTAACCCTTCGCTCTCTTGCCTATTGCAGTAATCTACATATGCTTCTCGTCTCCAATTTCCTTTTATTTGCTTGTAAAGTTGTAATGATTTCATATTTTCTAGACTTCCCCATATTCTATGTCTTTCTATATCTTCTATTCTGCATTTTATTAATTCACACACATCGCATGTATTCCTTACCTCTAATCTCCATATATATCTCATTCCTATTTTTTCCATAATTCCTCCTATCTCTGTCCACCAATTATTTGAGTTCTCTAATCTTTTTTGCTATCTCGTGCATAATTTCATAATTTCGCCTTCTTCTTTGGCCAAACACTTATAATAAAATGTTATTATTCTTTCCCTTATTATTCCATTTATTCTTGTCTTTCCTAGTTCTACTATCGCTACTTCCTTAGGTGCTGATCTCGGTAAGGTAAATAAAAGTAATTACATAATCTACATCAATATCAGGAGCTTTTAAGTAACACTCAGTTTTCTGTTTAATTTATTATAAAGCTGATGTTACTATTTGTTCATGATTCCGATGTATTAAAACAACATTCAAACCAAAAGTCTCTGTTAATATATTCATTATCTGTAATATAAATTTACTGTAAATATTAGACCAGTTTTACGCTCCTTCGCTGATACCTTTTCGTTCCATTCTCTTCAATTTAATTTCAGCTGCAGTTGTGCCTATATTTACGTTAACGTTTTATGACGATGTTATCTAATTAGATAATCCCTGATAACATCATCGTTATATCAACACCATTCCGCTAATTTCCACAACCATTGTCATTATCATAATCAGTGTTATTGTTATTGGTACTGATGTCATTACCGATAGGGGTCTGTTGTTAATGAATAAACAGCAACATGTCGCCGATGTTAGAATCTATCCATCCATCACAAACAAAATACGAGACGGCAACGTTTTTAAATCGCCGGGATTACACAATTTTTCTCGGAGTAAGGCGTAGCGCTTCCATCGAGCGCTTCAGGGATACAGGAGAACAAATTAATACAGAATCTGAAGAAGATAGATGATTTCGACATTTCTTTATGTCATCACCATCATCATGCTCCGGTTTCATATTCTTAACCTCAAAGTTTACTAACCAAATCAACAGAGCATAATGTTAAACGAAAGGACATAAGTAACTACAACACAGTATTGCATGTAGGCCTTAGCGCTTTCAGCGGGTCTTCTAAGAGAAAAATGTGAAGGACTTTTTGTAATTTATATGCTCCAACGTTAAGCCATATAGGACGATGAATGAAATTTGTGAAATGTCGCTCAAATGAGCCCAGGGTTCTTAGAGCTTAAGAGTAAACCAAAATTAGTCTTTCGAAACCCCCGGAATTAACTGTATCCAAATAGAATTTTAAATATGAAATATTTAATATTTAATTTATTTATACCATATTTTTATTTCACCGTTGGAATGAAGAGTTTCTGAGTTTAAAAATAAATATATTCAGGCAAATAAAAAACTTATTATGTAAAATGATAATTTTACAACCTAAGAGCGATACATTTGCCATGTCAAAGGCTTTTGGGTTAGATTTTATTGAATGTATTTACCTGTTAACCCGAAATAATATATATATATATATATATATATATATACATCAAGTAGAAAATTTGGTATTTTCTCGAGTTTCCGATTCTGATTTATGAAGTTGAGAGACACTGATGAATTGCCAGAGACAGAAACAAAGAAAATTGACTCCATAACATACGTTGCAGAAAGAATTTACGGGAAATACCGGTTATGAGTTTTTGGGTGGACTACAATTTATCTAACGTAGAATAGTTATACAATTTATTAAGTTATCAGAAATATGTATACATATCACAGAATGAATAATTATTTGCAGGAAGCGAATCCCCAAGAAAACAAGATTGTGTATACAGGGATGTTGTCATTCATCCGTTAAGTTATAATACCTGAAATAAGGCGTAGCGTGGAAATGAGATGTAATTACAAATTTCTCTTGCCAGAAAGCGCTTTAATATAAATGGGAGGAAGCAGCGTTCAAATTAGTTAGTGCACTGGAGATCGTCCCTCACATTACACGATTTTCTCGACTGGGAAAATCAGAATACTTTTCGTAGTCTCAGAAATAGAACTGTTTAATTTAGAATACTTCCGAGAAAATCACTGTTCACCACTTGCAACTACAAATACTACACTAGGCACTAATGTTGTTTGACTGCCCGACGAAGTTCGAACAGGGGATTTATCACCTCGACCTAGAGATCCGTTCCTTCTATGTTGGTTACTTAATTACAGTGTATAACTATTTTCCAGTGCAGTGTAACATGATTTGATATTACGTTTACTTTAGTTTTTCCAGTTACATAAATTTAAAAATTGTTAATTTTAACAAAAATGCGTCTAACGACTTTGAATGGAAGAGATTTACTAAAGTGCTTGGTTTTCAGAATACCCTACAAAGTTGTACAAACCGCTGGTGCTTTTCTGTAACTAGTTGTGAAGAATGTTAAAAATGGGGTAACTGCCTTTTATTAATAATAATATGTTCTGATAAGATACAGTTTCAAGACCATGTAGCCTCTCAGAATAACCGCCATTAAGCTCAGGAATCCCAGGTTAATGCATAAACCTCCAATACATGACAAGAGGAGTGTATAAATTGCTTAAAACTAACAGTAGTGTATAATAGAGTGAATGCTTTTTTCATAAATTGTCGTAAATTTATAAGATTACTGTAATTTATTGCTCATATAATTCTTTTAACATTTACCAATATTGAAAGTTAATCTGAAGAATTCTAGAAAGAATTTCTTAGTCCTAAAAGAATGCTATCAGGAGGGGATATTTTTATACATTTCGTAAAAAATATCCGCTAATTTTCACTGTAATGTTAACTAAAGCCATGTACACGTTAGTTATTTCAATTGCAAAACACTTTATCGAATTTCCGAGAGAATTAACTCCTGCTCTTGTGGTCAGATTTGTTCCATAACAGAAAATCTCCTAGATAAAAGCAAAGTATATTTGCCTCTCTATCATCAAAGAATCGGAAAATACTTTAAATAAATAATAAATATATAAATAAATCAACAAATAGATAAATAAATAAGAAATAAATATTTTGTTTGGTGACGACGCTATCAATTTCCAGAATCATTAAGTGCCACCACTGTTAACAGCCGATTTACATGCCAGCAGATCTGCTGACAAGGGGCTGTCGCTTTAAAAAGCGCTTTCTGGGGCCAATTTGAACCTTGGACCTTGGGATCAGTACGCCAGAGCCTAACCAATTGAACCAACTAGACCGTCTGTTAAATTCTTCTGAATTAATATCTAAAACATGCAGTTTAACAAATAAAATGAGGTGCAATTTGTTTAAATTTGCTTGGTAAAGCATCACAGTTTACCCCGTATCTTAGAATATACATGCGTTTATTCATGCTGCTTAATAGAATATGTCAATACACTCCATCATATTGGTTAATTTATTCAAAATGAAGAATTTAAAATAGCACTGAGTGAACATTTCGGTTGGTTGTGTACAATTTATTCACAGAATGTACCATTCCAAAGGAAAATTCCGATCGTCAGTTTAGCGTTTGATATCTGAACCGATATTGAATGGGAAAGCGGCAGTAAACCGAAAATAATTCCAGGATTTGCAAGACAAGAAAGGAAAAGACGTTACATTCTCCCGCTTTTGTAGAAATGGTCTCTGGAGCTACCGTTGACATCACTTCTGTATCTGCAGTGAAGGAGAAAGATGCTTGATGTTGTGAAAGGAATGAATTTCTATAAAGATCAAATGTCCGTTTGATATTCATAGTTGGGTTGCCAGGTATAATCAACCTCCCAGTTTTATTTCTCCTATGTTATTTAAGAATTTTTAGTTCGAGCACAGTAAATATAGTTCTCTGTGGAGTTCAGTTTATACCAGTCAATGTATTAGAGTTCTAAGGAAGCAATTTTGGCTTCATTTTTAGATTCATGACAGGATTTTTATTAACTTTTTGTAAATATACATACAAAAATTAGTAGCAACACTTCAGCGGTAAATTATGTAAGTCGATAGCAATGAAAAATAAAAGCATTTAGTGTTTGTTAGCTGTGAATTTGAACATGTTTATTAAATACAAACAAAGATGCTTCATTAAAATTCACGTTGCAAGAGTTGTGAAAGCTGACAATGCCATACAGAATTATTGGAAGCTTGTGGTAGACAGACTTTACCATATCAAATTGGTGGCGGTACATTGATTCACCACGGCCGAAAAGTATCGACAAGAACCGGATCCACTTGACGTCATGTTCGCTGTTGCTTATGATTTTGACGGTGTTCTTATCATTCATTTGTTACTCAAGGAAATCGTGTGAATGTTGCATATTACATTGACTTTATGGAACACCATTTACGACCAGCTGTGTGTCGTAAATGTCCAAATCTCCTGAATTCTCATCCCATTGTGTTACATGATGGTGCTCGCTCTTAAGTGTCTGCCCCTGGTGTTAATTTACTTCGCAGAGGGAACTGGGAATTCTGGAGCATCCTCCATACTCCTCAGAAATGAGTCCACGTGATTTATATCTTTTTGCCAAAATGAAGTTATCACTTAGAGGAGACAGACAGGCAATTATAGCAGCAGTAGAGCAATTTCTTCGAATATTAGAACAACAAGACGCTATGATTGTCATCCGTTGACTCCCTGATGTGTAGAGGCGATTTCTCCGTGTTGGAGGAGATTACTTTGAAGCTAATATTACATATATGGATGTATGAGACAAACATGGCCATTTGTAATTTATTGTAAGTTTATAACAAAGCAGGCCATGTAGATGATGCAACGAATGCTTTGGTTTATTGGAATTCCAAGTTGTGATGTAGGACCAATCAAAATTGAGTATTAGAGTAACCTAGCAGCAAAACAAAGTAAAGAACCAATGATTTTATTCCTAAATTTTTTCTGGGTTGGACTCTTGAAGAGAGCAGACGTTTTTTTGCTGAAAAGGCTTCTTGCAATTTTGAGAACTGTTTGAAGTTTACTATTTCTGAACTTTTATCAAAAGTTTAGAATATACAACGAAAATGCTACGCGACATTAATTAACTTTAATAAAAAGCCGTTGCATCATTGATAGATTAAAACAAATGAGAAACTTAATATAATCTAAAAAGTCGTACATTTAAAAACATAAAGATGACGAGTGAAATAAAAAGAAGAGAAGATTGAAAAGGATGTTAATCATTCATTTCTAGATGAGCAAAAAGTAAAGTCATTTTTGTATCGATACCACGGCTGAGGTATTTTCAAATCTCATCGCTCACCGAAGCTGCCGGAGAGAATATTAATAGGAATCTTCGAGAACATCTCCTTCACGGCTTTTAGACGAAAGGTTCATCGCTCCCATATCAAGGTAGGGATTGGCTTCAACACCAGTCGCCACGCCGAGGGAAGCGAGAAACCTCTCGCGCGTGTGGCGCGTAGACCTCACCACGGGTGTGCTGCCGCATGGTGTGGCATAAAACTAACCATCACCAAGCAGAACCGCTCCAACTTCTAAGCACATCAATAATGTAACTGCTCCAGAAATGTTTTATTTGTGGTTTATAATTAATGTTAATTATTGCTGTTGGTTCATTTGTTCAAATGTTGCCACTTACTAAAATAGGTATTTATTACTATTATTATTGTTATAGGTTAATTATAACAGATTTAAACCAGGTAGAAGTTCTGGCGGGAATCATAAGCAACAATCTGAATTTTAGTTATCAGTAACGTCACATACAAAATTAAATATACAACTTCCAATAAAGTGGGCAATGACTGGATACTTGTCCCTTGAACTGTTACCATTGCTGCAGTGAAAGCGCGCTGAAGGAGTGCGCTGCAGTTTTACTAAAACCCTCTCCAAGCACTTCTGAGTGTAACCTGAGGTCAGCACTCTAAAACATATATGTTGTAAGAGGAGCAATCTTTACACATTTCTGAATATTTCATTGCGTTGTATTGAGTGAAGAAAATAAATTAAGATTACTTGCATTGCACACATTTTTGAGAGTAATTTGTTAATTAATTATACATGACACACCGTAGCAGTATTATCGAATATTCATTTCAGCTTACTCTCAGCTGGCTGTGTTTACTATACAAGAAAATGCATTGTAGTGCTCTTTGGAGATACCGTTCTCCACTCTGATCACAAAGCTCGTGGTCGTTAGACTTACCGGGCTTCTATAGATTTACACACTGGGCAGTGATAACGCCTAAATAAACTCAGGCAAACGCCTGAGAGATAGGCAAGGGTGTAGACTTGACCTCCATAGTTACATCGTCCAGTACCATAATACATGCAAGTCCATTAGTTCTCAACATTAAAATGCTATTATGGGCTATTTCAAAGGGTATGCGTTCTCCGTATCTCTGTTACATATTTTATGAGTTACTATCGACCTCCTTGCTTCCAAAAGCTCTTCACAGCACAAAGCTGCTTATCCCTCAACTTATGCATTGCCTGGTAGAGCTCTATAATGGAATTTAAATATAGAAATTTTTTAACTTTGTAGTTTAAAACCCAGATAGAATTATCTTATCAAAGACAAAACAAGTTTTGTCAAGACAAAGTGGTATTATTATTAAATATTATCATTATTACTCTCATTTTTTCTCTATGTTTTATCACAAACGAATCTGTAATTATTATTCTTTTTTCAGCTGTTATGTCTTCTGTATTGGTTGGACTACAGAGGGCAATTTACTGCCCAGAGGACACATCGTTACATGATGACATAATTTTTGTTTAGCATATTGAGCTTTGTAGCGATGCAGAAAAAATAAGACCTGAGGACACTCTTTGCATGTGAATTATAATGGATAAAACTTGGACTAATATACGGCAGACTTCGCAATATTTTACCTTTTAAAACTTATTCACCTGCAAATTTTTCATGACCGCACCTCTTTCTCAACCCTCGTCTCTCTCTCTCCCTCCTTCTAGTGCAAAGATAGCTGCCGAAAATTACAAATCGAGGTGAAAAAACTGAGAGTTAATTGGTAATTGTCCTTCTATGAAAATTTCAACAATCGAAATGGTAAGTATACTCGTACAGGTGGAAAAAATCGTCAGTAATTTAGAAAATTTCAGAAACTCTATTGGTTAATGGGTCTTTATTTTCCAAACTCTGGTATTATAAGTTGATAAAAATTGAGAATCAATTGCGTCTCTTGCTTTTAAATTGCTGTAACTAAGCTAATATGCTATTTCAGTTGTAAAATAACATTTTTGAGGAGTCATTCTTCAGAATGTTAAAGAAAAATATGTCCAAAATTTTAGTTTTCCCAAGATGCAAACTTTCTGCACCTATAATCTAAATCTTAATTTCCAATAAGCATGAAGGTAAACTCTTTAACAACAATTAAAATGTGTAGTGCATAAATGACACTTTATTTATGAGTGAGAGCATATTCTGTTCCAGAAGAAAGCTTTCTGGAAGTTAAATCGCATATGCTTTGAAAAGATTCAAAGTGAATGCAGCGCCCAATTCCTAACGGATAAATTGTATTGAATATGTTGCATTTAGGCTAACGTTGTCAAACAACAATTCTGTAAAACTCTCGTATAATGGTTTGAACTCAATGCTTTAGAAGTGCCAGATATCAAGCTGTAAATTTTATTCCCTTATTCCGCTTGCGTTAGCCAAATGGATTTACGTTTATTCAAATTAGAAATAAATTTAGAGAATAAACTAATGAGGTACACTATGGAAGGTGAATAAAAATTAAGGCTGGCTAATACAAAAGCTGTTTTCTGATTAAAGCTCTCATTGCATAATTTAAACAATAAGCTGCTTATTACTTAATTACTCTAGTGCTTGAAGTTCAAATACTATTAATTTAGAATTATATAACCTCAAAACCAGACCACTAATCCTATTACAGGTTAGCTGCAGATCAAATCACATCAGATTCGCTTTACTAGAAGCAAAACTTTATAATAACATTTAAATTCTCGCATCACGTATATAATTACTCTAGCATACTTGACAGTCAGAAGTTTATAGCAGAAAATAAAATGTTTCTATGATTATACACTCAATGCGAAAGTTTACTTAAAATTTACAAAGTCGATCGTGCAATTTAGGTTAATTATGTAGTTATTGCTTGACACATAAAAATAAAAACCCCTAACACTGCGGTATATATATAAAAATTCTTTCAGTAAAAGTAAATAAAAAATAACCTAAAATAAAGTAAAATAAAATATCTAATAGCCCTGTTTCTGGAATATATACCAGGCCTTATTATTGTGACTTTGTGGGTTCGTAGAATTAAAAGGCCGAGTGGCAGAAATTAAAAATCTCTTTTATTTTCGTAGAAATACTCTTATAGATTAGAGCAGCATTAAGTTACGTACACCATCAGTCTACCAATGTCGATCACAATAACAAACAGTGACAGCAGATTACATCCTTAGCTCTCGTTACAACAACACAGCTGGCTGTCTCTCATTTCATAACACTGTTTCACAACTAACTCTTTGCGAGCCGTCATGTCCTTAAATACCTATTTCGTAAATTCGAGATATTTCTGTACCAAACAGGAATCGAATGTTCTATCACCTTCCAGAAGCGTAACCCTATAGGTGCCGGCAGGTCTTTTATCTCGCGCTATCATTATTTCTTCCGGCACACTCCTTATTACCACACTGTTTGCCTATCAGTTCCTTTGTGTACGCAAGCCGCCTTATCGCGATCGGGTTCGTGACATTATGCAAACTTCATTTTTAAATTTATTAACTTCTGAATCAGATTTCACAAAACAATTCACAAATTTTGCAGATAAAATCTACTTTCTACCTTAACGAACTAACTAAACCTAATGATTACTGGATTACAGTAACCTTACAAATCTATTTATCTAAACTATCTAAAACAGTCTTTTTTCTACTTCTACTCCAACAATATAAATCAAATATGCATTTCTACTACAGCTTTAATTCTTATAACAAGCTACGAAGGACTGTTTCCTACAGCTCTAAAATTTCCTCTTCTGCAACTGGTATCCAAAGCTTCCTCCTACTGGTATCCATCTCCTAAAGGAACTGCAATCAGTAGATGGAGCTGGTTCGTCTGTTCCAGACATCCGGGTAGTCATCTCTCCGCTTCTGCATAATCAGTTGCATCTGTCCGCTCTGATACTCTCCTTATATATCTTCTTCTCCTGGTATTCTCTTTCTGTCTATGGTTTCTGCTCTTCTTTCTGATGTCCATAATTGGTGTCTTCTATTTATCGACTGTGCGTCTTAAATCAGGTCTTCAAGTCTGGTAATCTGCACCTTCAGTTTCTCTTGGGTCTATTTCCCTCCGACGATCCCTTAAATTATATTCTTTTCTCGTAGATTGAAATGTTCTTACATTTATTTCTTGAAATATTTCGTCGTGGGTCATATATTCCTCCAACGCCTTAAGGGATGTTATATGAGACATATTTTCTAAATGCACATAATCTTCTGCATCTCTTAAGATGTTCCATAAACATTTTTCTTGAAGTTTCCTTCGACCGTCTTCTACTAGTTCAGTATATTTATTGGACTCAAAAATAATATGTTCAGGTGAATCTAAACAGTTACATTGCTCGTATAAATCTGAGTTATTCTTTTCTATTCTTTTTAAATATACATTGTATGGGCCATGTCCTGTAACAAAATGAAAAAATCCTTTTCTTGGTTTTATATGTTCCAATTTTAGCCTCTCTAATTTCCGGAATTAAATCATGTACTCTTCTTCCTAAGTGTCCATTATCCCACTCTTCTTGCCATTCTTGTACTAAATAATGTTTCACTTCTTTCTTAGTATTGCATTTTTTCTCATAATTTTACAAAAATTCCCATTTCTTCCTTCTTTAGCCAATAAGTTGCACCCCTTAATCTAATGATATAGTCTATAGGCCAAGTTCCCGCTACTATTAGTAGGGCCAAAGTAGATGTCTTTTTTGTAGCTCCGGTGCTGCGAAGTTGTATTTGTCTCTGGGTTTTTCGGATTAAATTTGAGCAGGATTTGACCCTTAAACTCTGGCCCATGTGCTTGCGCCATATCCTATTGTACCTATTACAAAACTCATATGATATGTCCTTGTTGCTGTAAAAGGTATTGTATAGCCCTTCTGTGCAATTGACGCTAATTTCATAATGGCATTTACTGTATTTTCTCTTACGTACTTCATATGGCTGTTTAAAGTAATTTTCCATCTAATTCTATGCCTAAATTCTTAAACGTTTCGTGTCTTCCTTTTAGTAAAGCTACAATAACTTAGCATACAAAATTAAATAAAGCAGAAAAGTAACATAGTGGTGCAATAAACCGAGCGAACAGGGTCAGCCGCACGGTCACTGCACTCTTCTAGTGACATTATTACAAAGCAATGAGAAAGAAACACTGTTGTAACAGCAACAATGAATATAACAAGTCTATCTGTACGGAATTCACATGCATTAATGTTTGGAGTGCTAACAGAGTTGTTCGTTGTTTTCAAATAGAAAAGCTCAAATTCCAATTTGATTTTCATTGTATTTACCTTCCCTTTTTAGTTATAATGAAAGGTTTCTAAATATTTTAATTAGTTAAACACACAATAAAAACCCATGTCTATAGATTTTATAATCAACTGCTTAAACTGTTGTCTACAATTTAGGATCAAATTTCTGCAGAAGTTGAAGTATAATGTGGCATTTGACATAAGTTAAATAATAGCTTTGAATATAGGTTTCTAAGCCAGTGTTTATACATTTATCGTCGTTTAAACTTGGCACCTGATGCAAGTTGAGGCATTGGCACGTAAATCTGCCCTTTTCATGGCATCAACATAAACTTCGACATTTCACACTCAGTTATCCCTGAAGTGGCAATTTTTTCTTATCGAAGTTGGATCTCCCCTAAAAGGTGCAGACAAAGCAAATTATTTTCGTCAGCATATTCGCGGGAAGGGTGCATGTGCGTGACTAGCCTCAAGGAGCCTTTGATTAACCGGAACACGGCAAGTCAATACGTTCCTTCAGGCTCGGACAGATCAGCTTCCCTCGTGACGCCTGTAGCAGATCACATGTCTTTCTCATTTCATTCCCATTGTGAAGTGAATAGGAAATCATGCATAATTCTGTAATTCCACTACTGTTACGTAGCCAAAAACTATACTTCAGCTACTAGTATACTAATTTTCCTTTGGAACACTGTTATGTCCGGTTCATATTCGTATCCCCATCTTTTGCTTACCTACTTCCTTTCCTATATTTGAAATATCACTTTATAGCATTATTGAAGAATTATCATCCCTCAGTTATTTTTCAAGTGAAAGTCTCCCAAAGAGGTTAAAGGATTATTATTAAAATAAAGCATTGGCCTATTCTTCAACAAACTATTATTAAAATGTGTATTATTCTTTCTAACTTATGGTTGCATATATGCTTTATTGCTCATTTTACATTGCTATAAAGGGCTACTACGAAGAATTATCTCCTTTATCTTTTATGATTGTAATTTTAGAAGGATGTGAAGTATCTATGGAACGTCTAGCTAGAATAACGTCCCCAAATCCCTTTTCCTGATCTTGGAAACACTGCATAGCCTATGCTTGGCGGAAGAAACTTCATTAATAATAATCTAGCTATTAAATTAGCTTAAGTTTGAATCCCTGTGCACTCTACATAGTTTCATATTTATTCAAATACATAATAGCTATATAACTTCTACATTATGCACAAACAACATCTCTATCAAACAAAATTATTCTACCCCGTCTATGGAAAATAAATATACCTGCAAACATTGAGAAACATTATCCTGTCAGTATACATGTATACATATATAACACATCGGTTCACTAATTTCTAATACCAGTAGTTCTTCACCTTTCTGCAATTTTAGCACGAGTTGCTACTCAACTTGATTGCAACATACGTATCAAGGAGTTAAAGCAAAACTTTAATCCTTGGAAGTTATTAGAACGATATATATATATAGTATAGAGAAATTTCAGTTTATAGATATATAAACTTAGTGTAGAGTCTCAGAGGCTTAGACATTACGACTAGTAAATCTGCATTGTTTAATAAATAGCAAATAAAGAAACAAATGTCATTTTCTGAAACGTATCTTTTGTTTGCTGATGCTACTTCACGGTTATCCTAGGCATATTATTTGAAACAAACTCTCCTTTGTTTTCATGCTCTACGGAATGAAGCAGCTATTTATATTTCTATGACATGCTTAGAGATTCTGAGCCTTATTCTTAAGTATACTATTATATTTAAATCTCTAATTGCTGATCAGGTAAACAGTTATTATATTATTCAGTCCTTTAACAATTTGTTTCATACCTCCATATATAGAGAGCCTTTGGCTTTTTAAAAGTGAAACAATTATTAAATGGGTGAGAGATTTGAACTGCACAGTGGGGCTCAGGTACAGTTGTGGAAAGGGAGAGGAAATTAGGAAATAAGGACCATGTGGTCAACACCAATTCTGACAAAGGTTTGTCCTCCACTTCTTTCGTCAAATATGCAGTACGTCTGACTAAATACGCTTAACTGCAAAAAGTGCTACAGCTCTTGCCTTTCAGGCATCACAGATTGCCAAACACCTTATTTAACATGACAATACCTATACTTCAGTCACACCGAGAAATTGGGCAGTGTTCCAGTCTATTTGGAAACTAAAATTATTCTGTATATAAAGTAGTCCCTCCGAGAAAATGTCTGGAGCCCCCAAATCTCCTGACCAAACCTCACCGGATTATTTCTTACGGGGGTATCTAAAAAATAGAGTGTACAAGAATAGGCCACGGACATTTGACGTTCTCAAGGAATCCATTCGAACCAAAATATGTAACATTGGCGAGGATACTCTCCGTAAAACTTCAGAGAATATGGTGAGACGAGTGCAAACATGTATAGATGCTGGTGGAGGACACTTCCAACATTTTGTCTGAGATATAAATAGTGTAATGTAATCTCCCAATTGCGTACTATGCACTCCAAAAGTTGCACATGCGTTCTATTTATTGTTGGTTCAAACGTTATGCCATATTGAAATGGTTCAAGTTTATATGGATCACACTATGTTTATTGTAATGTTATTCACACTTAACCAACATAAATTCTTATAATGTTCTACTTTTAATTTTTTATTGTTGTAGCCTCAAGGTTGCTTACGTTTGCCTCACAGTTCTCTTTTGCTCACAGCCCTCTTTAGGTTCTTTTGCATGCCGTAAATCTGACTAGGGACCATCAGCTTTACGTTCCTTCCAATGGAAGCTATGCTAAGGACTTTTACGTCCAAAAAGTCATCCCTTCCTCAGGGTTTCAACTCGTGACCTTAGTATCCAGAGATTAGCAAGGAGGACGCTATATAAATTTGATAACAAGATAGCTGATTTTATTATAAAATTGGATGCTATTTTCTGAAATTGTTTTTGTTGCATAATAATAAGTTATCTATATATATTACCACAATTTCTTTGTGAACATTTTAGACTGAATGCACTTTGAGTTTAATTTCATCGTAAACTGACTCCTAGACTTGGCATTAAACACACCTTCTGCTGTATTTGCAAGAAAAATAAAATAATAAATAGAAATTAAATTCAAGCGATGTTCTTTAATAGTTTGACTTTCAAGTGGCCTCCTATTGTTTCTTTTGAGATCACAAAAACAGTACATTATAGCAAAACATCTGTACTAGAAACACATGTTTTTAGTATATATGCAACTGTTAACATTACTCCAGACAACGAAGCGGTAGTCATGAAGAACTATGTGGCACAATGCGAACCAACAATAAGTATGATAGAACCAAAACACAAACCACGCTGGTCCCCAAATAAACCACTGAGTTAAATCCGTTTGTGGAAATCAATCACTGACTTTCCACTGTGGTGGAAGGCTTATCGCTGATCCAATAGATAATTCTGAGTATGAAAGCGTATGTAGACAGTCGCATATCGATATGAATCATAGTTGTAAAACTAGAGTGTGTTCTGAAACAAAATACCTATGTCAGTTCACTCAGAAATTGTACCCTAGAACCAACACATTGCACCTGAAAGTTTTCTGGAGGTGGTTACGTGATGGATTCATAGCAATATTGCTTAGTTTAATAAATGTCTTGTTTAAATTTATAAATTTTGTTTCACAATATTAGAAAAGCTACTTATTCAGAATTGTGTGCCTTTCCAACACTTTTATTCTGAACAAACATAAGCAACCCCATATTTACGAATTGAATTAGTTCAATGAATATGAGGAGGTTTTGCAGTAGATAACGCAACATTAAATCGATTCTCTACATTCCAGTTTGCATTACCTTTTTATTCCACAAGCTGGTGTGCACAGGTCACCCATAATCATAAGAACATCGGAGGATATTCAAGAAAAGTTATGGATATACATTTCATGAAAATATCTTAAGCTTAGCTCTGTATTTTAATAAAAGTCCTTAGATATACTATTGAGGAAAATTTTAGGGCCGTATGCATGTAAGGTGCTGAAATTGAATATCGTTTGGCATTTCTGAGTTATGTTGTTTACAAAGAGATTCCACCAACACTGCTGCATATGGGGGTGGTTACACAAACCACTATACTAGGGTTATATTTACCTCTAACCTAACAGAAATGATTTCTCTTAATTGGACCCAGAGGCTCAACGCGCTACGTTTTAACTTACATGAAGATCGCTCTCGAAATCTAACGTTGTTGCAACGCGTCTAGAACATTCATACTTATGCCCTGAGTAAAATGTGGTATGTGGCGCAGATTAAGCAGTTCGCCCAACGTTTTGAGACTCTGCTGGGATACTTCCCGTGGTCGGGGAAACCATATCGAGTTGCCCGCCCGCAATTGCGTCTTCCTGTAAAGAAAGGTGGTTGTTGTCTAGTGGATGTTGACAACAAGTGTCTTGCGTTGTTGGGAAAGACAGGATTGTCCCCGTTACATGGCTGTGAGTCCCCGATTGACAAGACGCTTTGGTATGACCAGTTACACACCGTGAAGAGACCGACACAGGAATTTCAACGTTTGGCCGCCAAGCTTCGTGCTCTTGAAAATTCCGGGGAGCCGCTGGAGAAGTTTCTCACTACCAAGAACCTCTAGCGTCACTTGATGGAGCCAGGTACTCAACGACCTAATGCGGAAACAAAATACAGCCGGGGTTGGATAAGTATTTGGGCCAATGCAACCAACTGTAACCTTCCGTCGATCTGGAGAGAAACTGTTTATGAGGTTGCTAATGAAACGGTTCCAACTGCACAGAAGATGTGGCGTCACGGGAGAGTAAATTCGAAGATCTGTGGCATATGTGTGGAAGATGAAACACTTGAGCATCACCTGTACAACTGTCAGCGAGCTGACTTGATTTGGACATCCCTCCGAGACACTTTACATAAACTTCGTCCAGACGAATGCTTACGTTTGGTACCACAATTGGTAAAACTGTAATTTCGCTTCAAAGACACGAAATTTCCTAATTTTGCAGTATGGTTAGTTGTTGACACACTACATTGGCTGATGAAAGTACGGCGAGGAGATACTGCGCTGGGAAAGCACTTACGTACATTTTTAAAGGAGCAGAGATGGACCTACATACGAAAGAAAACCTTGCGTTCTCTGGAGCCATACATTTACCACTTGGAACAAATGCAAATCTAATAACCATTTAAGCAAATAGAGCCCTTCATACTGTCCCAAAGAAAAAGCCAATAAAACCAGAAATTTTCTAAACGATTTAACCTGTACCCGTTCCCATCATTAAAAAAATAAATAAAAAAACATAAAAATAAAATAAAAAGCAAATAAAAAAGAAAAAAAAAAGAAAACATAGGATACACTTGTTCAATAGTCTTACTCTCCTTAGGGATATTTAATTATTTTTTTTTGTAACTTACTTCCTCCAATGTTAAGTCATATCGGACGATGAAAGAAATGGATGAAATGATGCTCAAATGAGCCCAGGGTCCATAGAGCTTAGAGGTACCCGAGATTCGTCTTTCAGGATGGGGAAGCCCCGAGGAAGAAACCTTATCCAGGTAACTGGTAACTCACCCTGACCGAGATTCGAACTCAGGACCTCCTGAACGTGAGGCAGACATTCTACCACAACGCTACTGAGGCGGGCATATTTTAAATAACTACTTAGGACACTTATACAAAGATTTGAGTTAAAAAAGAGAAGAGTGTAAAAAGAAGAAGAAGGAAGAAAAAGAAGGCAAAACCATTTGATGTAAAAAAAAACAAGAGAGAGAGAGAGAGAGAGAGAGAGAGAGAGAGAGAGAGAGAGAGAGAGAGAGAGAGAGAGAGAGAGAGAGAGAGAGAGAGAGAGAGAGAGAGAGAGAGAGAGGTACTCGTGTACGCAACATATACATGCAAACATTTTTCCAATAACGTCGTTTTGGATTCAGGTGACCTGAAATCATACATTTTACATAAAATTTCGTTATCGGAGTTTTAGCTGGGGTAAACTTTTCCCCTATACTTAGAACCATAGAAAATAAAAGTAAAATACAAGCACTTTATGGAATGCGTCGACGAAGGATTGCATTGTGCCGTCAAAATCTGCACCACAGAAAATATCCTGAAGTTTGCTTCATGTAGGAATTAACGTGTCAAAAGTATAACTGCCATTTCTTTTTAGAGAAATAAGAGAATATATTCTAAATGTCTGTCAAGATAGAATCACACGAATGAGCCAGTTCTCTATCCTAACTGCAGACCACTTATATTTCTCGTAATCCCAAGATTATTTCGTCTTTTCTGATCAGCCAAATCTCTTGTTTCTATGTCGCTCATCCCTGGAATGTTCCAGAAGCAAAATGTCGACAGAGCTGGGAGATCTTCATTTTGAAATGCAGAGATGGATCCCGGGAATTAACGAGATAAGAGCTAATGAGGCTGCGGATTTAGAGCGCCTGTAGCTTTCATTTGAGAGGCAGAAAGCAATGGAGCGAGTGAATTCTGTAAGGGGTTACGTGAAGGAGATGCCCAAACTGATTGTTCCGCTCCCTGCGAGTTCTGCAATGCTTGAGTAAACATCTGTTCAACTAGCGCGGCGCACGAAAATATTTTTCAGTGTTAGCTTCAAAAGTAACGAAGGCATTTTGCCTTTCTCTCCCTTCTGCCGCGTAGAGGAGCCTTTCTCTTTGTCGTTTATGCTCACACGCTATGATCATACAAGCAGTCGGGGCTGTCCTTAAGGATGTAAGCCAATTCGCACATCACTGTACGAGAATGACAGGCTGTGTTTGAATAAAACATACATATACGCCTAAACTTTTATGAGAATAAAATACTACAGAAACGAGTAACGACGTATCAATTCAGTGACATAGCAAGGAACACCCTTCGCTTGTTTTAACCCCTTGGTAATAAAATGGTGCTAAAATACTTATTTTTTCAGTCCTTCCCTCCTTTTCGCTTGTATTTCCCTATGTAAACCCTCCAACATTTCATTTTATCATAAAAACAAGAAACTAATAAAGTAAGTATTTATTATTATTATTATTATTATTATTATTATTATTATTATTATTATTATTATTATTATTATTATTATTATTATTATTATTATTATTATTATTATTATTATTATTATTATTATTATTATTATTATTATTATTATTATTATTATTATTATTATTATTATTATTATTATTATTATTATTATTATTATTATTATTATTATTATTATTATTATTATTATTATTATTATTATTATTATTATTATTATTATTATTATTATTATTATTATTATTATTATTATTATTATTATTATTATTATTATTATTATTATTATTATTATTATTATTATTATTATTATTATTATTATTATTATTATTATTATTATTATTATTATTATTATTATTATTATTATTATTATTATTATTATTATTATTATTATTATTATTATTATTATTATTATTATTATTATTATTATTATTATTATTATTATTATTATTATTATTATTATTATTATTATTATTATTATTATTATTATTATTATTATTATTATTATTATTATTATTATTATTATTATTATTATTATTATTATTGTTATTATTATTATTATTATTATTATTGTTATTATTATTGTTATTATTATTGTTATTATTATTATTATTATTATTGTTATTATTATTGTTATTATTATTGTTATTATTATTGTTATTATTATTGTTATTATTATTGTTATTATTGTTATTGTTATTGTTATTGTTATTGTTATTGTTATTGTTATTGTTATTGTTATTGTTATTGTTATTGTTATTGTTATTATTATTATTATTATTATTGTTATTATTATTGTTATTATTATTATTATTATTATTATTATTATTATTATTATTATTATTATTATTATTATTATTATTATTATTATTATTATTATTATTATTATTATTATTATTATTATTATTATTATTATTATTATTATTATTATTATTATTATTATTATTATTATTATTATTATTATTATTATTATTATTATTATTATTATTATTATTATTATTATTATTATTATTATTATTATTATTATTATTATTATTATTATTATTATTATTATTATTATTATTATTATTGTTATTATTGTTATTATTGTTATTATTGTTATTATTGTTATTGTTGTTATTGTTGTTATTGTTGTTATTGTTGTTATTGTTGTTATTGTTATTATTGTTATTATTGTTATTATTGTTATTATTGTTATTATTGTTATTATTGTTATTATTGTTATTATTGTTATTATTGTTATTATTGTTATTATTATTGTTATTGTTATTATTATTATTATTATTATTATTATTATTATTATATTATTATTATTATTATTATTATTATTATTATTATTATTATTATTATTATTATTATTATTATTATTATTATTATTATTATTATTATTATTATTATTATTATTATTATTATTATTATTATTATTATTATTATTATTATTATTATTATTATTATTATTATTATTATTATTATTATTATTATTATTATTATTATTATTATTATTATTATTATTATTATTATTATTATTATTATTATTATTATTATTATTATGATTATTATTATTATTATTATTATTATTATTATTATTATTATTATTATTATTATTATTATTATTATTATTATTATTATTATTATTATTATTATTATTATTATTATTATTATTATTATTATTATTATTATTATTATTATTATTATTATTATTATTATTATTATTATTATTATTATTATTATTATTATTATTATTATTATTATTATTATTATTATTATTATTATTATTATTATTATTATTATTATTATTATTATTATTATTATTATTTATTATTATTATTATTATTATTATTATTATTATTATTATTATTATTATTATTATTATTATTATTATTATTATTATTATTATTATTATTATTATTATTATTATTATTATTATTATTATTATTATTATTATTATTATTATTATTATTATTATTATTATTATTATTATTATTATTATTATTATTATTATTATTATTATTATTATTATTATTATTATTATTATAATAAAATTATTTAATTGCATAAGAAATAAGATTTATTTAAAATAAGTCCTGAAGCTTTCCTGGCGACGCTCACTTTCTTCTCGGTCAGCCAGTCAGGTGAAAAGATGATTAGATATTGACGTTTCGGGAGTGTACATCTCTCCCATCATCAGTTTATTTATAAAATATTATAACCACAGATGAAACACTGGACATAACACAACTATATAAAAAGACAAAACACTATCAAAGTTCGCATTACTGAACAAAAGACTGTTTTCAGTAAATTAAATGCCAGGTCAGGAGATGGCGTGAGTATAGAAAATTGTGCCAAAAATACGTAACCACTTAACTTGATTATCAAGATTAAATGTACGGATTTTCAATTTTAAGGCCGGCTTCCAAGAGCAGTTGAACTGAAATCCAGCATCACGATTAAGCGCGCTTCTTTCAGAGGAAATCGCCAAATGTTCCTTAATTCTCCGCTCCCAGTAACTGTGGCATTTTGCGAAGATGGCCGTCTCCCGAAAATTGGTTCTATTGGAGTTATCAAAACAATGCTCTGCCAGCCCAGACTTCTCAGGTTGCATTAAACGAATGCTCCGTTCATGTTCGATTATTCTAGTAGCGATGGTCCTTTCGGTTTTTCCTGTATACGGTGTCCCACATTCACAAGAAATGCGGTACACTCCCGGAACTTGAAAGTCCAGTTTGTCTTTCACTGGTCTCAACAGGCTAGGGAACGCCTTAAAGTAATGGCTTACGCGGATGACGTGACGGTTTTGGCCAAAGATCACCAGGATATGGAGGAGATAGCCACGGCGATTGTGACTTACAGTCAACTTTCGGGAGCTCAGCTCAACGCCCACAAATCAGAAATCCTTCCACTAGGTACCTGGGAACATCCACCAACTTTGCTGCATATGAAAGTGGTTCCACAGACCACTATACTAGGGGTTATATTTACCTCTAACATATCAGAAGTGATTTCTCTTAATTGGACCCAGAGGATCAACGCGCTACGTTTTAACTTACATGAAGATCGCTCTCGAAATCTAACGTTGCTGCAACGCGTCTGGTACATTCATACTTATGCCTTGAGTAAACTGTGGTATGTAGCGCAGATTTTGCCGCTCCCTAAGCAGTTCGCCCAACGTTTTGAGACTCTGCTCGGATACTTCCTGTGGACGGGGAAAGCATATCGAGTTGCTCGCCCGCAATTGCGTCTTCCTCTAAAGAAAGGTGGTTGTGGTCTAGTGGATGTTGACAACAAGTGTATGGCGCTGTTGGGAAAGAGAGGATTGTCCTCGTTACTTAGCAGTGAGTCTCCGATTGACAAGAAGTTTTGGTATGACCAGTTACATACCGTGGAGAGACCTACACGGGAATTTAATCGTTTGGTTGCCAAACTTCGTGCTCTTGAAAATTCTGGGGAGCGACTGGAGAATTTTCTGACTAACAAGAGCCTCTATCGTCACTTGACGAAGCCAGGTATTCAACGACCTAATGTAGAAACAAAATACAGTCGTGACTGGAAATGCGTTTGGGCCAATGCAACCAACTGTAACCTTCTGTCGATATGGAGAGAAACGGTTTATGAAGTGGTTAATGAAACGGTTCCAACTGCAGAAAAGATGTGGCGTCACGGGAGAGTGAATTCGAAGATCTGTGGCGTATGTGTGGAAGATGATACACTTGAACATCGCTTGCACAACTGTCAGCGGGCTGACTTGATTTGGACCTCCATCCAAGACACATTACATAAACTTCGTCCAGAAGAATACTTACGTTCGGTACCACAGCTGGTACAACTGGAGTTTCGTTTCAAGGAAAAGAAATTTCACAATTTTGCTGTGTGGATGGTTGCTGGTGCACTACATTGGCTGATAAAAGTAAGGCGAGGAGCCACTGTGTTGGGAAAGCACCTACGTATATTTTTGAAAGAGCAGAGATGGACCTCTATAGGGAAGAAAACCTTACGTTCTCTGGAGCCATACATTTATCATTTGGAACAAATGCAGATCTAAGAACCATCTAAGCAAATATAACCCTTCATTTGTCTCACAGTACAAGCCAATAAAACAAGAAAAAAAATTATTACCCGGTACCCATTCCCGTCTTAAATAAATAAACAAAACAAAATAAAAAAACCATGAAAAAAATAAAATAAAAAAAATAAAAAAAAAATTAAAAAAATAAATAAATAAAAAAATAATAATATAGAATAAAAAGAAGAAAAAAAGGGAAAACAAAAAAAAACAGATGTTTAATCTTCGGTGATGGCTTTTGGATGGTCCTGGTGCATTTGGGGTGAATTCTGCTGATTCTGCCGGATAGATAGCCAGTAAATGGAATGCAGGCTGTAACGGTATGCTTATCATACTCTTGCTGTATTACAGGTTTCCCTTTCCTAGCTTTGGTGATCGAGGCTTCAACTTCATATTCAGAGTAGCCGTTTTGACGGAAAGTGAGTCTCAGGTGTTGTAATTCTTGTTTTAAGTGGCTGGGATCAGAGATAGACAAAGCTCTGTGGGCCAGTGAATTGAGAACTCCCAGTTTTTGAGACTTATGATGGAAACTATGAGCGTTCAGATAGAGATTGGTGTGTGTAGGCTTGCGATATGCAGCATGCCCCAATGTACCGTTGCTGTTTTTTGAAACATGAGTGTCCAGGAATGGAAAAGTTCATTGGTAAACTGCATTTGAGGTCGAAGGCTGTTGAGATGCGCAAGAAAGCTAGGCAAAATGTCTGATCCATGTGGCCAAATTACAAAAGTGTCGTGCACCTATCTGTAGAAATGAGATGGTTTAAGAGGTGCTGTGGCAAGTATTTCAAGTTCTAAGTGTTCCATATAGAAATTAGCTATCTGGTGACAAAGGGGATCCCATTGCTACTCCATCTACTTATTCATTAAAAGTACCACCAAACAACGAGAAAGTGGACGTCAGGTTATGTCGGAAGAGCTCCATGATATCAGCTGAAAATTGCTCCTTCAGAAGTTAAATGACTTGTTGAAGTGGTACCCTTATAAATAGAGAAACCACGTCGAAGCTGACAAGAAGATGAGAAGGATCAATGGTAATGTTCCTAAGTGTATGTACAAACTGTGTGGAGTTACATGATGTGGGCAATCCCCTACCGGAAATTGTAAAAGATGAGCCAGTTGACGTGCCAGCCGAAATGTAGGGCTGCTCCTGGCGTCCACAATGGGGCGTAAAGGAACGTCCGGTTTGTGGATCTTCGGAAGTCCATACATTCTAGGAGGCCTGGAACCCGACGGTGATACCACCTTCTTAATTTCTGAAGTAAGGCAGGATATTTTAATAAACTGTACAGTCCGACATTCGATGGAAGAGGTAGATGCCTATCGAGAATCCTGTAGGCCGGATCATCTAAGATCTATTGATTATTTAGAAGATTTATTTAGGTGAATAATTAAACGAAATTGCACAATTTAAGTATAAAATATAAATTATTTATTTGAAATAACAATTTTGTATGACTAGAACGTTTGTAAACATTCCATACTGAACTGAGTGGTCACCCCAAAACACTCTTTGGATAAACAATTTTCACATTTTAATATTTAATTTAATCCTCTATATGCAAGAATAAAATGTGTATTTTGAATTTTGTTGAAGTTATCTCATGTGTGAGGCTTCCTGTATTCTGAAGGAATGTTACATACTTACTAAGCGAGAAAGACGTACGGGAGAAATATAACGCGAGGCTCTTTTTGAATACATGAATCTTCTCAAATAACACTTTTGTGGTATAAGCTAAGCACATATAATGTCTGAATCGTCTATTTTTAGCTAAGTAGCAACTGTTCTCAGAATAGCAGCTTCACCAGAAGCTGATTAATGATCCTGGTCTCTTTAAAGGATTATTAGCTTAGCGAATAAAGCTGCTTTTCCAGGAACAGGAGCAGGTATACCTAATTGGTGAATTTCTGGTTGGCTTTGCGAGGAGATTAACACCTCCCTGACTCCCAAGCATGTTTGGTAGGTAAGCGTTAGCACACTTCATGTTCCACGTGCTATTTGTCTTGGTGCAATCTGATGCTTTTAGGTAAATACACCCTGACTGAGAGAGTAGATGGCGTATCAGAGTTCAGGATAGCAGAAATCGATGCAGGTGCACTTCACCTACATTAAGATTAATCATACTGTACTTCCTACTGTACTTATATCATCTGTCTTTATAAAATAACCATCAGTGACCATTAATACTTCATAACATACATGGTGAGGAATAAATAAGAAACAATACAGCAAGTAAAGAGGGAAGGAACAATAATCACATCTTTTTTCATCCAGCTTATAGTTTTTAGAGGTATCCAGAAAGCAGGAAAGCTTAGAAAGCAGGTTTATTGTTTCTGGCCTCACCTGGACACATACGAAAGAGATGGAGGCGAATATGTCTTCACACATTGCATACCCAGTTAAGAATCATTCGTGGTACACTTAAACAAGTCTATTTATTTTTTTATTTAATGTCCTACAAAGAATGGCATTATGTTTAACTGAACTCAGTAAAGGGAAAACTGTCGCAAAAACTTTATCTAGATAACCTACCCTGACCGAAATGTTGGCCTCTTGAATGCGAGGCAGACACACTACCCCCAATCTGTGATATCCCTTTGAATCTACGTCGAAAAGTGGATACATACCTAGTGCTTTTCAACATTTTGGTATAGTTACAATGTTTGTGCTCTTGACCGGGGTTAAAGAATAATCCCAAGGTAGTTCACACGTGTCGTAGAAGGCGATTAAAATGGATACCCAGTGCTTGGGAGAACAGCTGAGCCACTCTGGGGTTACAAATAGGAATTCCAATTCTCAAGGTTAGGGTTTGGGCACTAGGCTAACAATGTAGCCCCTAAAAAGTTTTTAAAGAAACCTCAGATAAGCTTCCGAATGAAGGCAAAAACTGGGGGAGTCTTAGGCCCAATAGGGGCTGTAAAGTATGTAGTAGTAGCAGCTGTAGTAGTGACTCTACAATAATAATATTACTTATAATAATTATTATTGCTCCAATGGTGATTATTATTATACCAATTGAGGCTTAAATTCGAGGGATCCAGGGTTCAGTTCCCCTCGATCACCTACCCTGATCTTAGTCCTTATGGTGGTTTTTCCTTGACCATAGACCAATGCTCGGGGTTCCTCATCTAACGTGATTTGGTCTTTGTACATTCTCCATCTACACATTCTTCGCATGTTTGCGTAGCTCTATGTTTCGCAACTTATGCTGGGGGCGAAAGATGGCGCCGAAGTTTGAGTCAACGGAATCAGTATTTTCCGTGGACACTAGAGGGCTGCTTGGTAGACAGGTATCATCATCATCATCGTCATCATCATCATCATCATCATCATCATCATCATCATCATCATCATCATCATCATCATCATCATCATCATCATCATCATCACTAGTAGTAGTAATATTAGTAGTAGTAGTAGTAGTAGTAGTAGTAGTAGTAGTAGTAGTAGTAGTAGTAGTAGTAGTAGTAGAAATAGTTGTAATGCATTGTATTTTTATTACCACTATTGAGTTTGCACGCGAATTTCTAGCGTTTCTGCTGTTGATTCTAATATATTATGGTTCACTAATACTGAATGTTTGTTACCAAAATATGCATACTTACTTCTAGAAATCAAAGCAAAATCAATGTACAGCTAAGAATAGCTAGAAGGATATCTTGTTATGTTGCATTCACAGTTAAAAATCCTCTAACAAACAATTTTAAACTGCTCTCAGTAGAATGTTTAAATCTGTTGGAGATGTTTTGGAAATTTTCGCTCACAGCCGTTTAAGATTGTATTTCCATAAAGAAAAGGAAAGCATTTAAATGGTTTAGTGCCTTTTTTGTTATAATTTACATCCTCCAAGGTTAAGTCATATCGGATGATGAATGAATTGGGTGAAATGATGCTCAAATGAGTCGGGGGTCATTGAAGCTTAGAGTTACCCGGCATTCGTCTATCAGGAATAGGAAAAACCACGGGTAAACCTTATCCAGGTAACTCACCCTGACCGAGATTCGAACTCTGGACCTCTTGAACGTCAGGCAGACAGTCTAACATTTACGCTACCGAGGCGGGCGGTTTAGGTGCTAATTTCGTAGCTTTCTATACTCGAATTATCACAAAGACACGGTGTCCCACAAGTTTTCGATTCGTCGCAAAATTAGGAATGCAACCTCTGTGGAATCCAATCACTGGTAATTCAAGTCATAGTTATAGAAAAACTGTTTAGTTAAATATTCCGAAAACTTGATATTGCAGAGGCTGAGTGTGAAATACTGTGGAAAAACCGAAGATGCTGTTGCATCGGGGAGAAAGGAACTCATGCTCATATCCTAGCGTTTCGCTTGGACACCATTATTATCTATGACTATTGCACACGTTAACAAAATCACACCCACATTCTACGTGTACACCTATGCAAACTTTCTCTTAGTTAAATGTAGTGCCATGCTGAAGCGGTGTTGAAAATTGTTGTGTATAATTGTGAGTTAACAGGCTCTTAAAATTTGCTTTAAGTGCAAGACAGTTTTACAAGAGTACCCTGACCCACGGGCTTTTTGGGGGTCTTAAAATAATCTTTTATTAAAAGTTCATATCGTGTAAGCCGATATCGTGTCGGGAGAAAACTTCAGAACTGATATTTTTGAACAGGATTTAACAGGCAGTGAAAAATATGCACCTATAACGGCTGTGGAAGTGGAGAGCAGTTTCTCAAAGTATACAACAGTTTTAGCTGAGAACCGCCGTTCCTTTACTTTTGATAACTTGAAGGGCACCATGGTGGTGTACTGCAACGATAAGTAAGGTATGTTTTGGCTAACGGGTACAGTAACTTATTTTTGCCTATTTTATAAAATTGAAAATGACCTGATGAATTTTGAACTTATTTATTATTTAGTAGCAATATCTTTATTATTTAATAAGAAATTCAATTTAAAAATGTGGTTATTCGAACCATATATTCATTATTTGTCTGTGACAGTTATTGATTTATTATGATGAAAGAAGCTGTTAATTTTTGCTAGGTATTTTTTTACATTTTATGTGCATTTTCTATATTTAAAGGCTTTAAATAGCTCATTGTTAAGAACTTTTAGGTAAACACCTTCCGGGCCCTAATCATTACCCATCAACCGTATCGATTAAAGCTGCAATGACCTGGAGACATTAGCTCTTTATTAGGAGTTTATTTCAGTTACAGTTACAGTTACATTACTATCTCAATTATATGCATTTTCCACCGAGCGGGATGGCTTCGTCTGTGGCCCGCATTCGGCAGGCCCGGGTTCCATTCCCGTGGCCTACCTACCTGACCCATGAGCTTTTTTGGAGGTCTTCCCGGGTCACTAGGCGAATGCACGGTATGTTAATTACTTCCGCCAACTTTGTGTTCCTCGATTTCAGCTCCTTAATCATTTCATATCATCTGGTGGTCTCTTTCAGGGTAGAACTGACGGTGGGAGTCTCGGAGGTGCATAACACTATGATATGCTCTGAGTGAACCAATTCCTCCTTCCGTAGGTCAGTTGCCGGTCTCCGAGCCGTACTGCTGGGGCCGTCTCCATATAATTAAAAGGTAAGGGCCCTGCCCTCTGCACTGTAGTTGTTCCTTGGCACGGCTGCCCTCTGTCTCCTCTTACCTGATTCTTCCTCTCGAGGATGCCCATCTTGGGGGCTTAAGGTACAATAGACCGATACTGGTCACAGTGCCGAATCCCCTCCGAAAAATAAATATTTATTATCCATTGCGTGACTCTATCTTATTAGTTATTAGCTTTAAACCATGGAGTTCTTTCTTCAAAGTGAACTACTTACTTAAAGCAGATGTTAGACCATCTATGGGAAAAAAAAAAACCTTTTCAAAGGGTCTGTGGTGATGAGCTACCCGCTGCTGTCTTCACTCCTGAGTCTGGGCAACCATCAGTATCCTCTGACATCGCTCTTCCCCCCGGAGGGAGAGAGAGAGAGCCCCATCAGGGTAATAGACACAAAACATTTCATATTTTAAGGTGCTACTCCCCCCTCCAAATCTTGTTATTGCTCATACTGTATAAAACTTACTAAACACCATGGCACATGATGATCCAAAGGAAACGTTGTGACCACTGGGCTTTGCCACAATTAAATTCCTTAATGTAAATGACATCTAAGTTTTGGAATGTAGATAAGTTAAAGTCTAAATATTTTAGAAATACCTAAATATGTCGAAGCATCGAAATATTTACTGTATTTTAGAGTATATTCAGCTTGGTATAAAATCTACAAGGCCGAATTTGTCCTTTTATAAAGTATATTTGCTACCAGGAGCAAAACAGAGCTCTCTTTGCCAGAGTTAAATAATAGTATCAAATAAAATAAATAAAAATGTATGTAAAAAATATGATTAAAAACATTTCCCTCAGCTAGTACCTAGCAGCGATGACATAACTTTATGCAGTGCTCCTACCACGTTATACAGTTCCGCAGCTGATGCAATTTGCCAAAACTGTCAATATCGTATACACCGCTCATACAGTCCCTCTCTCCAGCTTTATTACAAAACAAAAAGCTGTGCAGAAAGAGTGACATTTTCAATCCCTTCCCCCAAATGAAAGCCACTTCGTAAATTGCTTAACAGAGTAAATCAGAATAGTTTGAGAGGTTTTGAAACCGGATTTATTCATTTCACCTTCGGTCAAAATGTTTGCAGTTAATCCTATTTCCCTGAAACTGCGGCACTGCCAGTTTAGGTTTTAAAAATATGTGTTTTACTTAGGGCAGATACAAATCAGTTGCACAGAGAATTACAGAATTAAATAACTAGGGTTACAAAACTCACGTTTTAAATCTGCGTGCGTGTTAATGGTGTTAGGTATAGATCATCACTTTAAATGATTTCTTTAGGTCAGTTACAAATGAAAAGTAAGCTGATAAACTTGCCAATAATGAAACACGTGATATTTTAACTAACTGAACATATGAACTAAATAGAAATGCTCAAACTTGCCAAAGCCTGGCATTTGAAAACAACAACAGTTCTGATGTCTAGGTAGAAGGTCTCCCTAAGCTGATTTTCCTGGGGCTCTTCCCTGCCTGTCCTGAAGGACATTTTCGCATTTCCTTCCTGTATACTCTAGGAGCAAAGACGGAGATGTTTGAGTACTTTAGATAAGCTAGGGCCCTGTCACCGACATTCCAGCTAACCACTCCTTGTAAGGTCACCATGTGAATCCTGTCATTTATCCCTAGTTCCCTTAGGAGGATTTAGTACTTATTATTAATCCAACTTTATAACTGGACTTGAACTTGTTCTGATTTATTATAAAGGAGGAACCGGTTTCGGTGTCCCTAATACTGAAACTTAAAGTTCTTTTATATCTCCGCGCATTACAGTTTTAGTTAAATAGCCCTGTACCTCTAATGAGAGACATTAGCTTATTAACTAAATTAACAAGAAAATCATTTTACGGCTTTAGTAATTAATTCAAACCCTTTACTACCCAAAGCTTCACAAACGAAGATTATATGAGAGGTTATTTCTTCCTCTTCTTTATACAGCCCACATATGGTTCTATTTAGAAGTCTCCCATTGTATATAGATGCCTTCATAATATATAATGTCCAGGCAATATGCCTGTTGTAAGGTTTATTTGGAATCTGTTTAGCTAAATTACGTCAGTAAATAAGGAAGATAGAACTAATGATTCGTTTACTGTGCTTGCATATTTTATTTTCACCCATTTTTGTTGATGGTAATATTTAACCCACCCATCAATGGTTTCTTGAATAGAGTTTATTGGGATGCCAAAACTGCTTCAGGACCAGTAATATTTATGCGAACCATTTTTTTTTGCCAACGCATCTGTTTTTCTATTGCCTAAGATTCCTTTGTGTCCTGGCACCCACTCAAGTGTCTTTTGAGTTGTATTTGGAATACATTGATATTACGAACAAGCACAAAGACTTTAACTAAAAAGAAAGAAAAAAGCTTGTGTATTTATTCGCTTTAGTCTCGTGTAAGGATATTGTACTTCGGCACATATTATTTACTAATAATGTTAATAAAAATTTTGCAAGATTTTGACTAATCTACAAGCACACAGGCATATTGAAAATCCACAGATGTTTGCGCCTATTTAAGCACAGGCTTATCAACAGGTTACATTTAGATGATTGTCTTTCCTTTATAATACTGTACTCAAATGAATATTATTTAAATTAAGTTTTAAAAGTAAATTCATAAGGCCAAAATATTCGGTAAATATTGAAATTTTGAGTAAAAAAAAGAAACGAAAGGAAAAGAGGGATTGAAATACTCCTAAAACTACTTTTCATTTACCAAACTTTACAATTAACAATTAATGCAAATAAATTACATTGCCTCTAACTTCCCATCACATCTTTCCAAGTAGTGAATGCTGAACAGAAGAATGACATTCACGCTTCTCCTTAGTCTTTGGCTCTTAATACAACTAAGATGGCCGAGTGAAAGCACAATGAAAACATGACACTTTTGTGGTATAAAATTGGATTTTATAACTGTTATAGGAAATGGCTTAGCCAAATACCAGAGAATATAATATGTAACATTATATTAATGAATTAAATATACCAACCCAGAGGAAAAACCGAAATATAACCTATGCAGTCTCGGTCAGAAGTTTAAACTAGAACTATAAATGCATAAGGCTGTCAACGCTACTGAAGGGAAGCATACATTTAATAAGTTAAATCCTGTAGGAGACACAGATGTTACTTCCTTTACTACTTAAGCGCAGTACATAAATAAGTATTGCAGTCCACCCTAAAATACAATACAAATATTTCATATATGGATAAAAAGAAAGATATTTTAATAAAATTGTTCGCTACCGCGCATATCCTGAACAGCATAACGTAAAAAGAGGTTGCTGAATTGCCAAGTTTGATATTTAAGGTGACAAAGATTTTAAAGAAAATTTCCATACTACAAAAAAATCAAATTTAAGAGTCATATTTAAGATGTTGACATTTTGAACATCTGTGTGACAGTTAAAATGTATGTCTCTCTTGAAAATAGCTTCTGTGTAGCTGGTAAAAGTTTGATATAATATTACTTTTCCTAACAACAATTTTAAAATAAGACGTGAAGCTTTCCTGGCGACGAATATGTTGAAGATCTTCTCGGCAAACAAGCCACGTGAAAAGACGAAGAGAAATCGACGTTTCGGTTACGTTACGTTTCTTTGACCCAATTAATTTCCATTCTCACGCTGTCTTCTGACCTGGCATTTAATTTACTGAAAACAGTCTTTTGTTCAGTAATGCGAATTTCAGTCTTTTGTTCGGTAACTAATTTCTATACTCACGCTATCTTCTGAACTGGTATTTAATTTACTGAAAACAGTCTTTTGTTCAGTAATGCGAATTTTGATAGTGTTTTGTCTTTCTTTATATTTGTGCTATATCCAGTTATACATTTTGTTGTTATAACAATTCTTAAAATATCCTAATAATGGGAATTTTAATCGTCTTTTCACCTGGCTTGCTTCCCGAAAATATCTTCAATAAACATTTTAGTATTAACCATTTCCGAAGTATTCATATAGTAATATTAAAACACTTGATACCTTCTTCGTTATTCTCCCTCCCTCACCTCGTGCTCATCCAAAGAGAAGGAGTTTCAAAGGAACTATATAGCCACTAACTTTTAAAATACACCTGACAGTTGCGACCCTCTACTTATAAAACTGTGAAAGAGCGAAATGAAGTTGATTTGTTAACAGGAGGTATATACTATATTCGAGCTTTTAGATCACACTGTACCGAATCTTAAATTATATCACAGATGGCCGTGAGTTGTAGCTTCACCCCTGATTTTTCCAGGTTAGCCAACTGGTACAGTAAACAGCAGTTGCTCCGAAATTATTTAATACACCATTACGATTTAGCTCTGTTTCACCAACTACTGATTAAACTGCACTTTAAGCGCATTATGTAATGTGTTTTTCCTGCCAAATGGAATTCATAGAGAATAACTGGATTCACGTCCAATAATAGCTACAAATCCATTACCTCATAACCTAAAATTTCTCACATCATATGTTGAAAAGCTGAGTCCCTTTTTGTTTTCTGAAATAATAAAATGTTATCCAAAATAACTTTTTGAATTGGCAAAATCAGAAGGACACAGCAGTAAAGATAAGGCACGTTGGTGTCATATACCAACTTGTAGATATGTGAACGTTGTGTGAATAAAACACATCATATTTATTCTATTTATGTTATTTTCGTATACCATACGTTTTAAAACAATCCATCAGAACTATCGAAAGTTCTTTTACGGGTGTCACATTGTAGAATATGTTGGAAACTAGCGTACTAATACCATACTCTTTCCAACATATGCACTAGGGACTTTGTAGTCTATATCCCTCGTTGCTTCGACACAACAGTGTATTAACGCTTACCTCTACCTACACACAGAAAGCAAGTCCTTTCAAGAGGAAGTGTATAGAAATGCCAGCAAAATTTAAACACAGTTTTCATACCTGTGTAGCTACACGCCAACAAATTACTTACCTGATAACGACAGTGTACGAGTACATCAAAGACCATGTTGAAATATTAGTATAATACTAGTCACGATAAACTTCAAAGTAACAGCTTATTTTTATGTTTGGCTTTACTTTAGAGTTTTTTCTGAGCTGAGACCGTATGTTGCTTCTAGGAGTTAATAAACCGAAGTAGTCCTTACTGTAGCTCTATATAACTTTCCTGTTTACTGACTGAGATAGTCACTCACACATATATCCTATGGATTGCTCAGTCATAAAGGACGTAAACAAAAGACTAAATAATAAACTAAGCAAAGAAATATATAAAGAAATAAAGTGCAAGTTTTAAACTTATGACATCAATCATTATTTTGTTAGAAGGGCTTATACAAGGAAAATGTACACAACTCCTTTTTATATCCTGTGCTCATTTGAACATATATTTACAATACACTTATTCCTTCATCATCCCCCAGGCCTGAGCTGCTAAAGTCGACGTTAAAATATAGAAAATAAACACTTCGAAAGTTATTTTCAGAACAAATTCCGTAAACTAAAACTAAAACATAAGTCCCAGATAAATATGTGGAGAGTTACATTTCCTTCATTGACTGTTGACTGCAAATTTGTTCAACTTAACTTTCTGTTAGCGAGAATTCATTTATGACTTCAATTGTTTGTTCTACTTTAACTCTAAAAGTTTTCTTTTCCCTCAGTTCGTGAACAGCATGTTGTTTATTTTTCTCCTTTGTTATAAAGCCTAAAACAACAACAGTGCTACGCCTTCTTTTGTTATTGTGAGGGAATTTTTATACGCTCTAACTGATGGAAAGCAAGAGCTGTGTTGTGCTCTCGGAAAAAATGTAATTTTCGCGGTCTCTGATTTCTATTGGTTTACTTTTGTATCTCTAGGCTGGGGTTTGTTGTTCCGGGGTTGATACTCTTTACCGGAAACTCAGCGACTTCAAACTAAATTTATTTAGAATTCGATTTGTGATGGCAAAGATGGCACATATGATCGATAATAAATAAATTTAAGTGTGATATACGTTTTGAAACTAATGTTTACCTTTTAGGAAATTTAGAGACGCCTAAGTAGACTGGAACTCCCTTGGGGCAAACTAGTTAGTGTTGCGACCGATAGGGCCCCATCAATCAGAGGGGGAGAAAATGGTTACATTGGCAGACTAAGAACATTTTATGGAAAAATTGTGCTCCCAGATTTTCTGTCATTACATTGCATAATTCATAGGGAGGCTTTATGTGCAAAATCAGTTGCCTTAAATAATGCTATATCTGTTGTGGCGAACTGCATGAACTTAATTAAATCAAGCTACCTTCATCACAGACAATTTAAGGGGTTGCTAGAAGAGCTAGGATCTCTTTATGACAATCTGCATTATTATCATGTCAGGAGGCGCAGTCAAGGTGCCCTGATGATGCCTAAGTAATTATCTGTTCAGAATAAGAAGGGCAGCATGTAGAGACACATAGAAGGATGCTGCACTAATGCATTATGAACATGGGAGGCGGTAGGTGGAATCCTGATATGGACCAGAAGGTATTTAAGAGACGGGTGGGTTATTTTTAAGTATACAGAAACGGAGCCGCAGATAAGATGCTAGCGTTGATAGAAGGAAATGCATTATGGGACAAACAAGAAGGTACTGCGGCACTTTCAAGATTTCTCTGCAACGGGAACAACATACTTATTTTTTAGGTAAATTAATAAGCTGCATAATATCGCTGTTGAATTCTTGCAACTCCTGAGATGTAGTATCCACGCCCTCTAAAAAGCAAGGTGGAACCTTTTATAATACGAGGGCTGTTCAATAAAGAATGATCACAATTTATTTTTCGCAACGTAACTTTACTCACCCTCATAATTCTTATGGCCCTTCTCAAAATAGTCTCCCCTGAATGCGATGCACTTGCCCCAGCGTTTCTGCCAGTCTTCAAAGACATGGTGGAAACCATTTTGTGAGAGATCCTTCAAAATCGTCTCCGCAGCCTTCACCGCTGCTTCTGTTGATGGATAATGCCTCCCACGAAGGCGTTTCTTCAAGTTAGGGAATACAAGAATGTCACATGGGGCTAAAGCTGGACTTCAGGGAGGGTGAGGTATGCACTTCACGTTGATTTTTGTAAGATATTCAGCAACAACATTGGCAATATGCGGCCGCACATTATCGTGATGGAGCATCCAGCCTGCTTCACGGCATTGTGGTCTTTTACTCCTGATATGGACTTGCAATGTTTTCAGGACAACCCTGTAGTATTGTCTAGTTATTGATGTGTGTGCAAGTACAACATGCTGATAAACCATTCCATGAATATCAGAGAATGAGATGACCATAACTTTCCCAGCAGAAGCAACCACTTTTGCTGTTTTGGGAGTTGGTGATGAAGGAGATTTCCACACTGAGCTTTGCTGTTCGCTCTCAGGATCAAAATAATGTAGTCAAGTTTCATCAACAGTGATTACGTTTGAAAGAAACTCCGGATCTTCCTCTACCATCAACTTTAGCTGCATGTTACTTCCATTGCAGCGGTAGGCGATACTGAACATGTCTTAACTTGCCTGGTTGTCACAGGCAGGAACCAGGAGTACTTACACTGAAACTACTACGGCGTGTTTGTTTCACATTAAGCTAACAGAAGATAATACGATTGAATTTTAGTGCCAAAATTATGACCGTAAAAGAATTATGATCATTCTTTATTGAGCAGCCCTCGTATATTGCAGCATTTTACATATACTTTCACCCTTTCACAACACTACTGCCTCATCCTCAATACCCAGATAATTATGCATGAAATAGTTTGAAAAACAAAAATATTTAAATGGAAGACAATCGTAACGTTTTGTAGGTCTGGTAAGTTCAGCTATGTTCAAAGTATCACTTTCTCCTTTCTTCTCACTTCTTGACCATTGCAGTGTGCATGGTAATACGCTAGCGCACCCACTCCGAAGGAAACCTAATGCCAATAGACTCTGATTCTAGATGCTAAATAGCCATCCTTTCTTAGGAGCGTTAGTACACGGTATTCCCAAAACACCTCTACTTGTTTGAAATTGGTATGATGAAACACATTACATAGAACTAATTACTTATGCTTCTTCTTTTAATTTAAAATACCCTTCCGTCAATCGTGCTAGCAGCTTTTAAAACGCCTGGAAGCTTTTGCTGTGTGCCCGCTTAAGGATTTTATCGCAGGTAGGTTCTCTCTCTGATGTGAGGTATCAATTATGTTCCTCGGGTTGTGAGGAAAGTATGCAAAATCTTATGTATCCTGGTGTTTTGTTTCATAAATTTCATTTGGGTTAAAGTTTTGACACCATGTAGTTTGAAAGTATATAAATAACCTCTAATATTGCTTACAACGTCAGTGGTGCGAGATTTATTATAAATTGAATATAATAACGCCCAGGCCTTAAAGTACATACAGCATAGTAAGTCGCAATTAAGGTAGTTGTCTCATGTGTTTATGAGAACTCCTAGTGGTTTACCAGGAAAAACACGAGTCAGTTGGAGAATTTAATGTCATGTCGGTACGTTGGGCATAGTAGCTTAATGGTTAGAGCGGCTGGATGGAGACCAGAAGATCCGTGGTTCAAATCCCGGCTATGGCATTGAATTTTTCAGTCTGGCTCTACCCTTTCATATTGCGTCCTACACACGGCTAGTGTGAAAGAACAATTAATTTACATAAATTGTATACATCATTTAGTAGGAATAGTACAAAGTATGTATATAAATACAAAATTTAAATTGGAGAAATCCAATAAAAAGATAACCTAGTAGAGATTAATTTAGGACTAAGTCAGGGGTGCCCATTGTCACCTACCCTTATTTAATATATATATATCAATGACGCAGTTGTACGATGGCAAACTATGCTCAGAACACATTTTAAAATAAAGGGGAGAAATGTTGACATATTGCTATTTGCTGATTACCAGATTTTAATTGCGGAGACGGAAGATAACTTACAAAGAACCATACATGAATTAAATAATATTACAAGAGAATATAATCTTCAAATTTCATATGGAAAAACAAAAATAGTGACTTTGGTAGGAACGAACCATTTGAGAGAAAAAATTTGCATAAATGATAAACCCATCCAACAACAAAGTTATTTTAATTATCTTGTCTATATTGTGTCATATACCAGTAATAGAGATACACACAAAACAAAATAAACAAATTCCAAACAATATGTGGCACAATAAAGAGAACTTTTAAAAATTGTAATCGTCAAACTTTGTTAAAACTGTATAAAATAATGGCGATCCCAATCCTGCTTTATGAGTGTGAAAACTGGGTCTTGACTATCTCACAACAGAATAAAGTGGAGGCTGCTGAGATGAAATTTCTGAGACAGGTGGCAGGTTATAGACTCATAGACAAGAAAAGAAACGAGGATATTAGAAGAGAATTGGAAATTCAGAGTCTAAATGAAACAATCATTGCATACAGGCAAAAATGGCAAGATCATGTGCAGAGAATTACCGAAGACCGTACACCACAAATAGTATACAAGTATAAACCTGTAGGTAGAAGAAATGTTGGCAGGCCACGAATGACATGATCCGATCAATTTCCTTGAAGTCGGAACGGGCCACAAGGCTTATACCGTGATGATGATGATGATGATGATGATGATGATGATGATGATGATGATGATGATGATTGTACACGAATGGGATGGTCCGATCAATTTCCTTGAAGTCGGAACGGGCCACAAGGCTTATACCGTGATGATGATGACGATGATGATGTTGATGATGATAATGATAATGATGATTGTACACATACTTCGTATACTACGAGTATGTTGCAGTATGAATGCTTGAGTAATATTCCGTAAACCGAGCAAGATAGCTCCGATGGTTTTGTCTGTGGCATATATTCGGGAAGCCCAGATTCACTTCCCATGGCCGAGCTACCTGATCCATGGGTTTCTCGAGGACTTTCCCGGGTCACTGGGCGAATGCGGGGTAAGTTAATTATATCCTCCGAATTTCCTGTACCTCATTTCACCTACATTATAATTTCATGTCATATCTCATCAGTTGGTTTCTTTCAGGGTGGAATTGTCGGCGGTGCATGACGGAGTGATATACTTCTGGTACTCTCTCTTCCGTCGAGACGTACTCCATTCTCCGAGCCGGCCCAATGGGCCGCTTCAGACTGGCGGCTGACGGCATGCTGGTTGTACGAGACTGCATTGAGTCTTCCTTGCTCTGGGGAGGGGCGAGCACCGGGTTCCAAGCCGGCCTCGTGACTGTTTCGGGGCTACGATAGGTTTGCCGACCCTAGGAGCCATGGTCGCTAAAGCGTATATCTCTAGTGTTCGCGGGTTCGAGTCCCGCCTTGGGCATGGTTGTTAATGTGTATAGTGAATATTTGTAAAATTAGGAAAATAGATAAGAAAATAAACGGAAATAATGAAAAATCGGTTAAATAAGAAAAAGCGAAAAACATATATCTATATACACAGATATATATTATTAGAAAAAAAAAATAGGTGGGATGACAATTATCCTGGACGGAGGGGGAGCTTCTATCTAGTAAAGTGTAGGGACCTCATCCTCTGTACTGTGACATAAGTGACTTCTTGGAGTCGCTGCTCTCTGTCTCCTAATACCTCATACTGCCTTCCGGGCGTGCGCAACTTGGGGTATAGGTACAACTGTTAGAGGTGCCGAATCCTATCCGAATAATCCAAACTTCCGTATTAACTAAGTAAATTGATAATAATAATAATAATAATAATAATAATAATAATAATAATAATAATAATAATAATAATAATAATAATAATAATAATAATAATAATAATAATAATAATAATAATAATAATAATAATAATAATAATAATAATAATAATAATAATAATAATAATAATAATAATAATAATAATAATAATAATAATAATAATAATAATAATAATAATAATAATAATAATAATAATAATAATAATAATAATAATAATAATAATAATAATAATAATAATAATAATAATAATAATAATAATAATAATAATAATAATAATAATAATAATAATAATAATAATAATAATAATAATAATAATAATAATAATAATAATAATAATAATAATAATAATAATAATAATAATAATAATAATAATAATAATAATAATAATAATAATAATAATAATAATAATAATAATAATAATAATAATAATAATAATAATAATAATAATAATAATAATAATAATAATAATAATAATAATAATAATAATAATAATAATAATAATAATAATAATAATAATAATAATAATAATAATAATAATAATAATAATAATAATAATAATAATAATAATAATAATAATAATAATAATAATAATAATAATAATAATAATAATAATAATAATAATAATAATAATAATAATAATAATAATAATAATAATAATAATAATAATAATAATAATAATAATAATAATAATAATAATAATAATAATAATAATAATAATAATAATAATAATAATAATAATAATAATAATAATAATAATAATAATAATAATAATAATAATAATAATAATAATAATAATAATAATAATAATAATAATAATAATAATAATAATAATAATAATAATAATAATAATAATAATAATAATAATAATAATAATAATAATAATAATAATAATAATAATAATGATAATAATAAGAATAATAATAATAATGATGATGATGATGATGATGATGATAATGATAATGATAATGATAATGATAATGATAACGATAATGATAACGATAATGATAACGATAACGATAACGATAATAATCATAATAATAACAATAATAATAATAATAATAATAATAATAATAATAATAATAATAATAATAATAATAATAATAATAATAATAATAATAATAATAATAATAATAATAATAATAATAATAATAATAATAATAATAATAATAATAATAATACAACTAGAATATTACCTTCTGTATGAGTCTACTTTGAGATACATATAGTCCTATAGTTTTCAGCAGCCTTTTTATGAAGTTCTGTCTTTGCTATCGTTTTATAAGCTTAACTTTGGATATGTTTGCATGTACTGCGCCACGAATCGTGACCGAATAGATTTTTCACACCTACAGCATATTATTCATAAATACGAGATGCTTAAAAATAATCTTTTGTATGCCAAATATCATAGTCTTTATTAAACATTGCATTATAGCTGGTTTTGTAATTGCAATTTACTTATTTTTATCCTTGTTACAAAAAACAGACTAATCACTTACTCAAGCTTAAGACGATCAAAAGCAAGGAAAATATGTGTTTGAGAAATTTAGATGCATTTGGTAGGTTATCTCAAACATTCGCTGTTTATCCGAATACCCACTAATTTTTTATAGCATTATTTATTTATTCATTTATTTGGGTCAGCTTGTAGGGTTAAATTTCCTATGATAACGAAGTGATTTTCAGAACTGCATGCTTTATGACGACTTTTTATGCAAATTCTGCTATAGGTTGCTGCAACAGCCAACGCACGAAGACGATCTATCTTAGGGTATCATATCTGACGAATATTGTTCGGAAATAACTTGCCAGAATTAAATAAACTTTTCAATTCATGTTTAGATATATTACTTTTTAATTGATGTTTAAAATTAACAAATCATGTAACACAATTAAAGGAAAATTATTTCTATTATCACTTTTATCTCTTTACACACTGTAAGCTGAAATTATTCTCTCTTACGTCCTCCTTCTATAACATACAACCTTGTAATGACGCTTTTCTTTTTAGAGAAAGATTATAGATATATTTTTCCACCGCGATAACTTACTTATTTACTACGTCACACATGACAACCAATACAATCATCTTGTACCCGCCTCGGTAGCGTAGATGGTAGCATGTCTGCCTCACGTTCAAGAGGTCCCAAGTTCCAATCTCAGTCAGTGTCAGTTACCTGGATAAGGATTTTGACGGGGTTTTCCTTATTCTGAAAGCCAAATGTCGAGTAGCTCTAAGCTCCATGAACCCTACACACATCTGAGCATAATTTTACCTATTTCATTAACCGTCCGATATGACTTAACTTTGGAGGACGTAAAATTACAACAAAAAAAGTCTTATTTCTTTTTAATTAAAGAAAATCAATTTCTAAGCTTAATTTAAGCAATTTAATACTTAAACGTTATTCAAACTAATTTCAACCCTTTATTTGGTGGTGTTGCTCTGGTCAACATTACCCTGTATTCAATTTAAAAATATTTTAGTGAGGTATCTTTTGTTATTATAATATTCTACTGGCTTTGTCGGTTATACTAGCAAAATTTTGAGTCTTTTCAATTGTATGTTATATTATTTTTACAGTTACATTGTAGTGTTTTAGTATTAAAAGGCAAAATCCAAGCAACTGCAGTCAAATAATAACCCGTCAACATCCAAGCACGCCATCACACCGATTATTTTAATTGGGCGCTCCCCCTCCTTTGACACAGGCATATTTGATTGCAGTTGCCGAGTTTCCAACCTACGACGTTTAGCTTTGAATGGGTGGCCAACCCAATGCATATCGGTCTAACGACCATGGCTATTCGAATAGAATGCGTTGAGGCACAGCAGAAAGTCGTATGCAAGTATAGTAAGACCAGCATAAGTAGCAAAATCGTTTGCCAAATAAAGGGTTAAATTCATAAAAAACATCATAAAACAAACTAACAGTAATTCTTTTCTCTTCAGTGACCCCAATACAATGCCTGTTACAGCTGTGGCGGAGCAGAGAAGTTTCATATCACAAGCATCTGCACCACCTGCCCGGCATCAGCACTGCACTCAGCACAGGAGTCGTGTTTTAACATGGAAGACAGAGAGAAAATAAGAGGAAATGGGAGAGAGGACAGCTATGGTAAAAGACACCGCTCTAGGGTTCGCCTTGTCAACCAGGGAAAAGCCTAAGGTGAGAATGGTTGACCACTAGGAACTGAACCCGAATACAAGCCTCAAGCATTATCTTAGAACAATTTCACTAGGTAAAACAAGCATCTAAAATGCGTATTCTGTTGTAGTTAAGAAATATAATAAAATATTTGTATCAGCTTTCAATTGAATCAATAACTTTAAAGGGATACTTGAAATGTCCCACAGAAAAAAATAATAATTGCAATTCTTAAATAAAATATCTATAAATGTTTGGATGATTTTATTAGAGTTGTTATTTCTTCATTATACTGCTAAATAAGAATTTCTATGGAATCGTCAAAGCACCGTAAAATTACTATCAGCTCTTTTATAATACATGAAAAGTTCGTGCAGCTCTGGTATATTTTGTGCCTTTTGTTTACTACCTAACAGTCAGTTGTATCTGCTGGTTCTTCACATTATTTTGGTGCCAGGAAATAAGAAGGAAATTTGTGGGTGTGCAGTACGCGAGGCATTATGCTCCAACAAAGAGGAAGAGCTGCTGCGGTTTGCACGCAAGCTAGCGACTATTTACTGTGCCCTGCAATCATAAAACGAACACAGCCACAATGGAGCGCGGAGAAGGAATTACGGAGGCGCGGCGGTTCTTACCTCTGCAAACATAAATCGTCCCACCAAAACAAAACTAAATAAGAGGCTTGCGAAATATCTGTTGTCTTCGGTATCATCCCTTCCAGCATGCGAGACCCAACTGAGGATTAATGTAACCAGTTGACAAAAATGCGCGTGTTTAATTTCGCCGAATCCTTAAACTTTAAAGAATTACAGGTATAGTACCTCTCACAGGCTTAAAGTTAAAGTAGCAAATACAGTACATGCTACTTATGACTAATAAAGCAAGAACCATAATACTCAAGCTTCAATATTGTAGAGACAGAAAAGTGCAGTTCTCTGTATTCAATAGGTAATGAGACACCTTTTGTGCTAGTATGAACCACGGAGGGATGAGGAGAAATACCCTAAGCGTGATCAGGACATCAGTGTGTCGGGATCCCTAATATTTCCAGCTCTAACGCATCTGAACCTCAATCCCATTCAGAAGGCCCTAGCCCCCGACGGTCCCCCAAAGAAATCTACTTCGGAGACAGGTCCTGCCAAGCAATCCTGAACCACGCCCGCAAAAAGTCTGCAAAACGCAGTTCCTACACTGTCACGCACCATCGTTTGGCTATATAACCCTGAAATATATGGGAAAAAAGGAAACAGTTGGTACCGAAATGAACAACAGGAAAGTTGTGATGGTAGGTTTGCTTGCAATCCTGGGGAAAACACGAAAAAAAAAAAAAAAAAAATAGGCCAGAGCGAACATTTGCCGGAAATCGAATCCAATGTAGCAGGATTCCATTTGTGGTGGTGGGGATGATAATGATGCTATGATGTTATTCTGCACTACATTGAGGCGTTATTTGTGGCAGTACCTATTATACATGGCTGCTAGGATGCTGGAATAGCATTTGTCTTTTTTTATTTATTTATATATTTTTGTAAATTACGTCCTCCGGCATTAAGTCATATCGGACGGTGAATGAATTTGGTGAAATGATGCTCAAATGAGTGCAAGACCCATGGAGCTTAGAGTTACCGGACATTCGTCTTGAAGGATAAGGGAAAACCCTGAAAAAACCTTATCCAGGTAACTCACCCTGACCGAGATTCGAACTCGGGACCTCTTGAACGTGAGGCAGACATGCTACCACCACGCTACCGAGACGGGCTGGAATAGCAATGAGCATCTCGTTGGGAAGGTATTTGAAGCGGTTGTTTCTCGCTATGTTGTCACAGCATAGGTCTCTTCTCGGTGATGTGTCGGGTTTATATATACACGGTGTTCATTTTGATCTGTAATTTTACTGCGCAAAATTTGACGTCATCAATAGCATCGCTGATGGAGCAAGCTTATGTAAGATTCCCCTAGCGGCTTGCGATCTTATTAGATGTGTTGACAGCAGCTTTGAGGCCGCCCTCCAATGGCAGCTAAATGTACTATTTGAGAGATGGGTCTGCCTGCGTAATATAAAAGTGCGTAATTTCGCCTGGTGCGTAGATACGATCACTGGTTATAAAAACTATATACTGCATGCAAGCCACTGCAAAGTTAATTATGCAGTCATAAAATGAAACCATGAATAATATACGAAATGATAAGTAAGTGATCACTTATGTCACAATGAACATCTATTTTTGTGATATAGTAGACATATATGCATATTGTAAACCTGTCACATAAAATAAAAATATTTCAATTTGATCTCAATTCTTCTCTATCACCCACAGTTTCTTCACAATATAACTCATTACAAACCAGAAATGGTTTGAAAATGAATGAAAAGGAATGAAAAGTAAATTAGTGTTGAGATATGTACAAAGGTTTTATCCAAGTCTAAACAAGAAAATATCTCTAGCACATAGTTTTATTTGTCCATTTTCTTATTTTTCATTTCTCTCTTCCCCTTAAACACTGTCTGTACTGCGAGAAGGTATGCTTGAGGCCTTTCTGTCTTAACATTAATAATTGCTTCTAAATTGGTACCAGTTAAAGCGTCCAGTTATTTTGTTTTTGCGAGTAACTGATCCTGTATCTTAGAAATGTTTGATGTACCTATTGGTTTTAAAAGACTTAAGGATACCAAAATTAATAGACATTTTAATTAAGTGTGAGAATGACAAAAAATGTATATCTTATACTGATAAAACGTAAGACGTTCATGTTGCAAACAAAAGTATGTCAATTTGACAGTATCTGGACGCTTTTGGGAACATTACGCTCCGAGGGACTTGTCTGAATGCTGGATAGCGTTGCATAAACTCCTCTATGCAGCGGTTTAAGTTATATTGGTATATCACACCAATTTTAATGCCGGTACGAAAGTAGTATTCAACCATTAAGACGCGGTGCTGTGTGTTAATATCCAGGGTAAGCTGGTTGTATTAGTTACCAGAACAACCACACTGAGAGCGCTGTAATTTGCTTACTGTACCGCAAAAATTACCGCTTCTTCTCCGTAGAGGGCACTATGATTTCAAGATAAGACTCACCGGTCAACTATGACGTCATTCTTGCTCAATTGCAGGGCGAGAAATAACGAATAAAAATGAACATCGTGTATATACACAGACACACACGCGTGTATATATATATATATATATATATATATATATATATATATATATATTACCTTGACGGCAAAATTCTTTTTAATAGATAATGAATTGCTCAAACTACTATTGTAGCTTCGGTTCGCATGAGATCTTATCTTGCTCGTGGTATCGGAGAGATGAAGTATGGGAACTTAATATGAAGGAAATAAAAAATGGTTGAAAACTTCTCTTTAAGTTAAATCCGAAACTCAATTTCAATATTATTTGTATTAATTAATTAATATTATTACATAATTTAAAACTATACTTTTCTCTTGTTGATGAATAATTGAAACACAGTTCAAATTCTCCTATTTGCAACCAGACTTTTGCAAACATCCAGCACTTACACACGCGCCTACTTACGCTGAAATCACGATGGAAAAGACGCCATCTTCTCCTTTCATTTATTGATTTTATTTTATCACCATGGTAACTAAGTCTACGTAAGTTTTCCCTGTGGCCAAAAAATAAATTTTGAATGACACATTTTTTTGATTTATCAAATATAAAGTCCTAAAAACAATTTTCTATTATAATTTTGTCTTTCTGTTGAATTTATTATATTTACATTTTCTTTTAAATTGAAGCATTAACATTTATCTTCACTACTCTATTCAGTCATGGCCATCTATAACTCATATTAATTCAAAACAAAACATGCATCATTTTAAATGCAGTAACATGAAACTTAAATTAATAAATGTAACATTCCTCTGGAACTTGGTATATTAACAAGTATTTCACCAGGAACTCCAAATGCGAGTCCCACAGTTACCTAAGGACCATCTTGTTTGATTCCGCTGCATTAAAAATTAGTATCTAGCGACAGTTGTCCGGAATGCAATCATGTAACAACATAACACTTGAATATTTATGTGTCAATATAAATACAATAAAGCATGGCATTATTATCTGCTTTCTCACAGACTTATAAATACTAAGTATTGAAAAGATATATCTAGTTTCCAAATGCTGTTCAAGTTTCAGTTTATTTTCTTATTTAAATAATTATTTGCTTGCAGTTAAAGCTGACACATGGCGTCTTTTAAGTGGATAAGCTAGTCTTCTCAATGCATTGGTTCTGTCTAGGAAAGAAACGTGTTTCCAAATATGACAGCTATAGTTCACAAAACTTTAAATAAATATATGATTGGCATATCTTTTGAATCATACTGTTACGTTTTCCCTCACTAAATTTAAAAGAAGTTTTAAAATTACCTACATCTTTTAAGACATACCAAAATATGTATAAAGAGTACAAGGTCTGTTATAATACTTATGTTTTGATAATATTTACTAAGATCAAAATAAATATAGATAAATAATATAGAATATACAATGGAAGACAGTGGACACAGTCTACTCATTTAATGTGCTTCATTTTAAACTTAATTTACCTATAAAACTTGGAGATGTTTAACTTGTTTTCTTTATTTTATATACCTAATGTTGCAGATCTTATGCTTAGAGAGGATTTATATCCTTCTTCAAACACAGACGGTTTATAGAAGAAGTTTCTCAGGAAAGAAAGTTTCCTAATATAAACCTGCTTACATCATCAAGTATTGCACAGCTTTGCTTCCTTACAGTTCTTGTTTGTTTTCACTTCCGCTGTGAAGCTAGTGCTTTGTTTTCATTTTGTTGTTCTTTACTTGGTTCTTTCATTATTTGAGGTTTTTGCTTGTATTTCTTACGCTCCGTTTTGTGATCAAGAAAAGTATTGACGATACGATAAATCTTCTAAATCCATGCAATATCCATATGCAAGCTCCGTAATCATTAGAATGACAGGAAATACCTCCAAGTATTTAATCACTATGTCGTGCAGTTTCCTAAAGCAATACATGGATGTAAACTTAGTTATGACAAAGAAAAGTAATTCACTACAAGTAAAATATTTTGTCATACCAGTGAATGTTTTTGAAATATTATATATCACAGCGCAGTTATTTCTTTTATATTTTAGAGCTTTTAGGATTCTCTGTACGATTTTCCAAAGTCAGGGATGAACAAGAATCAAAGAGTCACAACAGGCCTTTCGGGTAAAAAAGCGAGAAATTCTGTGTGAATCTACATTTTGTATCTCTGATACAACGTTGAGGTAAAATGATGGCTCTGTTTTAACAGTTTTCAGAGAAACGCAGAAAGGCAAACCCCTAAAGGGACTTTCTACCTAACCTATGCACTTTACCATATAGAGCTACGTCTCTGAACTTTTAGTTTCAAATAAACATTATTGGTTTTGAAGTAATTAGTATTAGTATTGGAGTTGCTTTATTAGAGTTATTTTCTAGTAAGCCATGATGACTTCATGTAATTGTAATATCTAATAATATTTTTTTTTTTGTATTCGAAGAGCTTTAAAAACAATAATTCCAAATTGTCTTTGTTTTCTTTTTATTGGTTTTGTTTGGATCGCCTTATTTATCTTTTGGCTTCCAAACCTGAAATAAATTTTCAAATAAAATCCCGCACTATCTCAATATTAGGTAAGAAACACAAAAGGTAAAATTAATAAAATATATCTGTTAATTCAAAAAATAGTGCACATTAATTAACTGCAGTTATAATGGGAACATTTAAATTAAGACAAGAATACTTCGCTGACTTATATATGTCCTTCTTTGTGAATCATATTAGGTGGAGCATTACTGAGACGGTAGTGTCAAATCCAGAGCAGCAGTTTGTCTGATTGAGCAGTTTTCATTTCCCAGTCAACAGGTAAGTATTGAACTGCTTAATGAATACAAGACCCAGAGTTTCATCCACAAAATGTAAAATATAAATAAGATAGGTCTTATAAAAGACCATTGGCAGATAAGCCATTGATTATCTGTCCGTACTCATAAAACAGAATTTACAGTAATTACCGAGGTTCATTTGAAATCATCAAAAGTAAACCACATGAAGCAAGAAGCTGACTTTGCAACTGAGTCCGTCCAAATACAAATTACTCAAGCAGATAGTGCATCAGCATATCTATTTAACTATGGGTACCTCTCTGGCACACATTGAAGGTAAATCTTCGCCATATGACGTTTGCAACACATGCAATTGCCTCTATATATAGTAAAGATACATCATATGGGTTTACCAATATTCATGATGAATGACAAAGCAATCAAACTACGTAAGCTCTGAAATTACGATCAGTCTTACTAAATGTGGTGTTGCTGTTTGAAGCAGTTGAAAGAAAACATTAATGCAGAAGGGGGTGTAGTTGCCTCGGTCTCAAGAAGAAACAGAAAAACGGAATCTGGATGTGGTAATAAGTTGCATTACACACTATTTAAGTAGATGAAGATAAACATTGTGAGTTTATTGTAGCTATTGCTAAAACCAATGTCAGTTATTCACCCCACCTGGACTAAATTTGAAGAAGTAACACATTAGATTGCCTTATATAATAATATGTATTCAGTACCTTCTCACATAAAAATATGAGCTTATTTAAAAAAACTACTTCCCAGTCTTTACCACTCTTAAATGCTCTCAAACAAGCTTATTCACTGATAATTTACGTTAAACTTACGAAAATATTCAGACATTTCGAGGTGAGCCGTTGTGGATACACGATCTATTTTAATTTCTAGCCACCATATTTAACTTCATATAATTAAAATATTTGTTAATTTTGGAGATAAGTTGGGCACTTATATTCTAAAAAGTGGCTCTTCCAGCACTTGGATCAAATATGTATTAGTATGGAATATACTAAAGATATTGAAAGATATCGCAAACGTAATTTGTCAATTTAAATTTTCAAATGATTTCGGGAAAAATGGTTATCACAGAAACATTATATTGTCAGGAAAGCGCACCCGAAGTATCAGTTGCATCGTTTTGAATTACAGAGAAGAGTGTCATTTTTGTATAACTTGAAGTGCCGTTAGCTTATTATTTTACAAAAATAAAAAGAGTAAATAACTGGATTTTTATTATATCTTAGTAGTTGAAAGACGTATGCCTGTAAATATGTTGTATCAGTATGTTCGCATCACAGCTTAGCAGTTTCACAGAGAAATTCCAGTTCTTTTCCAAAAAACGAATGATTGTTCCTAGGTGAGATGGTGATAGATGCATTTACGGATTACATTGGAGAACAAGGTGTTTATACCCGAAGCAAAATAGGTCAATTATTATGCAAAATGACTCGCTGATTCCAAAAATGCCTTTTAAAATGTTGTGTCAAGTTTTGGGATATTCTTATTATTTTAAAAACACTTATAGAAATGGAGTATTATACTAATTCCTATTAATTTAATTTAAAATAATAGTCGTTGTATTATTAAATACTACTTTTATACCTCTAAAGAAAATACGTATTATTCGAAATAAGTAGAAAAGTTTTTCATCCGTGAATTTTATCAGTAAATTTCATTTTAGTGTCTACTATAAAAATCATATTATAAATGAGTGTGCCCAAATACAATTAAAGTTAAATTGACATAAAAATACTGATACAGAATTTCATAACTTATCATAACTACCCAAATTCGCCTTACTTTGTTTCTTATAATGGAAAAGATTCCTGTTTTAAGCACATATCGACTTATGACCCTTAGTTCCCTAGCCAACGCTATTTTATCGTGCTCCCCTGCATTTGTCTTTCATTTCAATGAGTAAATAAGTGAATAACCAAGGGTCCCGAGTTCGATTCCCGGCTCTGGGGTTGGCGATTTTAAGTCGGCCCTATCCACGCCTTCACCTCTGTCTAGCACACGTGAAGTATCCCCTATGCCCAACGTGGTTCGGAGTCCACGGTAAAAATTGTAGGTCCTCTCACCTCACCGCCATCTTCACTATCACCCTATCATCGGAGGTAATGGACACCGCCCTCTGGGTGCCTCCACCTGAGAAATGGGTCCGGTCATCACTTGGTGGGGTGAGGTTACCCCGAAGGCCAAGGTTGCCATGTGGGGAGTGTTAGTAACTAACTATAAGTGAATAACCGCATGTGTTTTTCTTCAGTACTCCACTGGATGGCGGGTTTTACATCTATGTTATTTCGTATTGGAATCTGAATTCTTCTTTCAATTCATATCTAGCTGTGAAAGTGTAATGCAGATAATTCTGTGCTAAAGAAGGGATACAGATAAAATAATAGTAAGCGTAGGAATAGTAGTAATGAGCCCTTAACTTTTGTTCTGTGTGTTATCTGCGTTACAAGCCATAGGTATTAGAAAACATACTTATCTTTATTTTCAGCTAATTTTTTATATTAAGAATGTTGCTCTCCTGGTGAGAACCTCTGAACATTGCTAATTGAAGACCTTTTGTGCCTTCCAACCGAGTAGGTAAAGCAAAGTTCACTTTATATGACTTTCTTTAATAACAGTAATGTACCTGGCAAGGTGCCACAGACACAAAATGTCCCATGCAGCAATTTGTAACATAAGCCGAGAATGTAGTAAGACATTCTGACCCTTGCGGCAACGCTCTTTGCCAAAGATCGACTTAGCATACATATCACTGCAGTGATTCCTTCTACCTTTGCAGACAACACGTATATCTGATCCTCAAGTCCTGTTGTTGTGGAAATGGGCTTAACTCTGGCGCTGATATAGCATGGCATATCAAAACCTACGTCAGACTTGCAAACAAAGTTTCTTAAGCAACAACATTCGTGATAATAAACTATAATTAACTTCATTAACTGAGGTTTGAGTAGCTGTACCATTTCCTTCACTAATTCCTCGCAAGAAGATGTTAGTATCTAAAAGGAGTTTATGTGTAATACAAAAATAATAATACACTGTGACAAAACTTATCCGAACAAAGAAGTTTGAAAACACACGAAGTTGAATGCCTTTACTTCCGAGTTTGTGTAAACTACTTGAAGTATATACACTGTTTACTATTTTTTCGACGATACTGAATAATAGAAGTGCTTAAGCGAAAATAAAATTAATCACTGTCAGCTTTTCAAAAGCGGGATCAAGATCGACCGCCTACCCTTTTGAACTCTGATAGATTAGCTACGTCTGGTAACACTGACCATGTAGAACTGAACTTGATGTGGCTGCTTGTGCTGAAAGAGCTATATTTATGTGCTACATGAGTTAACTCTTAAGTAAATATTAATAACAGGGAAGTAAAGATGGTAAGATTTAAACCATAAAATTCAACTGTGAAATATGATAGGTAATGTAAGTATCTGCAACATTATACCGTTTTATAGTTTTTGATAGAACTTTCTCTAATATTACTTACAACCTAAGTAGGTAGAGAAGTGTTATTTCGAAGGAATAGATTGGGAAGTAGCAATTAGTGAGGAAAGTCGATTTACTGCAATAAATAGGAATGAAGGAAACACGGCCAGAAAGAGACCATCCAAATAGGATTTCTATAAAGAAGTTAGAAGAAAATACGGGGATATTAAAAAACTGTAGGTACCTGTTAAGAATAAAGCTCACTAACAGATTACGCATATATTTAAAATACAGAGAAAATACGAAATATGTAACAAAGAGGCTGGAGTAGGTTACGGTGGGCAAGGACAGTTGTGATGACATTAAATGGCCTAAGAGAAATGAAAGGGAACATATGCCTAAATATACTAAATTGTATTATAATTGGTATTTACATTCCAGAGTCCAGTGACACTGAAAAAGGTGGCGGGAGAATTAAAACTAGAGAAATTGAAATATTTGACAATGGCTTTAAGCATGGTGCACTATAATACAGAATACCTTCCAATTCCCCAGGTAACAATTGCGTAGTTGTACAAAAATCCTTTTTGGTTAATTACAGCCTTTATCTAAATATCATGCCATACATATAAAACCACCGCTTACTTTGACATTTCACTGTTTCTTATTGTTGCACACAGTCACTCAGATGATAAAGACATCTTATCTCTCAGTGCGATGACTCACCTGAAAGGGGAAAAAATACCAAGTTAAAATAAATAATTAAATATGTATTAGATTTTAAAAATAGGTGTTACATTTAGAATAATCGATCTTCTAATTACACTGGGCAACAATGAAAATGTTTCGGGCTTAAAAATAGTGAATTTACATGTATTTCCATCTTCTGAATTCAAAAACCACCATAAAAATGATAAATTAGCTCTTCTTTTGAAGTTAGTCACATTTCATGTTTAGAGTGAATATTTTAAATTTGGGGTAATTTTTTGGTAGTTGAAGCACCTGTCAAAATACCGTAGATGACAACTACAAGCATTTGGTGACAGTGCTCCGTAACATTGGATGCAGCATGTCCCTTAAGATCCATTTTCTCCACTCCCACTTAGACTTTTCCCTCCTAGTTGTGGAGCTGTTAGTGATGAACATGGGGAGAGATTCCATCAGGACATTTCTGTTATGGAACAAAGATATCAGGGCCGTTGGAATGAAGTAATGCTTGCGGATTACTGTTGGTCTTTGTATAGGGATTCTGCGGAACTCCATCACAAGAGGCAAGCTAAAAGACGACGAAGTCAATAGGCCACCACATGATTCTCTTCAGACACGACAATCTGCGAAGTATTTTTCCAGTAATTTAGAACTCTTAGCATGTAATTACCAGTTAAAAAAATCAAATGCACTTTCATTGTTGTATGTATGTAATTAAAATGTATCCTTTTCTCTCAGTCCGTTAATATGTAACACTTCCACCTTGTGTATATCATATAAAATAGAGATAGTAAAAATGTTTCACTGTCATATTTGTTTTTCTCAACCAAAACTTAGTAGGAATTGTCTCATGAAGTGCACGAAACTTTGAAAAATTAATGTTTTGTTGCCCAGTGTAATCATTGCTCTCTATCTCTCTTCTACCAAGTATTATATTCGCAAAAGCTTATATTACTATTCGCTCTTTGTTTATTGAGGTACTCGTTTACAGAAACAGCTGCACATAACGTGTTAGCGGATGGTTAAGGAGGCAAAACTGGAATTTTTAAAAAATGAATTGCTGCACACTGGCACTTAAACTTCATTCTTTTTAGGAAATCTCGAGAAACTAAACAACAGCGATTTAAGTATTAAAAATTCTGATAGTATTGGGAAATTCAAACTTATAATAAGAATATCGGAAATGTTTGTTGTCCCAAAATTGAGCGACATAGCTGGTCTCTGTTTAAGGAAATGCTCATTTTCATTGCAATTCACATGTTTATTTTAAACCTGCAACTATGGTATAAACTTTTCTATTATTTGAATGAGAGCTATATGTTAAACTGTTTTAGGCGAATTGACCTCAAGCTAATCTGAGACTTGCACTTTGGAGGTTTAGAGTTTGACTTCTGTCGGACCGGTACACCTTTTGGTGGTTCCCCGGTTCGACAGGCAAATGTTGACATGGTTCCTCTTCTACCATACGCAGTGCAAGTTGGTGCGTGCAACTGAGACATAAAGGTAGACTAGATTGATGGCCCCACTTTGTGACAGATGAAGTGAATGTGGAGCAACTTCGTACTGTCATGGGACAAAGTCCTGATTTGTTTTGCTCATTTATGACCTGATGCTCAGAGTAACGCTAAAATCCAATTTGTGCTTCCTTCACTTCTCAGTAATAAACTTTAAGAAAATTAGCTCACCGAAGACGTCCCTTGAAAGAGAAATGTGTACATCTAAAGCGTATTAACTTATTTCCCCAAAAGTTTTTTCTTAATTAGTAAACTTTATTTCTCTGTGCTAACAATAATTAAAATTTGACTTTGCTGTATTTTTAAAACCTACGGAATACTGGAAAAGTTAGCAAAGCACCCTCTCGTATATAAAAAATCAGAACCATCTGTAAACTTATTGATGCTCGCGGTTATTACATTTCAAACTTCGGTTATGTTTTAAATGAACAGACAAATATTTTGCTTCGTGAAAACTTCGCCTAAGGGGAGATTTGTTGTATTAATTAAAAGAGGGAAACGTCCGTGGATTCAAAGGCTGCAGAAACTTTGTGATCTCGACCCAACAAATTGAAGGAATTTTATTTCTCTATCACAACTCGTTAACTCTTGTTTTGTAAACAGAGCTAAAGTCGAACATAAATTCTTTGAACGTGCGGAGAAGTGAGGACAAAATAATCGTACTGACTGTGAATATCAAAGGAAACGTTAGGAAGCGTATGTTCACGTTGCCCTATAGTTATATTTCAAAGGCATTCCTAATGACCCTCTTCGATAAAGCATTTGTTCTGGTCTTCTCTTAATCCTCTGTGGTTTGTTTGTATCGTTACTCAACACGCACGAGGTATTCGTACAAATTAGCTTTCAAATGTTTTAAGTATTAGAGAATCTCTGAGAGATTGATAAACTTTGTTGTATATAAACCGACATGACATTCCTTAAACTGCGCGTCTCAGAACTGTCTTGGTTTTGAAATTATGTAGCTATTGCGTTTCTGAAGGAAAGCTTTTTAACATCTTTTTTATCTATTTTGGCCTTCAGGAAGAACCCATTTGGCCATTGAGGGGGGGGGGGGCGTATCCCTTTCTCTATACTCTATCTCACGCCAGTTTAATCCTGCTGTAAACAAGGCGGAGATGACTCAACTCGCCACGTGTTAGACGCTACATGAACGCACATAAGTTTTGCAACACTAGTGCCCGAATTCACCAACAGATGTTAAAATCGACGTTAACAAATGTAACGTAACAATTGTAACAGCGCTAACAATTTCTTGCATTTCTCGTACCTGTTTCCTGAAAATGTTAACAAACACGTGTTAACGCCAAGAAAATTGTAAATATTACAGGTATAGAAGGCTATGGATGAGTCGAATTAATTTCTGAACGCACTACGATGCGCTTGTTTTATTTTCATCTGCACTTTAGTCTGCACACAGCTTAAAAATGGCGGATAAACAAAATCGTAAACAAAAGCCGTGAAACAAATTTCTCATAAATGGAGAAAGAATTGTTAATTGAATTGATGACGAAGTATAACGATATCATGGAAAATAAGACGGATGCCATGACTGTAAAAGAAAAAGATGTCACGTGGGAAAAAATTGGAAACAAATTTAATTCATATGCATGTGCCATTACTAGAAACACGAAACGTATTAAGTAAATTTAAAACGAGGTACGAAGAAGTACAATTGACGAGTGACTTGAACGTTTCGAGACGAAAGGAGGACTGTGCATTATCCACATTATTCAGTGAATTATAAAATCGCAAAGTTATTAACACTTGAAGCAAAGGCAAGATGGGCATATTCATTTCTATGCATATTCTAACTCAGTATTACGTAAATTTAAAACGAGCGAAGGACAAGTGACGAGTGACTTGAACGTTTCAAGACGGGAGGTGGACAGTGTATTATCCACATAATTCAGTGAATTATAAAATAGCAGAGGCGAGATTGGCATATACCTTTTTGATGCATGTTCTAACCTCTCTTGAGCTTCCGCAGTAACCTACATAGCAACTTGTTTCGACAGTCTATACATCTGTTGAAGATTTTCTTCTGATGGTTCCTCAAAATAATTTCTCCTCTCAGGCCGTACTCTATTACGAATGTCATTTAGACGGTCTTAAATATAGCAAATCGACAACAGCTGAGTTCATACCCACCACCTTGACTATTTATAATTGTTAAGCACTTAACATCAGAAATTAGACTTGTTAGTTTAACATGAGATTTAACACGAGTGTTAAGCTAACACTTGTTGGTGAAATGCAATTTTTGTTATAACTAATGTTATACCCGTGTTAAGTCTTAACATCTGTTGGTGAAATCGGGCATAGACAATAACAGAATTGGGTTACGCATTAATTTATTAAATCTATGAGTTGGAATATTAATATAATCATGCAGTAACCTATGGTAATCGGATTCCTACAAAACTTTTGATTTGGCGCAGATATTTACGTCTCCACATCACAATATCTTCTCTCTGCAATATAACTGATTTCCACCCTCGCTTTTGAAATTTCAATCCAATATCTATCAATAACATGGGGAGTAGTTTGTGAAAAATTTGGCAAGCCTGTTTCAGAATTTAGTGGATGCAAAACCTTATTTAGAGTTGGCGTTTTATTTTCTGCGAATATCACTTTTCGTAAAATCGTTGTATTTCTCCACGCTCTGTTTGCATTTATGCAATATTCTCGGTGTTCTTAGAGTTCCGGATGCTTGCTGTTCGATTCTAACATTATTCACACTACTTGCGGAAACACCAAGGGGATCGCCAGTTTCTTTATCAATGTTTTATAGACGATTCCGCGTTTCTTTCTTAAAACACCGCGAAACAATGTATGATCATTCGCCTCTAGCTACATTTTAAAGTTTGCCTCGATTGTGTTTCGTCTTGGCTGAATCACCGACCTGCTACATGATGACAAGCTTAATGATTTAAAATTGCATATACATAAGTGTTTTTGAGCTTCTGATGTACGTGAGATGTACAGGAAGCAGTGTTAAATATCAGAAGCAAGTCCACACTATAAACAACATCTTAATCAGCATTCAACTCGATACAGACCTTGTTGATACAGAGCTTCCTGGTATAGGAATGCTTATATAATCGCCGTGTCCTTTAGTAATTGTTAAACAAATGCAGCTGAATTTAGCATAATAAGTTAAAGGTATGTATAATTTCACCTGCCTTCTGTTTAATCTCTCACGAGCCCAGAACACATCTTTGTGTAATATGAAGCACAAAGATAAAATATAGGGCCATAACATTTATAGGAATCGAGACATTTGAATACTTTTCTCCCTCCGAAATTAGCTCTCACGGAGCAGTGATCAGAAAACTACTTACAGTACTGTACTTAAAGGAAGGGTTTAAGGTATGCATGCAAATAAAACGAAACGCCTGGGTTATCTTACATATGCAAATAAAACGAAACGCCCATTAACTTCGCTAAACCAATCAACAGCTTAAGCGGTTTCTGATTCAATATCTCTGTCTCTCTTCCCACCCAGATGTTTACAGCAGGATTAAATTAGGATAAGGTAGATTATAGTGGCGCACATATACACAATACATATACCCATGCCCGAGGCAGAACTCGAACTCATGAACCTCTGTGCGACGGAACGCTACAAACATACCCTCTCACGGCCATGGCTACGAGGACCGGCCCTTTGTAACCTTATTTAAGTGTAACGCTTACAGTGCACACTTTTTTTTCTCGATTAGAAGAAGCACTTTGAATATTGCACAATCTTGTCTGAATTAAACGTATTGTAACTTTGTGGGCTCGTGAAATTAAAAGTCTAATTGCACAACACAAAAATGTTCTTTATTTCCACCGAGTTACAGTAGGAACACTTGCCGATTACACAGAATTACGTAATGCACACAATTACAATTCACCAGTTCGTCTGTCACAGGTCCACTGCACGCTCACAGTTACGTACAACTCCTCTGATACACGTTCACAGTCTTCTGGTCCGCTAACGCACACGGCGCTCTTCACGGCTGCTTGCCAAGAACTGACTGACTCGCCAACTGCAGTCCCTTTTATAGGAATATCGCTGTTTCTGGAAGTCTCGCGTTTCAGTGAATCACCGGGAAGGTTCCAGACTCCAGGGGGAGGGGAAAGAGATGGCCAGTGATGTTTTTCCAACCATGCCTTCGCTAGCGCTATAAGACAAATGGGTAGGCGTAGGCGAATGCTTCCCGTCGGGCCCTACTGCCGGCCGGTTCTATCGGGAGCTCCGACGTTCGGGTGACTGGCACAGACTGGCCCTGTAGTCCAGTTGTCAGGGTTTGGTTTCTCAATCATGAGGGCCCGGGTTTAATGCCCGAATGATAAGGGAATTATTAGTATGTAATAAGTACAATATAAATAAATTAAATTGTTAAAGTTCTAAGATTAACGATTACAAGTAAATATGAAGAGACACCAATCCGCTGAGTAATTTGATTACTATTATAAATTATTTCATCCCTGATAGTGATCATAGGGCTATGCAGTATATAAATCTCCACCCAAATTCAAATTTAATTACACATTCCTAAAATTCATCGCTGACATAAAAGGAGTTATGAAAGAAATGTTTTATTACTATTAAATTGTTTTACCCTGATAGCGAATGATAGGGTAATGCAGTATTTAAAGCTCCATCCAAATTGAAATTTAATTACAAATTCCTAAAATTCATTGCTGACATAACAGCAGTGCTTCTCTTCATTGCAATATTCTCATTAACCGCAATATTCAATTATACTTGTACACTCTAGCACCATATATGACCATCCCTCTATTTTTTATTTAGAAACGAAAAGAAACAATTTGTGCAGTGCAAATTTAGAATTAGAATTTCCCTCTATTGCCAAAATCTGCTTGTAAGAGTAACACAAAGCTATGAAGCCTTTGCAAGCAGTTTTCCAAGTTGTGAGGTCTTACTTGATTCATTAATTAACATGATAAATTACTTGATACAGCTTTGAACAATTTAAACAAAAGGTTACCAATATATGAAGTCATTTATGAGGTGAAAAATAAGTCCGTGTCCTTCTCAAGGTCATTATCATCATCATTGTTGTTATTATTATCATTTGAAGAGACTGAAGTGAAGAAGACATTAATAAAGAGGAATAAATATTCTCAGTAGCAGCATTGCGTATTCCGTAATACCCTGTGCTGTACCTAACAAGTTGCTACCTCCAACTTCTGATTTACTTATTTATTTACTTTGTTGTTATTGTAATTTACGTCCTCCAACGTTAAGTCATATCGGACGATGACTGGAATGGGTGAAACGATGCTCAAATGAGCCTAGAGTCCCTACAGCTTAGAGTTACCCGACATTCGTCCTTCAGGATAAGGGAAAACCCTGGAGTAAACCTTATCCAGATAACTCACCCTGACCGAGATTCGAACTCGGGACCTCTTGATCGTGAATCAGACACGCTACCATCTATGCTACCGAGGCGGGCAACTTCTGATTTAGCATATATTCATTGATACTGAATTTATGTCATGAGTTGTATAAGAAATCTTGGTTTGAAATTGGTTATTTATCCAATATTAAAGTGAGCTTATATAAGGAAGGCAAACGTTTTAACTTAACGAGCTTCTCACATCAAAATACATGTATTGTTTCGGGCATAAAGGTGCCCATCTTAAGACTATTGACAGTGGAGAAGCATTCCTTATGTATAAACTGAAAAAGTGGAAAGCATGATAGGCACCGTGAGGTCTAAATAAATCCTTCCAAATCTGCTTAATAAGCTGCTAAAGGAGACAGCACCTCCTTTAGTACATCTAAGTTATCAGAAAATAGTTTATCCGGTTTAAGGAAGACATCCATTTTTCTGTTTTTATCGAGTTCTTAAGTAATTAATTTTGTAATAACTCCTCCACATTTGAAACTCTTTCTAAAATACACTGTTTTTGACAGAGATGCTTTTCAACAAGAATTATGACATTATTAAAACCCCTTAAGCGAGATGTTTTATAAGAGCTTACAAATGTCCAATTAACTGCATTTGAAACAATTGTTTAGACTCATAATTTAAAAAGGTATATACATACTGCAAATTGGTGTTGATTCCTTTTTGCATAATTCCGACTTAATTGTATTAAAAAGAAAGAAGGAATTTTTTGAGTGGTGTTTGCAGCTAAAAAACATGGCGAAATAGTTTTAATTTGGCTCTTTGCTTATATATATCATACATTTAGAAAGCTATAATGAACCACAGGGGAGTTATTTGAGGAGAGTTTAAAATAAAGTACACTTAAAACGAACAGAAAATAATTCTTTTACCGTATATCTTAACTCGTGGAAATGTTGGCAATAAAGTCCCCATGGAGTTAACAGAGCAACAGCACGCCCTACCTGTTTGCTTTATAGCCTTTCGGTTCAAAATATAAGAGATCCAGGTAGTTGTTTTCCTAAGGGGAAACTATCTGCCAGTGCTCGTTAAGAGCAGTGCAAGATAGGAAAGGAAATAAATGGCGTTAGGAAGACTTAGTGATAAATGTATACGAAAGACTCTTTTTATATTCTTATTAAATGAGAACGGTTAAATGTACTTGGCTTATTACAAATTGTTCATGCAATGAAGTCTCATAAATTCTATACTAAATATATCCCTCTACTCTATAAATTTAGATTATTTAATTAATATCATTTTAATTTCCTAAAATCAGACATTGGAGAATAATTTATGCAGGGCTATACACAATGTAATATAAACCAAAAAAATCCATTATTAAAATATTATTGAGTCTATCTTGATTAATAATTACACAATAATGTAATTATGGGAGTTGAGGTTGAATACAGAACTGTTTAGTTATTATCCTGACAGCCAAAACTAACACTTTTATTAAGGCCTACCTTCGACACTTTGTTGGAATTTAGCTGTCACTGAAGATACTCTTTAAGTTATATCTCTGCATATATTTACATTATTTTCAGCTGCCCTATGAACTAAGAACATCCACATGAACAAGAGAGAGTGTTTCGGAATAAGTTATCACTGCAGTAATTTTGGCAGAGAGTTTACGACTTCTCCGAAATATAAAACTAAAAGTAATGAAGGATACTTCACACAAAACCACACTATAAACTTTCTTTGCCCTGTAAATATTACACATATATAATGCTTAATAAAAGTGGTTAACGGTAATTTCCAGTATATAAAAATAGGAATAAGTTGCCTGGGGTCCTTAAAATGTACTTGCTTATCTTAAATGTGTTATTGATATTTTGAAGAATTCAGTTAAATTCTGCATATATTAGGTGCGCATATATGCAGACCATAAGTCAAAATCATTCAATCAAAATTCTACATTATATTGGATTAAAATATAGAGGCATCTATTAAAATTGTACCGAAATCACTTATTTTGTACTAATTCTAAGTTGGCACTTATTATTGAAAAAGTTGATACTTTCTCTTTCACAGTTTAACAAACGAATCGGCACGAATCCTGTCGATCTTCTATCCAGAGGATGCACTCCGAAAACACTTCGGAACAGCAAGTGGTGAGAGGGCCCATAGTGCCTTGAGCAGGACTCTGAAAACTGGCACCATGAAAATTATGTTGTCAGTGCGGCAGGTAGTGTTGGTTGGTGATCACTCTACGAGGCACATAGATTGGCCAATAGATCGATTATAATTATTAAAGATATACCCAGGGGGTAACGAATTATTGTGAGTGGCCAAAGTTAAGACATCCAAAAGAGAAAGGGTTTGACCTGTGCAAAGGTTCTATCCCTTAGAAGTGTCGACTTCGGAAAAAAAAACAGCTTGATTGCAAATTAAAACAATGTATTTGAATTTGCAAGTTGCGAGGTTATACCGAAATAATTTATTTTGTATTAATTCTAAGCTGGTACTTTTTATTTAAAAATTGTTACTTCCTCTTTAACAGATCTTTGTTCTTTGTTGAAAAAATAATGACAAATAAAGTACAATACTGTGCGAATAAAAATTAAAAAGACGTGAAATGTTTTAAATAAAGTTTCGTGTTCTTAATATAAATTTCATATTTTCTCCAACTCATCACAAACATGAAACCTGTGAATATGAGGATTTATGATTTCACTTTGGATTGTGGAAACGTAGAGTCAGACTGAAAAATTCAATGCCATAGCCGGGATTTGAACCACGGATCTTCTGGTTTCCGTCCAGCCGCACTGCCATTGTGCTACTATGGCCAACGTGCCGATATGACATTAAATTCTCCAACTGACTCGTATTTTTTCCGGTAAACCACTTAGGAGTTCTCATATACACATGAGACAACTACCTTAATGGCGACTTACATATTGTAAGTACTTTAAGGCCCGGGCTTCATATGTAAGTCGCCATTAAGGTAGTTTTCTCATGTGTATATGAGAACTCCTAAGTGGTTTACCGGGAAAAATACGAGTCAGTTGGAGAATTTAATGTCATATCGGCACGTTGGCCATAGTAGCACAATGGCAGTGCGGCTGGACGGAAACCAGAAGATCCGTGGTTCAAATCCCGGCTATGGCATTGAATTTTTCAGTCTGACTCTACGTTTCCACAATTTAGCCTACACACTGCCAGTGTGAAAGAATTATTAATTTCCATTAATTCACTTTGGATGTTGAAGGTAAATGTTAAAAATCAAACCTGTGATAAACTAATTCAGAAAACATGTAATGCAGAAGAAGTAAGTAATATTTTTAATATTAATTTATATTTATGTTAATATATCTCTATGCATTGTAATATTCTAAGGACAATGCTGTTAGCTTATGTCAATTTCAGCAGTCTCTGTGTATTTTTAATTTACGGAAGCTCACTGAGTAAAAGAGTATTATTTCAGAGGACCTTTTCACTTCCCATTTCACTAAGCTTAAAGAGGAAAATGAAAGCAAAAGAGAAATATTTTTAGCCGCATAGCTAGGTGCCTCATATTGGGTTTGGAATTTCCCCTTGGAATTCAAATCTGCATTCACTCGTGACCTACAATATAGATTTCCGCATGCTCTCTTTTAGATTAAAGGTTGAATGAAACGCAAGGTTTAAACAATGGAAAAGTCCTACCCTTTCTTTAGGGATCAAGGCCGCAAGCTACCAGAAATATATGTGCTTTTTCCGCTAACTTATCTGCGGTAGTCTCCATGCAACGAAAACTAATTTCTCATATTACAGCAGACGGAAAACTACTGGGAATGAATGAAATAAAAACCATCTTGATTTCCAGCATGCTCGCCCTCTCTTTCCAACGAGCCGTTGCCAACGTACTGGAAAACAGCAGTGGCAGTTTCAGTCCACGTGGAGAGAAGCGGACAAAAGGACCTGGCGTGTTGCCGACGTGGTGTATGATATCCCTAGGGATGAGGGGCGATATAAAAACACTAGTGTCACTCTAATATTCCCGCACTTGCTGGGCAAACAGGTTTTATCTCCCCGACCAGCTCCGCAAATCCCTCTATACCCAGCCAATTAATGTCACCGGCTGTGACGTCAGTCACTGTTTTAGTGAAACTGCAGTCGCTCTTCACTTTAACACATGCTAATTCTAAAAATAAACAATGCCTTATACTGGTCCCTATATTTTATATAACGTTATGCCTTCACTAACTTATTAATAATTCTTGGCAGGCGTTTCCTTTGTTTTGTAATCGTACATTGCGAGTGAAGTTCAGGAAATAATTTACAGTTGTGGAATACTATTGTAACCGTGGATTATAAATGATACGGACATATTTTAAAATGAGCTTTGTGGCAGTTATTTTAGATGCTTCATGTTTCGTTAATAATAGTCAAAGATATTAGTATTTATAAAAAAGTAAAGAAGTAATGTAAAGTAGGTAATGGTGTAATCATGACAACGTAATATGATAAGTTGATAAATGCTTTAAAAGATTGTCTACTTCTGCTTATGAAAGTCTTAGGGTAAGACTTGTATTTGTTTCTCCGAGTGTATGCAGAAACAATTCTGTGTATGCATCAAAGATGTATAAGAATCGAATGCGCAAGAAAAGAAATAATTCATCGTGGCATTTACCGCTGTTTGTAAAAAGACTACATTAATAATATTTGTAATTTTATCAAAGAACTTAAAAATGTTTATGAGGAATTAAATTTCCATCTTAGAACAGGAAAAGTATTATTTATTCTTTAAAGGTAGTAATAAAAGCTTTATGGTATGATGAAAATGCGGAGATAAATAACGAAAACGCATAAGGCAACGTCACGTATGAAGGAGCTTTAATTTTAACTGAAGATTTAGAAGAAGCACTCATAAAAACTAAAAATAGGAAAGCAACGGGCCAAGATGGATTGAACGCAGAGTTATTTAAATATGGGGGATTATTGCTAAAGCTCCGACTGCTACATTTCTAGAATATGTGCTGGAAGATGCAATGCATCCCAGTAGATTGGCTTATGGCCCAAACCATCTCTGTCTTTAAGATAGGGAAACAGAGCAATTACAGAGGAATACGTTTACTGGATACTGCTTATAAAATATTTGCTAAAATAATAACACAAGGTTGCATAATATAGCTGAATGTCTTCTCTCGGAAGAAAAAATGGATTTAGAGGAGGCAGATCCCGTGTAGATAACATTTTATTGTTAAACAACTAATTGAAAAACATAGGGAGTTTAATAAAGAAACGCATATGGCGTTTATTGATTTTGAAAAAGCCTTCGATCGGGTAAACTGATGCAAAATGTGCAAATATTGGAAGAACGACGATATCCACAACAATTAGTAAAAATGATACAATGCTTCTACTTCCAAACAAAAGTAAATGTGAGGAACAATGGTAAAATTTCTAAAAAAAAATCTTACTAATCAGGGTGTCAGAGAAGGGTGTACTTTATAACCTACACTTTTTAGTATTTATATTGACGACCTGGTGTGTAAATGGAAGCAGCTAGTGAATGTAGGTTTCAAAATTTCAAATAAAAACTTCTTAAATATTTTATTGTTTGCTGACGACTTAGTTATTATACAAAATAGCGAGACTGCCCTGCAAAAATGTGTTTTCAAACTTAGTGAACCTTGTAAGCAATATGATATGAAAATTTCTTTTATAAAATCAAAGGTCATGGCATTCATTGGGAAAGAGCCAATTAGAACAAAAATAGTTATAAATAATCGTTGCGTTGAACAGGTAAGCCATTTTAACTACTTGGGAACTGATGTTAGTTATGACAAGGGATATGATGTCTACAATAAAATATGCAAATTTAAAAGAGTATGTGGAACAATAAATAGAACATTTAGAAACAAAATACGCAAAGAAACAAAATCAAAGTTCTACAATGTTATGGCTGTACCTATACTGACATACGGAAGTGAGACTTGGACGTAAACTTAAAAGCAACAGAGTAAAATACAGGCTTCAGAAATTAAATTCTTGAGAAGTGTGAAAGGATGCACGAAGAGGGACTTAATAAGAAATGAAAATATAAGAGAAGTGTTGGACATTTTTAGTATGAATGATAGGTTAAAAGATCTCAAAGAAAAATGGAAGGAACATGTTGAAAGAATGCCAGATAATAGACTTACAAAACAAATATTACAGTATCATCCTAAAGGTAGGAGATCGGTGGGCAGACCCAGGAAACGATGGCTGGAGGACTTCGAAGGCGGAACAGGCACTTGATTGCCTATGCCATGAAGGGAAGAAGAAGAAGAAGAAGAAGAAGAAGAAGAAGAAGAAGAAGAAGAAGAAGAAGAAGAAGAAGAAGAAGAAGAAGAAGAAGAAGAAGAAGAAGAAGAAGAAGAAGAAAGATAGTAATACTATCTTTATCAGCCCCGTTACCGCGACCCTGGGAAGGGGAAAGAACTCATCGATCAAGAATTACAGATGCGCCTAATTATCCAGAGTTGCAGGAGAAACTGCTAAATTTCTTCAAGATCTTCACCAAAAGGTGAAAGATTAATCTGCATACACCTTCATACCAAATAATCCTGCTTCAAGATGCTGCCACAACGTCGTGCATCATCATAGCATCTTCGAACACCTTCACTGAGCATAAAAATTTCGCTTCAAGATGGCATCCCAACATGGGGCTCGAGATAATCCACTCGGAGATCATCTCATCATAATCCTTTTAAAATAATTATTTCAGCTTTAATTGAACAAAAATGTGTTCGTGCCTAAACTTCCAGACAATTATTATTTTATTTGATGCGGGTTATAAACTTCTGTCACACTGAAATACAAAAAAACATATTTGGAGAAGTCACATTAGTGAGTCACATTACTGCAGTGCTTAGAAGTAATCCTTTCCAACATGAACTCCCGTGCACACATCAGGGGGCAGACGGATGCCATCCACGCGTCTTGCTGTCCTAGTATTCTAACAGACTGCCCCACTACTGCTATAATTGCCGTCTTGTTCTAAAGCGAACTCCTCTAAGTGGTAAATTCATTTTCCCTTGGTCTACAATGAAGTTCTTCCAGCTCTAACAGCATTCACATGCACATCATCACTTGCTGATTGCGGTGTGACAGCTCCACGGTTTTGAACGTCTTCCCTTCCTCTACGAAATGCATTCGCCCACCTAGCCACGGCACGACATGGTAAAGTTTATCTAACACAAGCTTCCAACAATTCTGTATGTTATTGTTAAGTATTGATACCTCTTGCAATCTGAATTTTAATGAATCAAATTTGTTCGTATTTTCTAAACATATTTAGAGCAATAAGATAACAGCCCACAATTAAACTTACTAAAATGACTTATTAAATAAACTTTCGGTCTTCAAACTCAAAGCTACAAACATTACATGCTCTTATTTTCACTGTTGTTAGCTTACGTGGTTAATCGCTGATAGCGCCAAACGCAGGCAGTATGGCACTAATTTTGGAATGACCTATATATTTACAAGGGGCGTCCAGAAAGTAGGTTCTGTTTCAATTTATATCCGCTGCAGCACTGCGATCGCAGTTCCCCACATGCGCGGTAGACGCTCTGTATCAAGGAGAACAAACGTGCGTCATTGTGAGATCGCCGTCAGCCACGTACGCTTTGTTATGCTTGTTTACAATGTCGGTGTTGATTGAAAACCCCGCCGCTTGTGAAATTCGTTTTCTGAATGCTAGGAAAGTGAAACCAATTCAGAATAAGCGCCGAGGAATACTGTTTAAAGGTGTCGTGTTTCTTCACGACAACACACGACCACACACTGCAAATGCGACGAAAAAATCCTACAGGGTTTTGGCTGGGACGTGTTTGACCAACCCTCGTATAGCCCTGACCTCGATCCTAGCGACTTTCATCTGTTTTTGCATCTCAAACCTTTCCTTTACGGTCAACACTTCAACAGTGATGAAGAGCTGAAAGAAAATATTTCCATGTTTCCAACTGGTTGAACACACAGGCGGCAAACATCTATGAAGAAGGTATAAAAAACTTGTACCTCGCTATGAAAAATGCCTGCAAAATTTCGGCAGTTATATGGGAAAGTAGTCTAAGAGTTGTAGAATTTTGTGCAATAAATAATTTTTCTGTATCTGTACACAATTTAATTTTATTACCAAAAAGAACTTACTCTCTGGACGAACCTCGTATATATCTGTCGTACATGAAAACTTATGTATAATTTCTATTTCTATAGTGCTATCCATAAAAAACAGAACCATTTCAATAGGGCTTAACTTTTGAACTAATAATAGCACACACGTGCAACTTTGAAAGAATACAGTACAGAGTTGGGAGATTACAATACACTATTTACATTTCAGAGAAAATGTTGGAAGTGTCCTCCACCAGCATCCATACATGTTTGCACTCGTCTCACCATATTCTCTGAAGCTTTAAGGAGAATATCCTCACCAATGTTACTTATTTCGGTTCCAATGGATTCGTTGAGAACGTCAATTGTCCGTGGCGTACTCATGTACACTCTATATTTACATACCCCCACAAGAAAAATGAGGTGCTATTAGGTCATTGGACCTGAGGGGGGCACAGACTCTTTGAATTTATTCGATTTTCAAAGAAACTGGTTAAAAGTTCCATGGTGTCAATAGATGTACGGCAGGTTGCTCCATCTTGCTGGAAATAACCTTCTCTCAATTCGATATCATTCAGCTGCTCTACAATTGTCATGAAGATACCAATATAAACTTCAGTGTCTATAGTCGTATCATGTATAGATGCTGGTGGAGGACACCTCCAAAATTTATTTACTTTCCTTCCTTAGTGATCTCTAAGTTGCCTTTCCTTAGTTTTCAGAATACATCTTTACCGCTCCATAGGCTGCCTTTTATCGCACTTCTCATGTTTGGAGCCAATCGTTGACTGGCCAAGATAGACGTATCTATGGTCCCAATCTTTGTGAACAATGGCGTGTATATATTCCACACTCCAACAGAATTTTATATTTCTTCTGAGTATGTGCATGTTTGACGTAAGTTTCTTAGTATATTAGTATCCAAAACAGAATGTAAAATTTAATCTTCGTTTTATAAAGCATTTATGAATATTACTTTCGAATAAAGTATTACAACCTACCCCAGAAATATGGAAACGTGACAGCAAAACCAAAAGCAATTGATAACTAAAGTTTAGAATGGGGAGTGTTTGTAGATACCATCATGTTAGAGGGAATTGCGCAAACAACTAAATGAAAAAGATAGAATAATGATTTAAACTGGTGGATTTCCCCTTATATTTATGTGCTATTAATAGTCTTCTATTTTCTGTATTCCCGTCCACGATGAATAATAAAGAGCATCCTACGAGTTACCTGTCTGATGTCTGTTGTGAGAATGACGAAAGGAGACATAGGGTTCAGCGAAATGGATGAAAGGTTGGTGGAATGAAGGAAGGAAACCGTAGAATCGGAAGAAAATCTGTCCAAAAGCCACTTTGTCTATTACGAATCACTGGAATCTAAACGGTCTACCTTACTGAGAGGTGAGTGGTGTAGCTACTAGGTCATTGCGATGCTTGTATTTCTATTAAGTGACAAGGTAAAGAAGTAAATCTACCAAAGAAATTACCGTAAAATATTCAAAATATCAGAAAAATGAACCAAATAATAAACAGTGGTTACTAAAATATTCCAACTTTTATACACATCACAATCCTTAGACAATATCTGCTTTGTTTCTACTTTTTGGCATTGCTCATTCATGACTCAATTTGTTATTATGTGAAGAATGTGAAAGTTAAGAAATTGAAACTCCCTCTCCCCCCTCTCACTTTCTCTTTTTCATCACAGAATCTTAGGTCAGTAATCAAAGTAGCAACTCAGCTTACCATTCCTTCGAATAGGTTACGTTCTATTCTAATGAAATAATTTTGGTCCCTGGATTTCCTCTTAATCTGAAAAGATGTCTCGGTCATCATAAGTCTAAGACGTTTCCAAGACGTTGGATTCAAGTTAACTACACTCACACTATCAACAATACATATTACGTACACAACAGCGATCATGATTCACAGGCGCCACATAAAAAAGTGTTTTATGACTGGTCTACAAACGCCAACAGACTGAATAGAGACGAGAACGTCGCAGTGTAAAATCCGGCAAAATTTCAGTCTATTTTCCTTTGTTCTGACTTTCTTTATTTTAAATCTTTATCGTGGATCATTTTAACCATTTTAGCTTCTGTATAACTTATTTAAAAGAGGCAAGCATTCTAATATTTCATTAAAAATGCGTGCCATAATATTCCCTGGAGTTTATCATAGGCATTTTTTGTAAAACATGTGAGTAAGTGAGTGCACATCTGACTCCAAATATCATAATTCGAAAGCAAAAATTAAGTTAAATATCTAACTTCCGAAGATAAAACAAGTAATTTTAAAACCAATCCTCCACTCCATAAGCCGATCATATTTTTCATTTTTTTAAAAGATCGCTCAAACAGTTTTAAGACAATATATGTTTAAAATATTGTCATGGCAAATGAAATAAATATTAAACGTTTTAGGAATGTCCTCAGAAGTCCTCTTCATTTTAAATAGCCATGTGTAACTATTAAACCGTAAGACATAAACCAAATCTTACTGCACAAAAGCATAGGTTTCATTCAAAAACACTGTTTAATGTCGAATAAAATTTTTTGTGAAGAGAAATTCTTTGAAATTTGTATTTTTATTTCTTTGATTTTTATAATCCTATTCTATTTTCTGATATAAGAATGCGTTAGTTGTTTTATCTTCCGACAATGCAAAAGGAAGAGAATTTTATATTAAAAAAAAAAAAAATAATTTCGGTAAATATTCAACTGGAATAACATGAAGTAGTTAAGGCATTGGCGTTTGTAGGAAAGTTTGTACAAGAACACAAAACCTCTTTTGAGTTCAATGCACTAGATTTTTTTATCGTGATTCTAATATTTGTTCCATATATGGGTGCATGTGTGTATTTTTGTGGACGCATTATACATGGGGACTGTTTCTTATTAACTTATTTAACGTTCATCATTTTATAATTTAATGACAAAGCTTCGGTGCTTAAATATAACGTCTAACAGCCGATATTAGTTCAGAGTGACCAGAGAAAAAAACAACGTACTAACCGGTACATGTGTCGTTCCATTAAAGGTAACGAAAGACTGGAATCCGTCCTCTTTAACACTCAATGCAGGTGCAGATTGCCTGACCTTGTGTGTTTGTTTTTCAAGACAGTGTAGGGTCAGACTAACTCCACCACAGAGCGGGCTGTGGCCGGCATACCCGACAAAGTTTTGTACAGCCACCACTAGCCCCGCCTGGAGGCGCTGGTAATCCGATTCCGACCTCTAACAAGAGAACAACCCATGATCATAATTGCATTATATTGAAATTAATAGCTTAACTTCATTTCACTTATTGGATCTAAGCCCATACTTTTCGTTCTTATGACCCTCCTATGTAATTTACCTCTAACACCTTCATTTTCGTTGCGTGAAATATGGGTGGTTATTGTTTATATTGCATAAAAAAGAGTAGTTATAAAGCTTTAACGGTTCAGTCTATCGATCTTCTGCGCACTAAAATGTAAATGCTTATTTTAGGCTTCGTTTTTCTTGTTTACGTGAAGGTTGACGTTGCCAAGGATGCGTTCTAACTCATAGACGCCTGAATTGATTAGTTAAAACGTATGTTTACATTAGAAAGAATGATTTAGTAATCGTAGTCAGAAATTAATTTTAAATATAACATGAAGTCTTACCTAAACGGCTCCACGATATCGTCTGTCATCCGGGAGGTCCTAGTTCACATCTGTGGCCGATCAACGTACTGTTTTTATCACATTTTCGTCGTTTTCATCAATCCTAAGATAAATATCAGATTTAACTCTTAATACTGCGATTCAAATTTCTGTGTCCATAAACCATAATAAAATCTAAAATATATGGTAAATTTAAAGTATTAAATGTGCTGCTAATTATAAAAATATAATGAAAATGTAGAAAGAGGAGCATCTACCGTACACTGTAGAACAAAATATAGGATTACCTGACACTAAGGTATAGAAGTTGTCTTCTGCTCGTCACAGAAGCAGAGGTACAATATACATCACAACGTTCTCGTGCCAAAGATGATATGGCAATGGGATTAGACTAGAGGACTAACTGTGCTATACATACCAATCCTAAAGAATCTCCTTACAGATACGTTGCAATTGACCACGAAGTTTGTGGGTTTTAGCAGGGAATGAAAGTCTGCTCCGCTGTGATGTTCTACCGTGGGTACAACGCCAGTATAATGGTCATGTAGAGCGGAAGAGACCGAGAGGACATAAGGGTTTAGTTGCTTTTAAAGATCGGAGTATTTTGTATATAAGGGGAGTCCAGAAAGTAAGTTCTGCTTCCATTTACTTCCGCTGCAGCGTTGCGATCGCAGTTCCGCACCTGCGCGGTAGACGCTCTGTATCAAGGAGAAGAAAAGTGCGCCATTGTGAGATCGCTGTTAGCCACGTACGCTTTGTTGTGCTTGTTTACAAAGTCGGTGTTGATTGAAAAATCCCGCCACTTGTGAAATCAGATTTGTGATTCGTTTTCTGAATGCTAGGATTGCGCCACACAATACAGAATAAGCGCCGAGGAATGCTCTCAAAAGTGTTGTGTTTATTCCTGACAACGCACGATCACACACTGCAAATGCGATGAGAAACATCCTACAGGGATTTGTCTGGGACGTGTTTCACCACCCCCCGTACAGCCCTGACCTCGCTCCTAGCTACTTTCATCTGTTTTTGGATCTCAAATCTTTCCTTGGCGATCAACACTTCAACAATGACGAAAAGCTGAAAGAAAATTTTTCCAACTGGTTGAAGACACAGGCGGCAAACTTCTATGAAGAAGGTATACGAAAACTTGTACCTCGCTATGACAAATGCCTGCAAAATTTCGGAAGTTAAGTGGAAAAGTAGTTTTAGAGTTTTAGAATGTTTTACAATAAATAATATTTCTGTATCTATACACAATTTAATTTTATTACCAAACACAACTTACATTCTGGACGAACCTCGTATTTTAACTAGATTTGTAATAGGACGTCGTTGTAATTCATTTTTGCGGTCTATCTATATGTTTTTCTTACTTATAATTATGTTTCTGTACGGTACAAAATACATCGGCATGAAGTCCATACTACTTTTGCACTATATTTTCAAAGGATACACCGAAACTTTTCGATATAAAAATTCTTCTTATTTTTTTTTTCTACCACTACTACCACCAACCTACTGCTAAGGAAGCAACCACTAATGCTAACTTGCCAATACCACTTACACTACGACTATGGCTGCCGCTGCTACTACTCCTACATAAGTAATTACGTCATTACTGCACACGACTGAGAACAACAGTGTAAGTAAATTTTCTTTAGTCAACTTTTTCCTAATTATGAAAAGGTATCTCTGAACATTCTGTTTCTTCTGTCACCGATACTGAAGACATAATATGATATCTACTAGTTCAACATTTAATTTCTAAAATTAATAGGCAATATACTTGAATATAAAACAGAAATCATGTATTGCATTCATACGCATTCTCTGCCAATCATCATTTATTTTTATACGTCTTTTTAAAACAATTCTTCTTTATTCTATGAACTTGACCAATTACCTGTTCCAGCCTCGCGGATACTCCATCCACTTTCCATAAATATTCCTGAAGACCTTTCACAGTTTGCTCTATAGAGTCATATGCTGATTAAGACAGTTTAGTTGCTTGCATTGTTTTGATATTTTTATTGACAGCTGTTGAATTTACAATTTGTTTAAAATATTCAATTAGGCTTTTATAACCACATTATATATTCTACATATTTTGTAGACCAGATATTTCTTGGGACAAAGTTCACCTCTGCAGCCTGTATTTACCTTTTCACCAGCTCTAGCTTTATAAACGCTTAACTTATGTTTCCCCTTTCTTTTGAAAGCTATTACGAAATGCAGGTACTTTAACATTTATATCCATTTACCTTTTTCCACTAATATAAAATTGAATTCTATATAACTCATACCTGATCCTTTGCTACACCGGTCTTGTTAAATATGTGTTTTTAGGTATGCAGAGAGTGTAGTGTCTTTATTCATTGGAAGTTAATTTCTGGTGTCTAATGTCATTTGTGTAGCAGCTAAATCCAATATTCACTCCCCTAAAACTTGTCAGAGCCGTACGACTCTTGCGCTGGAGAAGTTGCCTATCCGACAAGGCGTTTATAAGAAGGCTGTTCATAATTCTTTTACAGTCATAATTTTTCGCACTAAAATTCAATCTTATTATATTCTGTTACCTTAATCTGAAAAAACACGCCGTAGTAGTTTCATTGTTGGTACACCTGGTTCCCGCCTGTGAGAACCATGCAAGTTCAGACATTTTCAGTATTGCATACCGCTGCAATGGAGGTAACATGAAGTTAAGTTGATGTTAGAGGAAGATCCGGAGTTTCTTTCAAACGTAATCACTGCAGATGAAACTTGGCTACATCATTTTGATCATGAGAGCAAACAGCAAAGCTCAGTGTGGAAATCTCCTTCATATCCAACCCCCCAAAAAGCAAAAGTGGTTGCTTCTGCTGGGAAAGTCATGGTCATCTCATTCTTCGATATTCATGGAATGGTTTATCAGCATGTTGTACCTGCACACACATCAGCAACTGGAAAATACTACAGGGATGTTCTGAAAACATAGCAAGTCTATATCAGGCGCAAAAGACCACATTTCCGTGAAGCAGGCTGAATGCACGGCCGCATATTGCCAATATTGTTGCTGAATATCTTGCAAAAATAAACTGAAGTGTATTCCTCACCCTCCCTATAGTCCGGATTTAGCCCCATGTGACCTTTTTCTATTCCCTAACTTGAATAAACGCCTTAGGAGAGGCATTGTCCATCATAAGATGCAGTGTTGTAGTCTGCGGAGGAGATTTTAAAGCATCTCGCAAAAAATGGCTTACAGCATTTCTTTGAAGACTGGTAGAAATGCATCATATTCAGAGGAGACTATTTTGAGAAGGACCATAAAAATTATGAGGATGAGTAAAGGTACGTTGTTAAAAAAATGTGATGATTCTTGAACAGCCCTCGTAGGAATATCAGAATCCTGTGTCGTGCTGGCACCATGGTTTCTTACGGTAGGTGAACAGTCCACAGCATTACGCTTTGTTCTTAGTTTGGTAGATATCCAAGTTCCTGACAGCCATAAGTGGGAAAATACTTGGTATCAAAATTAGCGTAAACCAGCAAAATATTGCAACTATAAAACCTCTAGGTGTTTGCGCAATAAATAAACCCTGGTGAAATTAGCATATACGTTACAAGGTATGTTACTTGTTCTACCTTTTGTGATACAATATCGGCTTAACACTTAGTAATGACATCGAAGTGAACTTGAGATAAGGCATTCTTCCCGAGGCAATGGAAAGAGAAGACTGTTCTGTTTCGGCTATGTGCATAAGAAATGAATAAATTTATGGATGTATTCTAGTATTATGGTATTTAAAGCAACGTAACCAGCTGGTAAGGAAATAACACTCACGTTCTTTTATATGGTTTGACAACGTTAAACATTTTAATATAACATAGTTATATAACCTTTATGAAATATTATACATGGATTAGAACTCTATGTACTGCATATGTACAGGATGTTACGAAAAGGTACGGCCAAACTTTCAGGAAACATTCCTCACACACAAAGAAAGAAAATATGTTATGTGGACATGTGTCCGGAAACGCTTAATTTCCATGTTAGAGCTCATTTTATTACTTCTCTTCAAATCACATTAATCTTCGAATGGAAACACACGACAACAGAACGTACCAGCGTGACTTCAAACACTTTATTACAGGAAATGTTCAAAATGTCCTCCGTTAGCGAGGTTACATGCATCCATCCTCCGTCGCATGGAATCCCTGATGCGCTGATGCAGCCCTGGAGAATGGCGTATTGTATCACAGCCGTCCACAATACGAGCACGAAGAGTCTCTACATTTGGTACCTGGGTTGTGTAGACAAGAGCTTTCAAATGCCCCCATAAATGAAAGTCAAGAGGGTTGAGGTCAGGAGAGCGTGGAGGCCATGGAATTGGTCCGCCTCTACCAATCTATTGGTCACCGAATCTGTTGTTGAGAAGCGTACGAACACTTCGACTGAAATGTGCAGGAGCTCCATCGTGCATGAACCACAATGGGTATTTTGACATTTGTCTGCAGGAATGATTTCAATTTACATTTTAAGAGAAATAATAAAATGAGCTCTAACATGGAAATTGAGCGTTTCCGGTCACATGTCTACATAACATATTTTCTTTCTTTGTGTGTGAGGAGTGTTTCCTGAAAGTTTGGCCGTACCTTTTTGTGACATCCTGTATATCGAAGTTGTTATATATAAAACATGTGTAATAAGGTAATACCTTTAACAGTTGTTTTAAGAAATATGTACTCATGTTTCGAAAAGGTAGCAAATGTTTGTATAAACTTTACATCTGTTATTCATTACCTTGGAATTGTCATGCTATCATAATGTAAACATGTACACTGAATGAAGTCCATTCAGTATGCCATGCTAATCTGCCCAAAGGTTAAAGTGACATTTCTTGACCTATGAACAGATGACATGATATGTGTGTGTGTAATTATGTAATGTGTAACATATACTGGACAGAAGTAAGTGTAAGCTTTCATCAGAAGGAGGCTGTTACTCTGCCTTGCACTTCATTTTTATATACATCTGTACTTTGAGTCGGTTGTTGTTTTAACGACATATTTATAATTTCATTTTCTGCATTAATAAACACCCTACATGAGTTACTAATAACAGCTTTTATTAGGTAGACAAAGAGCTCCTAGGAACCTATCCTAGAAATCCCAGAACAACTTTATTATACATGCGACTGAAACTAATATTCAACCCAAGAATATTTACTATTTATACACTTATATATGTATGTCTCTTCTTATTTCTTCTTCTTCCTTCACGGGTTAGGCTTAAGCCTGTTCCGGTCTCACATTTCCTGAAGCCATCTCTTTAGGGGGCGTTCTATTGATCTTCGTCCTCTTGGTTTATAATTGAAGGCTTGTTTTTGTATTCTTTCTCTTGGCATGTGATTAAGGTGTTCGACCCATTTGTTTCTATATCTTTGGATTTCTTCTAATAACGGTTGTACTTCTAATTCTTTTCTAATAATGTCATTCCTAATATGATCTTCTCTTGTACATCCTTTGATTGATCGTAAGAATCTCATTTCAGCAGCTTGTATTTTACTCTTCTCCTTTTCTCTTATTATCCATGCCTCACTTCCATAGTTTAGTATTGGGATCGCCATCACTTTTTAGAATCTTATTTGAGTTTCTTTCCTTGCTTTATTCCTGAGGGTTCCCTTAATTGTTCCGCAAACAGCTTGGAATTTTTGTATTTTATTCCTTATATCTTGATTTTGCGATTCATAGGTTATATCACAGCCAAGGTATTGATAGTGCGATACTTGTTCTATTAGTTTCCTCTACTACAATTTTGGTCCTTATTGGGTATTTTCCCTGGAATGCCATTAATTTTGTTTTTGTCTTTGAGATTGTCATATCATATTTTTTACAAATTTGGTTTAGTTTATATATTCCTTTCTGTAGTCTATCTTCCTTGTCAAAGATTAAAACTATATCATCTACAAATAGAAGAGCGATATGTATGTACAAATTGATTATTTTTGTATACCTAGAAATGTTCTCGGCTGGCTGTTTTAGCAGCGGTGAAAACGAAAGGAGCCTCCAAGTTCGTGAAAGTGGACATCTTATGGTGGTGTTATTCACTGGGCAGTTTTGTTTACCAAGGCCAAGGGGAAAAAGGCCTTTGTAACAGTCCGAGTTCAAGGTCGAGAAAATGCGCCTCTTGGGGAAAACGGCAAAGATAAAGTAAACAACTGCTGATACGGAGATATTTTAACAACCTTTTGTAAGGCAGAAGTGACTCTCACATGGAGAAAGGCGCCAAGTAGGAGCTAATGCGAGCTTAGTTGTGCTGAAGTCATGCTGAAGTCATCATTAGTATAAATATCAGGGTAAAATGTGTATTATCCTCAGTTTAAGAAGTATAGTTGCACGAAAAATCTGAGCTACTCGGGTTAAGAATCCACGCTCCGGAAATAGTGGGTAAATACTGGAGTGAATTAATTAATTAAAGTGTTTCTAGTAGGGCAGAAGTAAAATTTCGATGGGTGACAGCATAGAATTTTCGAGAAGAGGGCAAAATTAAACATTCAACGCGCTTGAAATAGTCGAGTAGCGTAAAGCCTAGCAAACTTGCGAGTCGAGAACATCGATAAAATCGGATTGCTGTGTTGATTATTAATTACTTGATGACCTAAAATAAACTGGTTGCGCAAACATTCTTCGCCGTGTGATTCAAGGCATTCGAAATTCCTATCCGTCCAACCGATCGTGATGGGTCAGACGGTTTCCTCTCTGGCCCGCATTCGGGATGCCCGTATCCGATTCCCATGACCGACCTACCTGAACCATGAGCTTTTAGGGGGGTTTTCGGGTCGCTAGGCGAATGCTGGGTAAGTATTTGCTGTCCCTCCAGTTCATTTGCATTATCATTTCACATCATCTCTCATCTGGTGGTCTCTTTCAGGGTAGCACTGTCGACGGGTGTCTCGGCGGTACATGGCGGGATTATATATTCTGAGCAAAACTACTTCTTCCTCTGGTAGGTCAGTTGCCGGTCTCCTCTCCTCTGCTGGGACCATTTCTGGACCGCCAGCCAGGGACCTGTGATGCTCGGATCGCCTGTCTTGGTACCATTAGGGCTCGGCTGCTGGTCTCGTTGCTGTCCCGCTTTAGGGGAGCGACTTCGTTGTCCTGGCCTGTTTGGGGAGGTCTCTATGCAAGTAAACTATAGAGACCCTGCCCTCTGTACTGTCGTGGCTCCTTGGGTCGGCCATCCTCTGTCTCCTTAAACTCATCCTTCCTCCCGGGTGTGCCTCCACTTGAGGGCATAGGAATAATGCGCCCAGCATTGTGGCCTACGTACTGAATCCCCTCCCCTTAGGGGATCCGTCCCCTTCAGCTGCAGTGGTGCGGGCACTGCGGACCCTTAGTACTCGTGGTACCTCTGACGTTACTAGAGAAACATCGGGCCGAACATGCGAGCCCCTCCCTGATTGGGAGTTGTTCGGATTGGGTTGGACTCGAGGGGGCAGTCGTTCGCGATACCCGTGGGTGATCGGGTACTTCTCCGGACGGGGTTGAGGGAAACCGTTAATGTTCACGTGTACTAGCCAACATAGGTAGTAGGATGTGTGGTAGCTCACCAGGCGGCCCCACCGTGGTCATTTCAGTAGCCTTCCCATTCTGGAGTTGGCGCCCGTATTGAGTCCACAGGACCAGATGGGGGGCTTGTTGGTCTCTAGGTCTTGCCCTATGGAAAGCCCCACGGAGGCGCCGGGTGCACTTTTGGGGCAGCTCGGTAACTCCCTGGCCGAAGGAGGCCCGGGTCCTTGGTCCTACGGGTACAGGACTAATGGGAGTAGAACCTCTGACATTAAAGTAGTGAATCCCCTCCGTAATGAAATCCCAATCCCAGTACGTACCCGTCCAGCGACCCAGGACTTTCGACCTCTTTAGCAAGTAATGCTCCTTAAGTTTCCTAAGCGATTGAGTAAGCCGAGGCATCCAATAACCTACAATCCTAAATCGTATAGTTGGAGGGAGCCACAGAAGTAGAAGCCAGAAGAGGCGATTTTGAAAGCGGACCTCAAAACGTACCTAGAGTCTTCGCGGAGACGGCCAAGACCAGGTGATTGGCCTCAAACATCACTTCACCTTGTCCATAATCAGGTGTTAGTATCTACATTTAATATGATTATTTCAAAATTCACTGACATTTATTTGTTTCACACTCTGGAGCATAAGTAAGGTAATTGGAAAACATCAGATTTTATCGGTTTTTTACACTGTTCTCATCTATTATAACGGAGTGCACTCCCTAGTTCGGACCTACAGTCTCTCATTGCTCAGAAACGTTGCGCGCTGCAACTGTTTAACGCAGAAAGGAATATCTGCTTACGTGAAAGATGGGAAAGTAGGACCAACTGGTATATTCTTGCTATAAATGGAATATATTTACATAGTCAACAAAGAAAAGAGTTAACGTTTTTCGGTATCTTTTATGTTCTTTATTTGTGTACTTATTCATATATTTTAAAAGTTATGCTTAGTTTTCTATTAAGTTCGTGATTGAATGCTTTTATAACTTATGTATGTACTCTTTCTAGATTCAACGAAATGATAAAGTATCCTTGTATTAAATTGGCTTAGTAACACTTTTACGAAAAATTTCAATACAGCTTTAAATATTTTATGTGCCTGAATCTCCTTTCTGTTGAAGCAAATAATTATCAGTGAATGTCTCTTCCAGTCACAACAGACTATTCGTAAAATTTACATTAAAATAATTCAATTTCTTAAAAAATTTAAGAAAATTAAAATTCTAATTGCATTCTAAAAACTGTAATCTACATCAGTTCTTTAAATATTAGAAGTTATTTATTCATTGCTGTCCTTAGCAGAGAATGAATTATAATTGTCAAATAATTTTTTTAATATTGAAAACATCGCGTTATATTATCAATCTTTTTATAAACGTTTCCGAGGTATATGGTCATCACAAATCCAACGATTAGTGTACGTTACAATGATACAACATTACGCAGCTAAGTATGAGGGCAGTTCAATAATTTTTACGGTCATTATTTTTCACACTAAAATTCAATTTTACTATATTCTGTTAGCTTAATGTGAAACAAACACGTCATAGTAGTTTTACTGTTGATACTCCTGGTTCCCGCCTGTGAGAACCAGGCAAGTTCAGACATGTTCAGAATCGCCTACCGCTGCAATGGAGGTAACATGCAGTTAAAGTTGATGTTAAAGGAATATCCAGAGCTTCTTTCCAACGTAATCACTGCTGATGAAACTTGGCCACATCAGTTTGATCCTGAGAGCAAACAGCAAAGCTCAGTAGAAATTTCCTTCATCACCAAACCCTCAAAAAAGCAAAAGTGCTTGCTTCTGCTAGGAAAGTTATAGTCATCTCATTCTTTGAGGTTCATGGAATGATTTATCAGCATGTTGTACCTGCACACACATCAGTAACTGGACAATACTACAGGAATGTCCTGAAAGCAAGTCTATATCAGGCGCAAAAGACCACATTTCTATGAAGCAGGCTGGATGCTACACCACGATAATGCGCGGCCGCATATTGCCAATTTTGCTGCTGAATATCTAGCAAAAATAAAATTGAAGTACATCCCTTACCCTCACTATAGTCCGGATTTAGCCCCATGTGACTTTTTTCTATTCCTTAACTTGAAGAAACGCCTTCGCGGGAGGCATTATCCATCATCAGAAGCAGTGGTGAAGTCTGCGGAGGCGATTTTGAAGGATCTCTCAAAAATGGTTTCCAGCATGTCTTTGAAGACTGGCAGAAACGCTGGGATAAATGCATGGCATTCAGGGGAGACTATTTTGAGAAGCACCATCTAAATTATGAGGATGAGTAAAGGCACATTGGTAAAGAAATTGTGATCATTCTTTATTGAACGGCCCTCGTATAAATTTGATAAATTACAATGCAACACAAACCTCTTAATCCACAGCTCATGATTCGAATGAAAAATAAAGCACTATATTCAGATCCTCATAGGTGGAATAAAAAAAAAGGACCTGCAACATACTTTGAAAGTGCATATAAAATGTGAACGCGTAGACAGATTTTAGAGAAAAAAGGCTCCATTTGTAGGACTGCAACGTGCGTGGAAACAACATGAAAAATAACTTTCTTGGAACGATGAACATACTGGTGAACGCTTCTGAGACATTTAAAATCGCATACATATACGTTGTGAAAGGTAAAATTACCTTTATAATGGAAGCTATCCTGGAATAATTTAAAGGGATACTGAACAGAAACACAGAAATGTTTACTTTTTAATCATTCTGATTCTTTTCCAGGAAGAAATGGATAAATATAGCTATAATACGTTTAAAGAGCTTGATGTTGTAATTATATATTGAAATAAAAGTGCGGCAAGTATATTTGCACAATCAGGAAGACGTTTTTTAAGGCTAATTTTGCACTTTCGCCTCGAGCTTTTTAGAACGACTTATAGCTAAATGTTGCATGAGTTAATAGGTAAATAAGTTTAAACCACTAAATACAGTAAGTACTGCAGGAAAATATTAAACTATAAATATATTTCAAACATATATCTGTAGTATAAAGATAGAAATTAATATACTGAGGTTAAAGTAGCCTTTATTAACTATGCGGCATAACAATGCAAATTTTAAACATTATATTTTCCAGGTTTAACAGCTGAAGGGCAAGTGCTAGGATATATCGCAAACTAGTGCCAAAACATATGCCGCTATGACACCAAAAATTACAAGATAAGAGGGAATATATATTTTTTTAATTTGAAGTTTATTTTCTCACTCCGACTAGTGGCAAAAGTGTCCTATCTAAGAGTTTCTTTGAACCACACTTTGTAAAATAAAACGCAGTACGTATTTTATTCACATAAGAAACACAAGAAAGTTTTCACTAAGGAGGAATACTTACTAATCCGATATACTTGCACTTAGCTCTGATTCTACTAAAACAGTACAACCCAATAACTTCACAGTTTGCGTAATGTGTAGAATAAATAAGGATGCCTTATTGCTGTTGGTTTAAAGTTCTAACATAGTAAGAGTTCTGACACTAACTTCAAGGATAAGACATTATAGTAATATTATGTTATTATAGTTAAGCGAAATAAATATAAGCTTTTTAATACACATCATTAGGGAGATATGAGAGGCACTTTCCAGCACTAAACTAGCGAGTATATAGATGTACTTTTTAGATGTGGCGTATGAAATAATGTTGTGCAGACACTATAGTCGAATCCACTTGTTTATTTGGAAGAATAAGGGGAGTCAGGTTAGACATCTGTCATCTAACCCACTAGCTTTATCAGCAATTTACTGGTGAAAGCAGAAATCTCACCCCTATCATTGATTCGCATGATATGACTCACGCACACTCGAGCAAGGTCATGCACCAAGTCCAAAAAATACATCTGTACACCATGATATAAGAAATTAATAGTGTAAACAGCGAAATGATATTGGAATGTCCTTAAAATTAGTAACAGATTCTGTATTTTCGAGAAAGTAAATCACGTCTCTTTACTTTCTTATCGCCTAAAGTTACAGACTACACATTGTAAAGTTATGTAATAGAATTTAAGTCAAAAGGAGGATATGCAGTATTTTTCGCCATTTGTACGTTTCTTATTACTATTATAGTTTTACACTGTTCATTACTGTTACCTTTTGCTTATGGCTACTTTATTATTATTATTATTATCATCAACATCATCATCATCAACATAGTCATATTGCAATCCGTGGGAACTTTAAGAGTTTACTTGAGGTGCGCTACAGAGAGTAACGTTTATAAGCAACACTTCAAATACCAAGAAGTTTATGGAGGTGTTTGTTCCTGCTTGTTGAGTGAATGGAGGTAAATAACAAAGGAGAACGAGATTCTGTGGTCTCTCCTTTGAGACGTTTGAAGCTGACGATAATAAGGTAGACGTCCAGATATTCACATGTACACTGAATGTCAACTATTGGGAGTTAATGTATGATTGCCTGCTTTATTAGTCAGAATTTATTGTTTCTGTTTGAGCCAATACTTTTATTTTCCTCTAACCTGCAGGTTAAGAAACTTTCTCAAACGTTATATGAAATAAATGCAAATTTTAATAGTTAATATGCATTTAAATCGTCCATAAATGACTCGTAAAGATAGATTTCAACGATATTTGATTCAGATAAAATCAGATGTAAAATAAATACATATCTGTAAGCATTAATATGATGTTTAAAAAGCTCTACCAGCAGGAGAGCAAAATAAGACTCTAATGCACGTTGCGTCTGTGAAACAAATGGGGGACGCAGGTGTTTCACAATTTTTCCGTTAGTTTTAAACGGATGATACCAACACCGGCAATAACGAAACCAAAATATGTCTATGTCTATGGGATTTCTAAACGTTGCTGGCTGTGGCTCGGCCGACAGTCATGCGTTCAGTATGTATAGTTGTCCAATGATTTTGAGTAAGTGACTATACTATACTCCTATTTCCACACGTCCAAATGGAAGCATTATCATTGTAGGTTTTTACTGCCTAAATATAATTAGATTGCATTTATATTGATCTAACAAAGACGTTTTCGGCTAAGCCATTGCAATAATGCATTTTGAATTGACGGTTTCAGTAGTCAAGGGTATGTTGTAACACGTTTAGTTTCTCCATCACGTACATAGTAGATAGATAAGGTACTGCATTCCACCCAAAAATTATATACGGATATTTCACCCAAAATACGAGGGCAGTTAAATAAAAATTATCACAATTTTTTTGACAACGTAGCTTTACTCACCCTCATAATTTTGTTGGTCCTTCTTAAAATAATCACCCCTTAATGTGATGCACTTGTCCCAGCGTTTCTGCCACCTTTTAACCTAGCAGCTCACTGTTGCTCATAGATGTGCTCTATGAGCAAGCATCAGGACCATCTCTTCCTGCACCACCTTACACCACAAAATCTCAAGTATACCTTAAATTTGAGATAGAACTGGAATGAGGGACAAATGGTGGTAAACTTGAAATTACAAGTGCTTTTTTATTCAGAGAGCATCAAAAGCCGTATGTACGAGGGCTGTTTAATAAAGAATGTTCATAATTTTACCGGTCATAATTTTTCACACTAATATTCAATCTTATTATATTCTGTTAGCTTAGTGTAAAACAAACACGCCGTAGTAGTTCCATTGTTGGTACTCCTGGTTCCCGCCTGTGAGAACCAGGCAAGTTCAGACATATTTAGTATCGCCTACCGCTGCAATGGAGGTAACATGCAGTTAAAGTTGATGTTAGAGGAAAATCCAGAGTTTCTTTCAAACGTAATCACTGCTGATGAAACTTGGCTACATCATTTTGATCCTGAGAGCAAACAGCAAAGCTCGGTGTGGAAATCTCCTTCATCAAAAATACCCAAAAAAGCAAGTGTTTGGGAAAGTTATGGTCATCCCATTCTTTGATAGAATGGTTTATCAGCATGTTGTACCTGCACACACATCATACTACAGGGATGTCTTGAAAACATTGCAAGTCCATATCGGGCGCGAAAGACCATATTTTAATGAAGCAGGCTGGATGCTGCACTATGATAAAGCGTGGCTGCGTAATACCAATGTTGTTGCTGAATATCTTGCAAAAATCAACTTGAAGTGCATCCCTTGCCCTTCATATAGTCCATATTTAGCTCCATGTGGCTGTTTTCTATTCCCTAACTTGAAGAAACGCCTTCGTGGGAGACATTATCCATCAACAAAAGCAGTGGTTTAGGCTGCGGAGGCGATTTTAAAGGATCTCTCAAAAATGGTTTCCAGCATGTCCTCGAATACTGGCAGAAACTCTGGGACAAGTGCATCGCATTCAGGGGAGACTATTTTGAGAAGTATCATCAAAATTATGAGGATGAGTAAAGGTGCGCTGTCAAAAAAAATTGTGATCATTCTTTATTGAACAGCCCTCGTACATATACATACATAATTATATATAACACTGTAACATATGAGTTGATATATATGCCACCGAAAAAATATTTCACTACTTGAAAAGAATAGACCTTTCAGAATACAAACCTAACGGTACATAACGGAACGAAATCTTAGAGCGGTTCAATGCACTCACCCCTTACTCAGAGATATAAGCAGGTAAAAGAACCGGGAAACAAAGCAGTAGGGGCAGTCTAAGTGTGTAATCCAAGGTGTGCGACGTGTAAGTAAATTCATGGTGCGTCAGTATTGGAAACATTTGCATCGGGGACGCTATAATTACGGTGTAAACATCAGAATAAACTGCCAGTCTACAATTCATTGGTATTTTCTCTCGTCACACTGCCCTGAGACCTCCATATCCAGCAATAGCAGATGAGCAGCCGTGGACACGATCGGAGAAGAACCCCAGACCTAATAAATCAACCTATCAAACATCAACAACCATAAAAACAATTGATCTGCAAATTCCCTTCAAAATTTTAAAGCGACCGGGAAAACACTTCAACTTTGCCTAGAAGTTTGTTTACAGCGCAGATGTTTGCCACGTGACAATAAAATAGCGTGAATATTCTTTCCATTCACAGTTATTGGCGGAGTAATACCTTTTCCCGTTTTGTTTATATCGCCATATAAACTAAGGAAGGCGTCGTATAATTATACGGATGTTCAAGCCTGTATTTTATCTCTTCCTCCTAAAATGGAGGTACTTGACTAATAGTAGTGGGAATTTGGCCTATTGACTTTATCAATTGGTTAAGGGGTGCAACTTTTTGGCTAAAGAAGGAGGAATATGGGAATGTTTTTAAAATTATGGGAAAAAAGATGCAATGCTAAGAAAGAAGTAAAAAATTATTTATTACAAGAATGGCAAGAAGAGTGGGATAATGCACAAGTACATGATGTATTTCCGGATATTAAAGAGAGGCTAAAATTGGAACATATAAAACCAAGAAACGGATTTTTTTCATTTAGTTACAGGACATGACCCATGCAACGTATATTTAAAAAGAATAGGGAAGAAGAACTCAGATTTATATGAGCAATGTAACTGTTAAGATTAGCCTGAACATATTATTTTTGAGTGCAATAAATATAGTGAAATAGTAGATGACGGTCGAAGGAAACTTGTAACATCTTAAGAGATGTAGAAGATTATGTAAATTTACAAAATATGTCTCAAATAATATCCATTAAGGCGTTGGAGGAATATATGACACGCGACGAAATATTTCAAGAAAGAAATGTAAGAACATTTCAATCTATGAGAAAAGAATATAATTTAAGAGATCGTCGGAGGGAAATAGGACCAAGAGGAACTGAAGATAGGGATTACCAAACTTGAAGACCTGATTTAAGACGCCAATTATGGACATCAGAAAGAAGATAGAAAGATAGAAAGACCACAGACAGAAAGAAAATTACTAGGAGAGAGAAGATATATATGCAGAGTATCAGAGCGGAGAGATATGCTGAAGCGGAGAGATGACTACCCGGGTGTATGGAACTGAAGAACCAGCTCCATATACTGATGCCAGTTCCTTTAGGAGATGGATACCAGTAGGAGGAAGCTTTGGATACCAGTTGTAGAAGAGGAAATTTGAAAACTTTAGGAAACAGTCTTTCGTAGCTTGTTATAAGAATTAAAGCTGTAGTAGAAATGTAGATTTGATTTATATTGTTGAAGTAGAAGTAGAGTATAAAAAGGACTGTTTTAGATAGATTATACTTGTAAGGCTACTTGAATCCAGTAATCTTTAGGTTAAGTTAGTTCTTTAAGGTATAAAGTAGATTACACCTGCAAAATTTGTAAATTGTTTTGTGAAATCTGATTTAGAATTTAATAAAGTTAAAGATTAATTTTGCATAATAAGGCCTGGTGTAGATTCCAGAAACCGGGCTATAAGACATGCAGATTACATTGTAATTTTTATTTTATTTTTTATCTCTTCCTCCTGAGGCGCGATAACCACACTATCGTCATAGTGCGAGAGGTTTTCTCCTCTGTTGTATATTCCACACCTGTGACAAAGTTTCATGTATGTAAAGCAAATGTTCTGAAATGCATAAATAGAATAATAACAGTTAACGCTGCATAATGATTATCCAAGTATGACGGAATAATTACAATTTATCCAACCCTTAAGAATAGCAAACTTCTATAATTAATTTCGGATGTCTCCATTCAGCAATACTGCCTTCATCGTGCGTAAATGATA